>JAAGEH010000016.1:19301783-19531119 GCA_011751065.1 Lasiurus cinereus | reverse complement strand
CACACACACACACACACACACACACACACACACACACACACACACACTATTACAGTCTCTTCTCAGCCCCCTCCGCAAATGCCAATCTCTCCTAGAAGTTGCATCATTGGGAAGGCACCAGTAACTAGCTTCCCTGTACAATAGCATCTGGGGAACATGCCCAAATGCCACGTTGGGTGTCTTACCTTAAGCACTGGCTTTCTTCATAGAGGGTGCCGCGGAAGCAGACACTGAGACAAGGCTCCCACTCAGGTGGCCCAGCAGGACCTGTGTGCAGAGAGGACCAGAGCCCCTTGGGGAATAGCTTGTCCAGAATGTCCTGGGCTCTCCCCGCAGGATTCCTCAGCCAGCCTCACACCTCCGTGCTTTTCTTCCCTCGTGGAGCGGGATTTCCAAAATGAAGGTCGGGTCCCCTGGCCCAGGGGGCCCCTGGCGCGCTTTGCTGCATCACCACCAAGCGGATGGAGGGCTGGGCATCGAGCGTGGCCTCGGGCGTGGACTCCTTGTTGGGGTCCTTGCCTCGGCAGTCGTACAGCATGCAGGAGACGAGGAATACCAGGAGCAAGATGATGTAGCTCACAAGCAGGATGATCAGGTTCAGGGTGACGGGGTCGACCTCCAAGTACAACCCCATGGCGTCTCTTGCGGTTGGGAAGTGGGTTTAGAAAAAGACCGCCGGGCCTGTTTCTTTGTGGGGAAATAAGCCCTAGTCCATTGGAACAGCTACGTTGGCTCTGGGGTAAAAATACATTAATCCTCCGGGCTCTCAGAGACCTCCCGGATAAAAGCTGCTCAGTTTAATAACTTAAGCTCTTGCTCTTAATACTATGGCCATGGAGACACAGATGCTGTCTCTCACCAGTTCAGCTGTGCTGAGAAAGAGAGGAAAAGAGGGAACCCGGGGGTCACCAGAGCCTGGTGCCCATACAGTTTACCCTCCACACAGGCTGTGTGGTGGGCAAAGGTGAGTGCTGTTCATAAGCACATTCGCCAAAGGTTGGATGGCCCTGGGAAAACTGGGAAGTGCGGACACCTTTTCTCTAAGGGAGGTTTAAATGCAGCCTGTCATCTACCCCTGGAGTGGCTGGGCAAGCGGCACCATGGGCTTTGGGGGGGAAAATGAGTTTCTTTATTAGGAGGAACACACCTAGGATCTGGCATTTTCATTCCTTCATTACTTGTTGCTTTTTTAAAATTCATTAATTCAGCACTGCCTGGTGTGGCTCAGTGGATAGAGCATCGGCCTGTAGACTGAAGGATCCTGGGTTTGATTCCAGTCAAGGGCACCTCCGTTGCAGGCACAATACCCAGCCTGGGTCAGGGCATGTACAAGAGGCAACCGATCGATGTGTCTCTCTCACGTTGATGTTTCTTTCTCTCTCCTCCACCCCTCCCTCTATTTTTGAAAATGAATGGGAAAATATCCTTGCGTGAGATTGAACACAACAATGAAATATTCAAATTCATTAATTCAAAATACTTTTTTGAGCTCTTCCTATGTCCAGGCACCTTGCTAAGCAATAATAAGAGAAGCATTTAGTCCATCAGGGAAGATAGATATTAAACAAATAATCATACCGTTTAAGAACAGTGGGCATACATGTATGAAGGACAAGGAGAGGGGAATAGGAGAGTGTGGCCCAAGGCAGGTCAGAGAACTCTTCCACGAGGAAGAGACATGTAACCTCTGACCTGAAGGACAGGCAGAAGGTAGCCAGGTGAGGATGGGCAGGGAAGATTCTTCCAGCCACAGGAACAGCATTTGTGAAAGATCTGAGAAGAAAGAAGCCTGGAGAATTGGGGGAAATGAAACAAGGGCAGTGTGGCAGGAGTATGGAGAATGAGGAGCAGAGGGGAGAGAGGTAGCCAGGGTCAGGTCGCAAAGGAGCAGCTTGTGGGTCCCACCTAGGACTTTGCTCTTGATCCTGGAGCAATGGGAGGCCATTGCATCATATGCTGCAGGGGAGTGGTGCGATCCGATTTGCATTTTATTCATTTATTTTTTTAAATCTTAGTTGAGCTTGTTTTTAAAAAATATGTTCTGATTGACTTAGAAACAACAATGAGAGAGAAACATCATGGATTGGCTGCCTTCTGCACATCCCCTAATGGGGATTGAGCCCACAATCCAGGCATGTGCCCCGATGGGGAATCAAACCTTGACCTTTTGGTTCATGGGTGGACACTCAACCACTGAGCCACACCTGAGGGCGGTTTTGCATTTTAAAGAGGTTGCCATGGCCACTGTGTAAAGGCAGGAAAATAAGCTGATTGAAGATAAGACACAGACTTCCTTGATTTACAAGTCATCATCCCCTCTCAGTTGTAGTCCCGGCCCAATAGTCCTGGATGGAGCCAAGGTCAAGGCGGGACTCCGCTCAGAAGGGCCCCGCACTTGGGTGAATGCTCTGCTGCCACCATCCTGCAGTTTTTCAGAGTTTTTTATTTTGCACTGGCCTCACAAATTACGTATTCTGGCCTTGGTCTCATCTATGCATTGTTGGCCAGACAGCGTCATTTCCCCAAGAGCTAATGGGACTCTTTTGATTGAAGGCCAACACTCCCAGAGGTCTGCCAAATTTCTTCTCCTCATTAAGCCGGGCAGCTGAAGGCCAGCTTCCGTGGGAGCCTAGTCTTTCGGGGATGCTGTAGAAAGGAGTTCTTATTGATCTGGAGGCCTTTTTCAAACAATATATTCCATGATTCTGTGGTTCTGGCCTGACCTGTGGAATTACACTCAAGAAGATGAATGGTGCCCAAACACCCCAGGATTAGGGCCAACCTCATTGGAATCCACTGGACTTCTTAGGAAGACAGATTCCCAAATCAACCCAAGATTGACTGAAGGAGAATTTGGGGGACTGGAGTGTGGGAAGCTGCACTGGATCATTCTGAAATGCAGCCAGGATGGCTAGAGAAGTGGGTAAGAAGGATGTGTGGAAAACGGGCCAGCAGAGCCTTGGTTGGCTGCCAAGAGATGTCCTGGAAGGCGTTCCACACAGAATTCAACTCAGTCTGCATTCTGAGTCCAGTGGTTCATTGGTTCACTTTGTCAAGATGAATTGTTTTCCTGGTGGCAATTCACATTTACCAAACTCCTAGGAGACTGATGTTTAGCACAGAATGCCAGTGTATTAAGTTACAGTGAAGAATACAGCCATCACAGGTCAGGAAGGCCTGCTCTAGAATGATCACAGCTTTTTCTCCCTGGAGGCAGTTCTGTCCAATCTGCTTATAATCATCCGGCTTCTTGGTGAACATGGGATCCTGGCGAGTGGACTTGTCGGGTGCTTTTTGCACAGAGCTCGGGTGCCCAGCACGGCTTTCGGAGGGAGCGAGGTCTACCAGTTCATTACTTCCTGTTGCCCACTCTGAGCTCTAGCTTCTCAACTTCTACCATCAGCTGATGGCTGCACGGCACAGGCTCTTCCGTGTCACAGTATTTTAGGAGGGTTCTCTGATGGCTGTAAATAGACGCCACAAGGATTTGTGAAAACTGACTACATACACTTGAAGTGAAACTGAAGTACAGGTGCAGCAGCTCCGCTCTATCCAGAGGAGTTTGCACATTGGTTCCAGGTTCCTCTGTGCAACAGCCAGAACCCTCCCTCGAGGTGGTTGGTCCGGTCTGGCCTCCTCTCATCTCGCATTGTCTCCGTTCAGCTGATTCCCTCCCTGCGGCCCCAGCATATCTTGTTCCAGACTATTGTGTTTGGATCCATCCGTATCTTATTACTCTCTGCAGAGGGGTGTTTGTTTTATTTGTTGTTGTTTTTGGTCTTTGTGTCTACCAGTGCTCCAAGGTTAATTTAAGTTGAGCCTTGTGGAGGTTTTGCTTCTGCAATGTGGCTGGTGAACTGTTGCTATTTGTTTTGCTTCATTACCCCCAGGGTGGCTGCTTTGTTCATACTGCTTGCCAACCTCTCCGCTGCATCTTTCCTTTTTTCCGTCTTTCAGGAACTTTCCTCTTGTGCCATCTAGTGGCCAAAGCAGGGACTGCTAAAAAAAGAACAAAACTTGGTCAACAAATCGGACCAGTCATTTCTAATCAAAGGGTGAGGGTGACGCGGGTAAGAACAACAAGCCACATTTCCAAACAGCCCCTTGAGGTGGTCAGGGCATAGTCCTGCCTTCATTCATTCACACATCGTATTGGGCACCCACCATGTGCTGGCGGGAGCGAGGGGTGTTGGAGCTTGATGATGGGATCCATACCGAAACTGCGCTACCTGCCCAATGTTAGCACCAACGGAAAGAGGAATGATCAACCCCATCACAGGAGTGAGGAAGTGATGCTCTTAGAAGTGATGGAGTTCTAATTTGCTTGTTTTCACTCCCTTTCTCCCTCTCACCTGTCCATCTCTCTTTTCTACTGACTGAAATAGAAATTAAATATTTACAGAGATTGCCCTAAGCTATATGCTCTCAGGCATTCAAAACCCAAACAGGCCCTGGCCTGTCTGGATCATTGGTTAGAGCATCTGCCCATGGACTTAGGTCCCGGTCAAAGGCACGTATCTGGATTCTAGTAGGAAGATCAGTGTTGCAGCTGCAGATTTTGAAGCTGCCACTATATAGGCAGTATTCACAGTCATGGAACTGCATGAGATGACATGGGGAGAAAGTGTAGATCAGGAGGAGAAGAGGACTAAGCACAGGGCCCAGAGTTCTCCAATATTTTGAGGCTGAACAGAGAAGAAGGAGCCAACAAATGAGACAGAGAAAAAGTGGCCAGGGAGGTGAGAGGGAAAACAGGGACATGGTATCGGGGACATCTGGGGCGAGAGGGTTTAAAAAAGGGAGTGGCCAGCTGGGTTAAAGGCTGCTAGGTGATAGGATCACATGGGAATAGAGAACTGGCCAAGAGTTTTGAGACTTTGATGAAAACAGGAGTTTTTCATGGAGGAGTGGGGGGGGAAATGCTACCCAAAAATTAGACTAAAAAAAGAAAGGAGGGTAAAAAAAGGTAGAGGTGGTGAGCATGGGTAACTTGGAGGATCTGGCTGTGACAGACTGCCAAGCAATGCAAAGTAGCTGGAGGGCAGCGTGGGAGGGAAAAGTAGTTTTTTTTTTTTCTATTTAGATGAGTGATACTGAAACATGTATGTCAGCCAAAGGGAACACTGCATTTAAGAAAGGGCAATTGGTAATAGAAGAGAAAAAGAAAATTGGAAGGACCAAGTTCCTTGAGCAAGGATGAGGTCTAGGAGAAACATGGCAGGATGGGTCCCAGCCAGGAGCAGGGACGTGTCTTCCCTTGTGTCAGAAAGTTCATGGGCATAGAGTGGCTTTGGTGGTAGGAAGATGAGGTTGGTTTCATCTGATTCCTGACTTGTTTTTTCCCCCATTCAGGAATGAGTCAAAGTCATTAGCAGTGACCAAGCGATGGACATGTGTGTTATATTAGAAAGGAGAAGGTGCCTTGAAGTATTTCCTGTGGGGAAAGAGAAAAAAATGTCCCGGAGAAGCAGGGCAGGATTGCTGGGTAGTGCTACATCCCCACCGGAGTTTGTATTGGGTTCCAGGCAGACAGAGAGTCTGGTTAAGCAAACTGGAGGCTTAATCAGGTGTATAAAGCAGAAGAAAGGGCCAGTAGAGGTGCAAGGGAGCACCTTGGAAGCTGTGTGAGGAGGAAAATGAGGACATTTGGGGTGTATGTGTGTAGATAGTTATAAGGGTGGACTCCATGCAAGATGGTCCCTGCGTGGTCAAAGAGAGCTGGAGTGGAGAATTAGAGAGCTCTCCTGGGGAAATTAAGGGGGGAGAGGTTGAAGAGAGGCAGGACTGACATGAATTAGGGAGGACCATGAGAGTGTGTATGGCTGACCTGGGGCGAAAGGCATATCTTCTCAGTTGAGGCTGTAAAAAGTCTGCAGGGGCAGAGTATGGTTGACATTGCCAAGAAGCATGACATTGTGCACGGAGAGAATGAAGTGAGCCGAGCGCTAAAGTCCTGCGAGTGGGGTGGTTAGGGGGGTTGCTAGATGACTGTAAAGCAAAGTGGTGCCTGGTGGTCATGTCTGATGACCTACATGTTCTTCCCAAGGGTAGGCACAGGATTTCCCAAGGGTAGGCTCAGGATTTCGATGGAGAAAGAAGAGAAAGCAGTATGTTTAGAAGTAACAGTCTGGGGTAAGGAATCACCCACCTACACTACAGGCCCGGAAGTTGGTTATAGAAGTTCATTACATTAGGACGCATGTTCGTTTCCTGTGGCTGCTGTGACAAATTAACACAAATGCTGTGACTGGGAACAGTGCAGGTTTATTCTCTCACCGTTCCAGAGGCCACAAGGCCCACATCAAGGCGAGGGCAGGCTTCCTCTGCCCAGAGATTCCAGTGGAGTCTCTTCCTTGTCTCTGACCTTTTGGAGCCACCTGAGATTCTTTGGCTTGTGGTCGCATCCCTCCCATCTTCAAAGCCAGCATCTTCACACTTCTCTGCTCTCTCTTCACATGACCTTCTCTGTGCGTGTAAAATCCCCTTGCCTCAGTCTGATAAGGACAGATGCGATTACATTTTGAGCTCACCCAGATAATCCAGGATAGTCTCTCCATCTCAGGCTCCTGAATTAGTCGCATCTGTGAAAATTTGCCATCTACGCTAACATTCACAGGTTCCAGGGACTGGGGTGTGGCCTTCGTGAAAGACCATTTTTTCAGTGGGCCACATGGAGTCTGGGGGGAAAATCAGCTTTTTTTTTTTTTTTTTTTTTTTTTTGCCTTTGGTGATATGGCTCAGGTGGTTGGACATTGTCCTATGCACCAGGAGGTTGCTGGTTCGATTCCAGTCAAGGGCACATGCCCAGGTTTCAGGCTCCATAACTGGTAGGGGGCGTGAAGGAGGTAGGCAATTGATGTAGTATTCTCACATGGCTATTTCTCTCTCCCTTTCACTTTCTCTCTTCCTCTAAAAATCAGTAAACTATTAAGAAAAAAAATCAGCTTTTGTTTGAGAAGGCTATGGGAACAACTGTCTTCAGGGATGGTCGGTTTTCAATAAAAATAATGCTAGTAACAGCAATAGCAATTCTAATTTTTTACTAATAAAAATTCTTGATCTAAAGTCAGATTATATGAACAAAAATCAGGGAAGGACAAGATGAGTAGAGCTATGCTGAGTTCATCTTAAACAAGAAAAACTCAAAGAATGCCACTTCTTAACTTAGCAGTTAGAGAGAAAGCAATTTTTTAGCTTGCTTTTTGAAAGTACCAACATGAAGTGTTACCAAAAAAAATAACTGCACCATGCTAGTCACCCGTGTTTAAGGGTAGCAGATTTTATTCCCCTCCTCCCTCTGGCTGCTTTCCTTGCTTCTGTTTCTTTCCCTTTTCTAGTGAGAAATGTTCAGACCCATGATGACAGTCTGTATTTTCTTATCTGCATATCAGACCATCTGGAGGCATTCTGTATTCTTTTTGGCTTTGGACTTTTTAGAACCTGTGATTAGAGTCTAGGCAGCTAAAGATGCCCACTTTTCCCAATTTCCTATGTAGGATTTATGTAACGAGGGCGTTCCCTCATTTTGTTATGTGGATTGGGCTTGGGAGGGCATGCATGGATTTAAGATGCATCTTTGGCTCCAAGATATAGAGGATGTTCAGAGGCTACTGAAACGTTGATGGCGCTAATTTTCAGGTGCCCAAAGCAGCCCAGTGGGAGAGAGGAGCACCAGGTGGGATAACAGAAAGCCCCAGGGGCTCTCCATGCAAAAGATACCAAGAATGGAAACCTTCCCAGACCATCTTCACATCGTCCACTTTGCATCAAGCTTCCATTGCCTCCTGTCTTGACTATCTCTAGTCTGTCACTCCATCTTTCCCACGGCTCTCTGCCTAGGCCAGTGGTCGGCAAACAGTTTGCCGCTCTGTTGACTAATGAGTTTGCCGACCACTGGCCTAGGCTATTTGCTACACACCCTGAGTACTCTGTTTTTAAAAATATACGTATATTTTTATTGATTTTAGAGAGGAAGGCAGAGGGAGAGGGAGAGAGAGATAGAAACATCAATGATGAGAGGGAACTATTGATCGGCTGCCTCCAGCACGCCCCCTACTGAGGATTGAGAACCCCAGCCCAGACATGTAACCCTTGACCAGAATCGAACCCGGGACTCTTTAGTCTGCAGGCTGATGCTCTATCCACTGAGCCAAGCCAGCTAGAGCCTGAGTGCACCTTTTAAAACAGAAGCCAGGCCGTGTCATTTCTTTGCTCAGAACCTGCCGATGATGTCCCATTTCTCTCCAGGAAAAGTCAGCATCCTTACCCCAGCAGGCAGGTACCTAACAGGTGCCCTAACCCACTTCCACCCTCTTGTTTCCAAGGGCTCCCCCCTCACCTGGTCTAGTCCAGCTGCATTGGTGTCCCCGGGATCCTGCAAACACTCAGGATCTGAGCCTTTGCTTTTTGTCTGCCTGATGTGTTCTTTCTTCCATTATGGGCACAGCATGTTCTTCGACTTCCTCGGGTCATCGCTAAAACGTGACTTTATGAGAGAGGCTTCCCAAGGTGAAACAGTCACCCTTGTTGCCCGGGGCGCTCCCTTCCTCCTTATTCTGCTTCAGATTCTCTATCACTGGCGACACATGCTAAGCATTGTCATGCCTTTTTAAAAATATATTTTATGTATTTTTTACAGAGCGGAAGGGAGAGGTATTGAGAGTTAGCAGCTGCCTCCTGCAACCCCCAACTGGGCATGTGCCCACAACCTTGACTGAAATCGAACCCGGGGCTCTTAAGTCTGCAGGCTGATGCTCTATCCACTGAGCCAAACCAGTTTTGGCTTGTCACGCCTTTTGTGAGATGTATGACACCCCATGAGATTGTAACCTTTGAGATGGCATGGGGTTAGTTTCATTCACTGCTGCAGCTGGCAACTGCCCAGGACGTGGCATGTTAGACATACTGATGCATCTGGATACAGTGGTACCTCGAGATATAAGTACCCTAACATACGAGATTTTTGAGATACAAGCCATCGAGTGTTCGATTTTTGCTTTGAAATACGAGCAACATTTGAGATAAGAGTAATTGCCCGGATCGGCCGGCTGCATACCACCCACCAATTTACCGCTACTCAAGCATCTCATAGTTTCCCACGCCTCAAGGTCATGGAACAAATTAAACTCGTATCTCGAGGTACCACTGTATCTCTATATATAAAAGCCAAGTGACCAGAATGCTGAAATGACTGAGTGACCTGACTAACCCGTTGCTATGATGTGCACTGAGGTGACTATCTGGCCTGATTTGGGCCCTGATTGCCGCCCCACCCCCTGCAACCTCCCATGGCTCCTCCCCAGGACTGGCCCGACCCCCAGATCGGCCTCCCCCCCCCAATCAGGGGCGGGGCCGCCAGACACCACCCATGCATGAATTCGCACACTGGGCCTCTAGTACTGAATATGGAGGGATGAATGAACCGTTCACAAAGATGTCTCTTGCCTTGCTTCATAAAGTCTCAAACTGTTTCTTGTGAGATAATGGTGATGAAAAAGGACCTCCTCAACAAAGGATAAGGACCTCCTCAATAAGAGATTACAGAAAATATTATAATGAGGGGAAAGGGCTTAGACTAGCATTATAGGCTGAACTGTGCCCTCCCTCCATTTAGATGGCGAAGGCTTAATCTCCAATACTTTTTTATATTTACATATTTTAATTTATTATTTATTGATTGACTTCAGAGAGGAACGGAGAGGGAGAGAGAGAAACATCAATGATGAGAGAGAATCATTGATTGGCTGCCTCCTGCATGGACCACGGTGGGAATTAAGCCTGCAACCAGGGCATGTGCCCTCACTAGGAATTGAACTCCATAGGTCTCTGAATTTAAATGGCCCATGCCATAACTAACACTTTATCAAACAACTTAGAATTTATAAGACTCCATAAAAACTCAAAATACAACACTCCTTGTCACCTTAGTTAGTAGTAGTTCAAACATAAAGGCTTTTGAAAATATCTGAAGGATTGATACAATTTATGAAAAATTGTTAGACACTTCTTTAAGGTTACAGGCTAGAAGGAAACACTGTTTGGCTAATTAAGGTCTCTCTCTCATCCCTCATTTTCCCCTCTTTCATTCATCAAACATTCTTTGAGAACCTATTTGTTTTCAAGAGCTGCTCTTGCCCCGGCTGGTTTGACTTAGTGGATAGAGTGTTGGGCTGAGGAATGAAGAGTCTTAGGTTTGATTCTGGACACATGCCTGGGTGGCAGGCTCAATCCCCAGTGGGAGGTGTGCAGGAGGCAGCTGATCAATGATTCTCTCTCATTATTGATATTTCTATTTCCCTTTCCCTCTTCCTTCCTCTCTGTAATCAATAAAAATATCTTACTTAATAATAGACAACCATGCTAATTGACTGTACCTTCGTGACGCCCACCAACCAATCAGGAGTGAGTATGGAAATCAACCAAACAAAGATGGCGGATTAATGTACATATGTGGCTGCCAAAGTGGACCCCGGATGCTCTGGGCCTCTGAGCAGCGTAGGAAGGTGGAAAGGTGGCTCCAGCCAGAGTATAAGCAGTGCAGCCAGGGAAAGGAAGGCCCATTCTGGCATGAATCTTTGTGCATCGGACTTCTAGTATATATGTTAAAAAAAAGAGAGCAGCCCTCCATTAGTCATTTCATCCATGTAATCTTTCAGCTTTGTGGGACTAAAGGAGCATGATCTCAGGCCCCTTGTTCCACATTTGGAAAGAATTTAAGAATTTCCTGTCTCCTCGCTCCCTCTTATGGTCTCTCAGTCTTTCCTTTCTTCTTATCCCTTAACACTTACTGAGTCTCAGGCCTAAGGCCAGATTCTGAGTTGTCTTCATTTCCTCAGTGCAGGCAGCTGCAGTCCCTGTCCCAAACAGTAGAGGGCACCAGAAGACCATACCCTGGCAAGTCTGAGGGTCATGGTCCAGTTTTCCTTCCCACACGGAACAGGAAATGGACAAGTGGTTTTTGGATGATAATGGGAGTTTCCTCATTTTCCATTTCTTTATATGACCAGTGACATTCTTTGGCAACAACTGAAAAAATAAACCACTTTTTTTTTTCTCCCACATGACCATTTCCAGTTTGCCTCAAACTCACTTCTCTCCCCTCTTCATACTCGTGTCTTCTTGTCCATCTCCAGGAACTTTTCCCATGATCTGCAGGGAAAGTCCAGATCCCAAGATACCACAGGTTTCGGGGCTCTGCCCTCTCCTCACCTTAAGCTCCTTGCATTGAAAGCCTGAGAAATGGAATCATTTGGGAGGATTCCACAATGCACTCAGAAAGTGTCCTTTGTTCATTTGAGGTGCAGTTTGGCAGACTCATAATTTAAATGGTGATGGGAGTGGGTTGCCGGAATGAATTGTGACTCTGCTGTATTTACATCATTTGCCAACTCCTGTAGGCGTTGTACTGCCAAACATGTGAGAAGAAGAGAAAGGGGAAATGGTTTGGGCTGGCTGCTATGGAAAATCCACACACCAAAGCTGCCACAGCCAGAAACAACATTTTCCTCTTTTCCTGGTGGGGATTCTCCAGTTCACACAGAGCTGTGAACTCCTGCGGATATGGTCTAAGTACCAAGCATTTTACTTTCAGCCCATAACAAGGAGCCGTACTTGTATTCTTATTGAATTTATTGGGATAACATGGCTTAACAAAATTATACATGTTTCAGGTGCAAAATTCTACAACACATCATCTCTACAGTGTATTGTATGTTCAACACCCAAGTCTCTGTCCATCACCATTTATCCCCTTATACCCTCTCCCACCTCTCCCTACCCACCCCCCCCCCCTCAATGCCACACCACCCCCTCTAAAAAGTATGAACATCGTCACATTGATGTTCATACTTTTTAGAAGACATAGAATGTTAGAAAAAGGAACGAAGATTAACTAGTGTGATCCACTAATTTCATGAACAGTGGCCCAGAGGCCAAAGGTCACTCAACCTATGGGATCTTAATTTCCCTCAGTCTGAGTTTTTTCCCCACCTCTGTTTTTATTGCTAGTTAAAGTAACCAGTCTGGGAAATTGTATTTTCATAGGTTAGCCTGAGGCTGAAGGTAGATAATTCTAATCCGAAATATGTAGTATTCCTTTCTTGTAGAGAAATGTCTCATGTGACCTCTGACCAAGAGAGGGCACCCTCTGAGCAGGAATTGTCCCTTCAGACCAGTTTACTATAAGGAAAAGTAGGCCAGCCTTAAACAGATCACCTTGTATATACCCTCAGGTAGCATTCAACCTAGGGGTGGCAGAAACCAGGCTCTGTCTACTTTGCCCCAGAAGACTAACACCCATTTCCTCCTGAGTCTGTGTACTCATGCTGGCCTCTGCTGAAATACCCTTTCCTTTCCTCTTCTGGAAAACACCTGACCATAAGTCAGCAGCCTAAATTGTCCTCTTCACTTTTTAATCTCCCTTCCTCTGCATTCCAGAACTCCTCACATCCCAGGGTGAGAGCATATATTACCCATTATTTTCTTTCTTTTTTTTTTTTTCAGAAGTATAATCCCCAGTTCTTTTTTTTTTGTATTTTTTTATTGTGTTACATGTATACATATCTCCCCATTGTCCCCCCTCCCAAGCATACCCCAACCCCCCAGTGTCTGTGTTCATTGGTTATGCTTATATGCATGCATACAAGTCCTTTGGTTGATCTCTTATCTACCCCACCTCTCCTTAAACTTCCTGCTGTAATTTGATAGTCTGTTTGATGCTTTACTGCTTCTGTGTCTATCCTTTTGTTCATCAGTTTATAATGGTCTTTAGTATCCACAAATGAGTGAGATCATGTGGTGTTTCTCCTTCATTGACTGGCTTATTTCACTAAGCATAAGGCTCTCCAGTTCCATCCAGGTTGCTGCAAATAGTAAGAATTCCTTCTTTTTAATGGCAGCATAGAATTCCATTGTGTGGATGTACCACAGTTTTCTGATCCACTCATCTGCTGACGGGCACCTAGGCTGTTTCCAAATTGTAGCTATTGTAAATTGTGCTGCTTATGAACATAGGGGTGCATAAATCCTTTCTGATTGGTGTTTGTAATTTCTTAGGATATATTCCTAAAAGTGGGATTGCTGGGTCAAATGGGAGATCCATTTTTCGTTTTTTTGAGGAAAATCCATACTTTTCTCCATAGTGGCTGCACCAGTCTGCATTCCCACCAACAGTGCACAAGGGTTCCTTTTTCTCCGCATCCTCGCCAACACTTGTCGTTTGTTGATTTGTTGATGATTGCCATTCTGACATATTACCCTATATTTTCGTGTGTCTCAGTGTCTAAACTGTGATATCTGTAAGAACTTAGATGGCATTATCTGTTATTCTCAGTGTCTTGCCCCAGGGGAAGCACATAATAAATGCCTGACAAGCATTGGTTGCATGTATGACACACAAATCCATCCAATTACAATTTTTTTATACTACCTAAACTACCATCATAGATGGGAGGAATTATTTGAAAAAGTCTTAAACCAGTAGCCTACTTGTTCTTGCTTTTTCTGCCAATGTACTTAAAAAAATGTAGTTTGCATGTATAGAAATGTATGCAAAAGAAAAAAAATAGATGACCATTATCCCAGATATACAAAGAACTCTTAAAACTCTACATGAAAGAAAACAAACAACCTGGTTAAAAAATGGGTCAAAGATCTTAACAGACACACGTTACCAAAGAAGATACACAGGTGGCAAATAGGCATATGAAATGTACATCCAAGCAACAAGGAGATAACACTTCAAATCTAATAGAATAGCCCCAAACTGGAGCACTGACAGCACCAGCTGCAGGCGAGGATGGGGAGAACAGGAACTCGCATTCATTGCTGGTGGGAACACAGCATGGCACAGCCACGTTGGGAGATGGTTTGGCAGTTTCTTAGAAAACATCCTCTTACCATATGACCCAGTAATTGTGCTCCTTGGTATGTACCCAAAGGAGTTGAAAACTTACATCAACACAAAAAACCTCCACACAGATATTTATAGCAGCTTTATTTATAGTCGCCAAAGCTTGGAAGCAAAGAAGAGGTACTTCAATAACGGATCCATTCACACAGTAGAATAGTATTCGGGAGTGACGTCACCAACATGGCAACATAGATTGTTCCTGACTTCACTCCCCTCACAAGAAGCACAACTGACAAGTATTCCTTTGATGAGACGCCACTGAGAGAACCCTGGAACCCGGGGTGAGGCTGAAGCACCCCCTGTTCCATAGAAATGAGACAGTCCTCATGAGAACAGGCTGGCCACACTGCCCCTCCCCCAGGCTGGCACAGTACCACAAGGAGAGGTGTCTCCCCCACCTCCAGGTCCTCCAGGGGAAAAGCGGAGGGGACACAGGAACATCCAGTCTCCTAGCACTGTGGATTACTTGTTGGGAACCCCCACTCTGGTCTCACCCCATGGGGATTGCAGGGGAGTCTGTGTTAGAGAAGAGGGAAAGGCCTCCCAACAGCTGGCACGGAGGTCTTGGCCAACAGAGTTCCTATTGGCAGAGCCAGTCAGAGTCCCAACTATGACTTGCTCATCTGCAGATCCAAGTTGGTGGTGCTGTCTGGCCAGAGAGCTAGAGGTTCAGTGCAAACAAACAAACAAACAAACAAACAAAAGAATGATCATCAGTACTGGTTTGGCTCAGTGGATAGAGCGTTGGTCTCCGGACTGGAAGATCCCAGGTTTGATTCCGGTCAAGGGCATGTACCTTGGTTGCGGGCACATCCCCAGTAGGGGCCGTGCAAGAGGCAGCTGATCGATGTCTCTCTCTCATCCTCTCATCGATGTTTCTAGCTCTCTATCCCTCTCCCTTCATTTCTGCAAAAAATCAATAAAATATATTTAAAAAAAAAGAGTGATCAAGCCATGAAAAGACATGGGGTGGTGGAGGGAAGGTGAACTAGCATAATACTCTATATTGCCATTATATATTTGTCTTAACCCATAGAATGTACAGCACCAAGCGTGAACCCTGAGGTGGAGTTTAAGTGATGAGGATGTATCAGTATCAGTACAGGTTCATTTAAAAAAAGTGACATTCTGGTGAGTGATGTTGCTAATAGGAAAGGCTATACACGTCTGAGAGCAGGCCGTATATAGGAAATCTCTAGCGTTTGTTGTAAACCTAAGACTGCTCTAAATAGTCTCTTCTCCCTCCCCTTTCTCCATCTTCTTCTCTTCCTCCTCTCCTCCTCCTCCTCCTCCTTTTCCTCCTCCTCTTTCTACAAGGAATGGAGCTAAAAAGATTTGGACAGAGAACAGGACATGTAGGTGACATTCAAGCTCTGACAAACATTTCCTGTGTGACCTTGGGTGTTAGTTAATGTTTTTAAAAATATATTTTTATTGATTTCAGAAAGGAAGGGTGGGGTAGGGGGTAAGAGAGAGAGAGAGAGAGAGAGAGAGAGAGAGAGAGAGAGAGAGATATCAATGATGAGAGAGACTCACTGTCGACTGCCTCCTGTGCACTCCTCACTGGGGATTAAGCCTGCAACCCAGGCATGTGCCCTTGATCCAAATCAAACCAGGAACCCTATCCACGGAACCAAACCAGCTAGGGCACTCTGGGTTTTGGTGGCCTCATTTACACCTTTCAGGGATTCTTTCCATGTTTGCTCTGGGTCTTTCTAGCACTATTTGAAATTGCATGAAGAGGAACTCACAAACATTAATATTTATTCTGAGGAAATAGGGAAGTATTGATAAGAGTGGTCCTTTTCAGGTTTCCTCTAGTGGTGGTACACAATCGATAAATGTGCACACACACTAAAAACAGGATATGCTTAATTTTCTAAAAAGCTAGTTAATTTAGAAAATAATCAGCTGAATTTCATCCAACAAATCATAGCTAATTTTTTGATTAAAATATTGTATACAGTATTGAAACCTAACTTTTTCTCCTAAATAAGTTAGCATCTGTTGATACAGCTCAGCTGTAGCAGATGTTCACTGAGTTCATGCTTGGCCATCTGATTGAGTCAACAGAGACTGTTTCCAAGGTCATTCAAAAGGACTCCAACACAGCCCTTGGGGGACAAGGTGTTTAACTGATAACTCAGCATCAGACTGAAAGCTGAGCTCTCTCCCAAGGCCAGAGTGAAGGAAGAGGAACAAAAGCAGAACATCAGATCTAAAAACAATGAAGTGTTGCAAATCCCCCCATGAGAGTCTCTAAACCCCACTGGGACTTGGCAGAAGATCACTTGGACAGCTTCATGTAAAGATGATAGGAATACAGCTTGGCTTTTCCAGAGATTGCCTGGGGCAGAGAAGGTCAGTGATGATGAGGGGTGGTGATGAGGGAGGTCGGGGTGAGGCCTGTAAATCAATTCAACACAGGGATTTGAAAACAGTGTTGCTTTCCAAACTGACAACCTCAGAGTCCACTTCATCCCTTCACCGTCATTGACAGACCCAGCCCTGGGGGCCGCCTTGAGCAGTGAACGCCTTAGTGGAGGCTGAGGGTTTTCTGCTTCATATTGAGATGGGAATCTAAGAGGTTGCAGAGGTAATGAAGGTAGACATCGCCAGAAAAGCAGAAATAATTGCTTGGATATAGAACCCCTCATTTGGAAATTGTCTAGGACCAAAACAAAATACAAAGGGTCAGGGGAGGTCCCCCCTCCACCCCTTTCTTCTCTTGGGCAGGTTTAGTAGTAGATTTAGGCATCCTGGCTGGAGAATAAAGCAGAGCATCCTTTTTAGGCCTAGCCAATAATAATGATATAACTTTGCTGCTCCCCCCACAGTCTTTACTGCAGCTCAGATTTTCTGATTTCAAGATTTCATTTCATTAAAAAATATTTTGTTGATTTCAGAGAGCTAGAGAGAGGGAGAGAGAAAGAAACATTCATTGATGAAAGAGAATTATTGATTGGCTGCCTCCTCCTTGTTCCACATAGGGGATAGCAGACTGCAACACAGGCATGTGCCCTGACCAAGAATTGAACCCTGACCTCCTGGTTCATAAGTCGATGGTCAACCACTGAGCCATGCCAGCTGGGCAATATTTCATTTCTATCTCCATCCACCCTATTTTTCTAAAGCAACATACCTTTTTAATCACTCTGATTTTCATCCACTTTTGCTGGATCTACATCCTTCAGATTAAAGGCATAACATCTCAGTGATGCGAGGACCTTCTGAATCCCAACGATGCCTGTTTTTTTTATTTTCTCCTGTTCATTTCCTCACATATCAAGCTTCCCGTTGTTTCCTGGTCAGTTGCTCATAGGTTCATGCCCTTGCCTTCCCAGAATGCCCTTTCCCTCCCTCCTGTTGTCTTGATGACCCCCCCATTTACTCTTTCAAACTTGCTCTGGTCGTCACATTCTTTTGAATTTTTTTGCATCTTCCCAAGCCAGAGTCCTTTGCTACTTTTTATATTGTCTTCACATTGTGTACACACAGGCCTCCATTCTTGTTTTCATTTCTCTTTCATTCACTAAATAATGACCATTTGGTATTTATCTTTGTGACCCTGCCTCCTAGCCATGTCAGTCATATAACAGATGGGAAATAAATATTTGTGGAATAAATGTATTTCTTGGTACTTAACTTTTGGTCTTAATAACGTGGGAATGCTATTTCATATCGGTTCCATCCTGGGAGAAATTAATGCCGAAGGGAAAACACTCAAGTGATCTTTTCCTTTGAGATCCAGCTCCCCTTTGCATGAACTTTTATTCTGATGGTGCATCACTGGTACTCTGTCTCTGTGTTTCATAAACATGGGCCTGCCGCAGACACAATTGTTTAAGTGGAATGCAACCCTAATAATACACTGAGTCTGACCAAGAGAACACAATAGTCCTGCATGGGACCCATGCAAAAGCTAAACAAACCAGACAATGGTAAGATAAAGTTAAAGACGACGACGAGATAACATTCCGGGATATTTGCCGTCAAGGGGAAGACCTATTTCTCCATTGTGTAGAAGTAGATCATTCATGGGTAATCCAAGGGTCAGCTGTATGATGACCTAGTCCCCTCGCCTTCTGGAGTCAACCTTGTTTTTCAATTCCAAATAAGAGAGTGTTTTGGTAGGATCCCACCTGTGCAGTGGTTCTCAACCTTCCTAATGCTGCAACCCTTTAATACAGTTCCCCATGTTGTGGTGACCCCCAACCATAAAATTATTTTCATTGCTACTTCCTAACAGTAATTTTGCTACTGTTATGAATCATAATGTAAATATCTGTGTCTTCTGATGGTCTTAGGCAACCCTTGTGATAGGGTCGATGGACCCCCCAAAGGGGTCGCGACCCACAGGTTGAGAACCACTACACCTGTGCATTTTTTTTATGGACTTTCTGTGTCTTTGCCCATGCTTCCTCAAATTTGGTTTCTGCTGTTTTTTTTTTTTTCCCCTCTTTCACTGAAGCTCTGCAGGACTGAAAGGGATTATAGCCCAGTACCACATAGACAGCAATTTAAAACTGAACAGGAGCTCTAGTGGGTTAGGCTTGGTGGATAGACCATCGGCCTGCGGACTGAAGGTCTCAGGTTCAATTCTGGTCAAGGACACATTCGATTCTGGGTTGCGGGCTCGATTGCCAGCCAATCAATGATTCTCTGTCATCATTGATGTTTCTATCTCTCTCTCCCTGTCTCTTCCTCTCTGAAATCAATACAAATAAATTCAAAACAATCAGAAAAACAAAACTGAACAGGGGATATCATTGTCCTAAAATTCCTGGTTACTGGTTGGTTACATGAAGGTTATATGGTTTGAAGGCTGGCCTTCCTTCTTGTAATTTATCTTCCGGTTATCTCTAATATCTTCCTATCATTTCCCCTGGGTTGTCTGCTGAGATTCAAAGTTCTCACTTAATTGTGTCCTGCAATTCACTTCTAATTTTGCATATGCCTCCAGATTATAGCCTGAGGTGGGGTGAGGTGGGCATTCACAATGAGGTTCACTGTAATGATTATTGTGTATTTTTTTTCCTAAATAAATACCTTCTCTAATCTGACACTACTCTGCAAGTGGGCAGAAGAGACCCGTCTGCCTTGTTCTAAATAGTAGTTTTCTTCTGGATCACCATGGATACAGTTCTTTCCAGGCTCAGAATTTTCTAGAGCCCCAAACATGGAAGCCCAGAATGTCTGATTTGGAAGCAATATTAGAACTCAGCCCAATAGGCTATATCTATGTGTTTTCTTTTCTTGTTCTTCCACAACCCAGGCACGTGCCCTGACCAGGAATCGAACTGTGACATCTGGGTTCATAGGTCGATGCCTAACCACTGGGCAATCTTGGCCGGGATTTGAAATGATTGCTTTGACTGTTGTGAGGCCATTTCATTTATCTTAAAAGTTCTGTTTTGTAGCTGAGAATTCCATGTATAGAGCATCAATCATGTGCTTTGGAATCAAATAAACCAGATACCACCTCTTATTAGCTGTGTGAAAGAGAAAAAGGCTATAACTTTAAAAAATATATTTTTATTGATTTCAGAGAGGAAGGGAAAGGATAGGAAGATAGAAACATCAATGAGAGAAAATCATCAATTGGCTACCTCCTGCATGCCCCACAATGGGGATCGAGCTTGCAACCTGGCCATGTACCCTGATCAGGAATCAAACCTGTGACCTCCTGGCTCATAGGTCAACCCTCAACCCCTGAGCCATGCCAGCCAGGTAGGCTATAACTTTTCTTAGCCTTATTTTCCTCTATGTAAAATGGGGATAGTAATACTTTGCTTATTGGGTTTTCTGAAGGATTGGCTCTCTAATTCATGTAAAATACATGGTGAATAAGATCTTGGTTTCTCATGACCTTCATTCTCAAGGTTCTTCTGCCCTTTGGAAGAAAATCAGGGAAACACAGCAGACATGGCATACCCCGGACATTGGTGGCCAGTTGAGAAGCCAGTTACAGGTTTGGGATGTCCTGTGCAATGTTGGGGGAGACTGTGGTGGGCAAGAACTCTAGAGCAGCGCCAGGAAAAGAAGGAAGTGGTGTGACCAGTTCTTGCTGGAAAAGACATGAATAATTTATACACACACAGTCTTTGTCCTCAGGGACTGGGACTGGAGGCCAACTATTCAATGAGATTGTTCTCAAAGACCAGCACAAATCACCTTAGTTCCAGCAATGAAGTTTTCCAAGTGTTTCATTAGATTTCTCTCTTCCCTGATGATGTATTGTTCACGATTGCATAGGAACAACATTAAGAACATTGTGTACCTTGTTTTTTCTTCTCTTCCCTGCATTCCTCCCTTTCTCCTCCCTCTCTGCCTTCTTTTTTTTTTTTATCTCCTTCCCTCCTAACTTCCTTCTTCCTATTCTTCCTTCCTCCTTTCCTTTCTTCTCAACTTACATCTCAAACAGTTAGCCTCTAAGCATTGGGCTTGTTCTACTTTTCCTATTCCTGGAATTAAATGATGGTTGGAGCAATAATCCATGTTCCTGAGTGAGTATCATGTTCTTTTCTCTCAGATACACTCTCCACTGTGTCCAGTCATCTCTCATTAATATGCACATTGTCGGAGTATAATCTCTTTCCCTTTTGAAGCTCTCCTTAATGTTCATTGTAACCTACTCCCAGCTGGTTAGAATTAATGGGGAGATATCCAGGGTAAACCCTGTCTGGTTGAGACATTCTTTCATTCAATTAACTATAGATAAATAATGTGAGCACACACACACACACACACACACACACACACACACACACTTGCACTCATATAACCTTGAATACCTACTGTGTGCCTAGCGATATTAATAGTGGGAAATCATTTGTGAATAAAACAATCAGAATCCTGGCACTCATGAGGGAGATAGATAAACATGTGCACACCCACACGTACATTTATAATAATAAATGGTGATCAGGTCCCTAAAGGAAATAAACAGGGCCCATTAACAGAGAATAACAAGTAGAGAGGGGGAAGCTTATTTAGCACGATCATGGAAGCATCGCTGAAGATATGAATTTGCAGGTTAAGACAGGTCAGCCATGTAAGAAGCAGAGGGGCATGCACTCAAGACAGAGGGAATGCTGAACATCGGAAACAAATCCTATATCATAAAAACATAACATGCAAATCAGTGTAACAACTGGTCGCTATGACACACATTGATCACCAGGGGCAGTACTCAATGCAGGAGCTGCTCCCTGGTGGTCAGTGCGCTACCACGGGCGGGGGAGGGGGGGCGCCCCTCAGCCAGAAGCCATACTTACAGTGAGGAGCACAGGCAGCCTTTCCTCCCTCGGCTTCAGGGATTGCGGACTGTGAGAGCCCTGGACTGCGAGAGGGATGTCTGACTGCCAGCTGACAGGTGGACATCCCCTGAGGGATCCAATACTGCAAGAGGGCACAGGTCAGGCTCAGGAGACCCCCCCACCATACACAAATCTCATGCACTGGGTCTCTAGTATAAAATAATATTAAATGTCAAATCTAATTGAAAAACTAAGGGGGAAAAAAAGACAGCAGGAACAACATGAGTGAAATTTCTGAGGCAGGAAAGAACTTTTGTATGCGTGAAAAACTGAAACATGACCAGTGTGGCTTAGAAATGAGGCATAAAGACAAAGAGTGGCCCAAAGTGGAGTGCCAGAGGTAAATGGGGACCAGGGATTAGGTCACGGAGGCCTCTGTGGGTAAGAATTATGAGTTCTATTTTGAGTGCATTGGGAAAACACTGAAAGGTTTAATGGAAGGGCATGAGGTTACTTTATTTTTATTCTAGAAAGAATTATTTCGGTTTATCTGTGGATATAGATTGGAGGATCAAGGGAGAATGCTGGAAGCCCAGTATGAAGGCTTTCATAGAAAAGCAGTGATAGTGGGGTGAATGAGGGTGGTAGCAATAGATATAAAAAAAAGTGAGAGAGCATCACATTAACTTTTGGAAGCAAAAGGAAGCAATGGATTTGGGGTTGTGAGAGAGTGAGTAAGATGGCTTTCAATTTCTAGCCACTTATTGAGAAGAGGAAGGTATGGGAGAGGAATGGTTTGGTAGTTAAACTAAGAGCGCAGTTTTGAAAAATGTTCAATTTGAGTTATTAGAGAAATCCAAGAATATGAATCAAATAATTTTCTAAGTCCAGAATTTAGAGGGAAGCTCAAGGCTATGATGACAAATGATAATTCTCTCAGTATATAGATGGGCATGTAAATTGGATGCCAACCAAAATTTAAAAAAAGGAGGCTCCCAAATACCAAGGATCAAACAAGATACAGGCTTATTTTTTCATTCATGTAATTGGTTAGAGGCAGGTGAGTGGCTCTAGGTTAGGTAGATAGCTCCACTCCACAAGGTCATTTTGGGATTCAGTTTACCTTATTGATTTGTCATCCTCTTGAATGATCTTCTCTATATGGCTGAAATGGACTCACTAGCTAATGGGATACAATGAAAAACAGAACTACCGAGTGTCATAAAAGCCAATCAAGAAGGGAATTCCACCTGGCTGGCATGGCTCAGTGGTTGAGCATCAACTTATGAAGCAGGAGGTCAAGATTGAGTTCCCAGTAGGGCACAAGGACAGGTTGTGAGCTTGATCCCCAGTGTGGGGAGAGCAGAAAGCAGTTGATTGATGATTCTCTATGTTTCTATCTCTCTCTTCCTCTCCCTCTCTGAAATCAATAAAAAATACTTTTTAAAAAAGAAGTGAGTTCCAATAAAGTGGAAATGGCTGACTGAATTAAATGCTACTCAGAAATCAACTGAGATGAACACAAAAGTGTATTTGTTGGATTTGGCAACATGGAGATTGCTGGTGACCTGGACAAGAGTAAGTTCTGTGTAGGGGTAGAGATGAAACTCAGAATGTGGCAAGTAAACAGTAAATTAAAAACAATGAAGTGGACACAATATTTGTAGGCAACTCTTAAACAAGTGAAAAAGTACAGAAAATTGGACCAGCAGCTGGAGGGTTATAAGAGTTCAAGGGAATGTTTTTTGTCTATTTTAATAGGAGATGCTAGAGCTTGTTTTCATGAGTTGACAGAAATACTCCAATATAAACAGTGACTTATGATCCAGAAGAGGGAGGAAAAGACCAAATGGTCAAAGTCATTGAGGCGATGAGACCCAGTGCACTTACGGAGAAATTGGCCTTTACGGTGAGAATGGATACCTGGGTGGTAACTGGCAGAAGGAGATGAAGGATGCAGTGAGATCTGTAGGGGGCTCCTATAGGAATTTTCTGTGAAGTTGGAGTTGGGGTTCTGGCCTGAGAGTGATGGAGTCATAGAGCTGCTATGGCAATGGTGGGTGTGCAGGGGATGGCTCAGCAATGACCCTTGAGGGCAGATCTGGATGTTATGGGAGAGTTGGACAGTGTTGAGAGAGTCTATTGGAGATTTGAGTTCAGTTGTCTCAAGTGAAATTAATCTTCCTGCTTGTGTGGACACAATAGCAAGGGATGGACTTGCTTGGTATTCCAACCTGAAGTAGCCAGGTGTGTGTACTGAGAATACATCCAAAAGCCTGCTGGGGAGTCATTTCCCTCCCTAGTTGGAGTGAAAGCAAGGTTGTTCTCTGCTTCAGTTTCTGAGAAGAGTGGAGTATATATAGCATAGGCTTTTTTTTTCATAGATCTCTGGCATTTATTTGAATAATACACAATAAAAGATTTAAAAGCACCATGGGACTAAGTATACCTTATTCTGGAAGCGTATTACTGAAGATAACTAAATTGATTGGAGCAGTGACTAAAGTATAAAGTATAAGGTTGCTCTCCTGAATGTTCACAAGTAGCACAGGCCTGCAGCAAGGATCCGCAACCCTGTCTGTGCAGCATTATGCCCATGTTGCAAAGGAGAACATCAAGATTCGAAGAGGGTAAATCATTTGCTTTAGATCACAGAGTTAATAAGTTATGCTTGAATCCCAGGTCTGTGTGACTCCAGCTGTTAGCCGCTGTGTTCTAAGCTTCACTACAGTCAAGAACTATTTCTTGAGCACATTTGCAAGAGATTAGGCTAAACATTGTGGGAAAGAGAAATGTTAGTCAGACATACTATGTGGCCTTGAAGATATTATAGTTTACTAGGAAAATACTAATCCCTATAATGCATGGTAGACAACGGCGGAGAACTTACCTTTTAGAAGACTCCCTGGAGGTGTGTCAGGAAAAGTCAGCAAGGAAAGGAGTAAGTGTGGCCATACTGAGAGGATAAGAATAGAGAGGCAAGAGGCAAGTATTCTAGTTGGCAGGCAGAGCGGGAGCAAAACTATATAAGTGGCAAAGGCAAGGCATTTTGGGGGAAAGTTAGATAGCCAGTTTGATTGGACAGTGAGTATAGGTGTGGAAGTAGAGAGAGATGCTGCTGAAAAATACAGTGAAGATTTAAATGGTGTGAGTAATCATTACAGCTAATATTTGCCAGGCACTTAATATGTGTCATACACTGTCTTTGGGGCTTTAAACTCATTACCTCACTGAAAACTTCAAATTAACATGTGAGATTGATATTATTCTTACTCTTCATTTTTAGAGATGGATAAGGTGAGACTTAGCCAAGTAATCTGTCTAAGGTCACATGAAGAGTGGTGATAAAGCTGGGACTCAAACCCCTATTCATCTAATTTTAAAACTCATGTTCTTCTTTGTGGAACTATAAAGCCACCCAGCAAGCCGAGCCACAGTTTCAAATCACCGATGACATCTTCTTTTTCCCTTGATTTGTACTGGTCTGATGTATGTGGTCATTTCTCTGCACACTTTCAGAGGACTCTGGGAAAAGATCTGGCCCTAACTTCATTCCAGTGGAGAACGAAAAAGAGAAATGAAAAGTGAACCGAGTTACTCTCTTCTAAAAAGTTGTCTCTTCTCCCCCAACTGTGTGAAGGTTAGGTCTTCACATTCTTTGTGCGTGAATGAACCCAACCATCCTTAGACTTGCACTGGGAGGAGGAGCAAGGGGATCATTTCTGGAGGCTCTGGATCAGGTATCACTTGAGTCACCTTCTAAGAGGAGGGTTACACCCTGTTGGCTTTGACACAGTGGAATCAGGAGTTGAGAGCAAAAGTTGACTAGAAGGATCTCTTAATCTTTTGAGCAATTCACAGACAATCAGAGGAGGACATTGGGATTTCATAGGGCAGCCATAAGAGAGAGTGGAGCCCTTAGGGTGACAAGACATTCTGGTGGGCCAAGCATGGCCTTTCTCTGTGCCTGTTAACTGGCATCATTATTGACGGTGCCATCTTTTACTCTGACACTGTTAGAGTTTGGGTGATGGGTTATAGGACCACTTACTGAAGTTCGAGCAGCCAAGGAGGCTGGACTTGTTCCCAGCACCATCACGTTGGGTGAGGTTTCTGCAGTACAGGAAGCTATGAGTGAGAGTCCAGACCATACAGTTTTTGAATTCTCTTCCTTTACAACCTGGCAGAATAAAAAAATACTATAGGGGTGTGGACCCTACCCATGAAACCCCATGACTGTGGGTGTCCTCGCCTGCTCCAGAGACAATGAGGTTTTGGGGGGAGGAACACAGGTTGGTGGGAGAGGAGAGGCTATCCTCATCCATGAAGTCAGCAGTTTTGGGAGTGGAAGGATATGAGCTGAGAACTTCAGTCTCAGGAGATCCCATTGAAATCATAGTCATCATGAGTTGCACGAAGGGTAATATAAATTATGCCTTGAGGTTGGAAGACTCCTTAATGAGGCATTTTGAGCCCCCCCTTCTAGTAAAAAATGTACCACTGTTGGGATAGTTATCTGTACCCACTGAAGTTTCTAGAAATGAAAAAGTAGCCCAGGTGGTGTGGGTCAGCAGTTGAGCATTGACTCAGGAGCCATGAGGTCACCAATTTGATTTCCGATCAGGGCATATACTCAGGCTGTGGGCTCAATCCCAAGTAGGGGGCATGCAGGAGGCAACTGATCAATAATTCTTTCTCATCATTGATGTTTTTATTTCTCCTCCTTTTCTCTCTGAAATCAATTTAAAAATATATTTCTTATTTTAAAATGTATTAATTGATTTTAGAGAGAGGAATGGGAAGAGAGAAACACTGATTTGTTGTCCCACTTATTTATGCATTCATTGGTTGAGTCTTGTATACGCACAACCTTGGAATATTGGGACGATGCTCAAACCAACTGAGCCTCCTGGCCGTGGCTTAAAAAATAAGAAAGTATATAAAATATTAGCTATCTTGGGTTACCTCTGGATGTGGCATACTTTGATTATTGATGATTTGGAGGATATTATTTTTTCATCCAATTCATTCAGCAGGTGCTGGGCCACTGGACTCAGGGCTGAGGCTGGGAGAAAGAGAAGCCAGAGTGAGGTAATGAATATTATTCTTGCTCATATAGTTCACCTGCACCATCCAGAACAATGCACCACTTAAGCAAATATTTTTAAACACCCCAAACAATGCTATATATTGTTTGTGGAAATGTTCATATGTAATGAAGGTGAAAAACATGCATGGCAATGATGCAATCATTCTTGAATACCGCTTAACCTTAGGGAGGGAGGGAGGGAAGGAAAGGGCTGGGCCTGGGCTTGCGCTGTATGGGAAGCATTTTATTTTGCGGTGGGCGTGGGGTGGGTGGTGGTGGCGTTGAAACAAAAATGGCAACATTTCAACATCTTAATCTACAAATGTTATCAGTGATATTTATTCTGTATTTTTCTAATTACCAAAAATTTTACCACTTACCCCAAATCCTGCAACTGCTATCTAAGGAAGGTGGGGTCTATTAAAATGTATGGTCCTTCTGAAATGACAAAGACCCATCAGACAAGTTGGTGAGGAAGAGGAGAGATGGAAGGAGGACCCGGGACAGTGACAGGGGATGAGGCTGGGGCCTCAGATATGTGTGTGTGTGTGACAAAGTCTATGGGAAAATCTCCAAGTATGGGTTGACTATTTTATGAAAAGGGATGTCTCTATCTAATACAAACCTTTCCATCTAACTCACACACGTGGCCTGGTGAGAGCTGTTGTTTTTTAAAGCGAGGGGCTGCCAGGTTCTTACTTGGATGACGCTGGTATAGAATGACAGCACAGGAAGTTCAAAATCGACAGCCCACACAATTGACACAGTGGAATCAGGAGTTGAGAGCAAAAGTTGACTAGAAGGATCTCTTAATCTTTTGAGCAATTCACAGACAATCAGAGGAGGACATTGGGATTTCATAGGGCAGCCATAAGAGAGAGTGGAGCCCTGGCTGGTGTGGCTCAGTTGGTTGGGGGTCATCCCATGCAATGAAACATTGCCAGTTCGATTCCCAGTCAGGGCACATGCCTGGGTTGCAGGCTCCATTCCTGGTGCAGGGCAAGCAGGAGGCAGCTGATGGGTGTATACTAGCACATCAATGTTTCTATCTCTCCCTTTCCCTTCCTCTCTCTCTAAAAACACTGAGAGAGAGAGAGAACGAGAGAGGGAGAGGGGGAGAGAGAGAGACAGACAGACAGACAGAGAGGGGTTGAGAGGATCTTCTCTAAAGCTTAGGGTCAGGGAGACTTCAGAGGACCCTGGTGGAATGATTGCTCACCCTCGGGAGAGGGGATTTAGGAGGCCTTTCAATCATAGTCATTATGAATGAGACTCCAGGAAAAGACGGTAAAATTGAAAAAGTCTAGAGCAGTGATTGGCAAACTGTGGCTCGTGGCTCCAGAGCCATGGTTTGCCACTCTGGTGATAATGAGTTTGCCGACTACTGCCTTAGGGAAAAACTCTTAAAAAACATTTTTTTAAAAAATGTATTTTATTGATTTTTTTTTTTTTTACAGAGAGAAAGGGAGAGGGACAGAGAGCCAGAAACATCAATGAGAGAGAAACATCGATCAGCTGCCTCCTGCATGTCCCCTAATGGGGATGTGCCTGCAACCAAGACACATGCCCTTGACTGAAATCAAACCCGGGACCCTACAGTCTGCAGGCCTACACTCTATCCACTGAGCCAAACCAGTTTTGGCTTAAAAAACATTTTGATAATGTATAATGTCTTTAACCTGAAGTCAAAACTTCTGGGTAAGGATAATGCCTTACAGCAGTGGTTGGCAAACCCATTAGTCAACAGAGCGGCCGACTGCAGCTCGCAAGCCACATGTGGCTTGCGAGCCGCAGTTTGCCAACCACTGGTCTAGAGGGAGAGAAAATGTGAGGGAGAGAAAAGAAGAAATAAAAGTAGAAAAAAGTATATTCATGGGAACTGAGGGGCGGTGTGTGAGGCCTCCCAAGGTCTCAGTAAGTAGCACCTGAGGAAGAAGCAGGCCACTCATTGGCTGAGAACATCCCCAGGCCCTCAGGGAGCTGTGGAACATGTAGAGGATGCTCAGCATCTGGTGCACCTCCATCCCTTCTCAGGGAGGCGGCAGCGGGATTCATCCACATTCTTGCTTTATCCTCCAGCAATCTCACAAGGAGTCCCACTTGCAAATCCACTGGGCACGTTGGCCACGTTGCTGACTTATGAGCACAAAATAGAATGAAATCCTTGGTCCCTTTAACAGCACAGGCAAGAAGGTACTAACCTGGAGGTGGCAGAGGCAGAGGGTACTATTTTGCCATCTGCTGCAGTCACTGACCCAGCATTGATCTTTTCATCGGTTGCACCTGTTGTTAGCTAGCATCTTGGAGCAGCTGATGCCCTAGCCTGGGAAGGAGTGATGCCCTAGTAGGTGGGGTTGGGGGTGAGATGGTGAGGGTGGGGGTGGGGTGGGAGAAGGAGGAGGAAGGAGGAGAAATAAAATGGGTTTCTTAGAAATGGAATTGCTTCCAATAAAGAACAGGGTGATGTGATAAGAGCAGAGTAATAAAATACAGACAGCTCAGCCTGGGTGGCGTGGCTCAGTGGTTGAGTGTCGACCTCTGAACCAGGAGGTCACGGTTTGATTCTGGTCAGGGCACATGCCCAGGTTGTGTGCTTGATCCTCAGATCCCTAGTAGGAGGCAAGCAGGAGGAGGCTGATTAGTGATTCTCTGTCAACATTGCTGTTTCTATCTCTTCTTCTTCCTCTCTGGAGTCAATAAAAATATATTAAAAACAAAACAAAACAAAACAAAACAAAACAAAACAAAACAAAACAAAACAAAACAAAACAAAAATCCCAGATAGCTCACATTTGCCTGAAAGTGGAGAGCCAAACAGCAACTGCTTTTTGATTGTTCCCAGGCCCTGGGAGGGGAGTGAGAAGGGGGAACCTTTCTTCAAAGGCTCCCGCTGACTCTACAGCAAAGAGTGCAAAACCCTGCAAACAGAGCCTTCCACCTCCCTGCCAACATCGTCCCTTTCAGACCAGAGGCGTGGAAGTTCTCCTGCTTAGCCCACTCCCCCTTCCAAATCTCCCTCTTCTCCAGTTTCACTAAATCATCATCATCCACCTCAGAAGGACCTGACACACACTTGCCATTCATTCTCTTGCTGTGCGGAGTGGGATCAGAAAGCGAGTAGGATCTCCCGATTCACACAGCTCACGCTGAGAGGCCTTCATGGGATAGCCCTTGTTTCAAGGAGTCAGGGGTGGGATTTGATGTTGGATCCACTGACATCACTGCCTGAAATGAAAGTCCCGCTTTCTTCTTAGAGACCCTCCTCTTCTCCAGCTGCCAAACAAACAGACTGCTCCGGCCAGTGTTCAGACACTGTGGTCTTTGGGTGGTGCAAGAAGTCAAACTGTGTCTTGGTACAAGCTTCAGAAAACTCTGGGGACCCTCTTAGGAGAGCCAACAAACGGAGGGGTTAGGAGGGAGTGTGTGTGTGTGTGTGGGGGGGGGAAGGTAAGCTCTTGGATCCAATATCAAATCCCATCACTGACTCCTTCAAACAATGTCTCTCTCTTTCCCTCTCAAATCAGTACACATATCCTTGGGTGAGGATTGTTGTCCACATCAGAATATATGGCTGCCAAACTCCAGGTAGTAGCCTGGTCCTTTCTTAGCCTCATCTTTGTTTTCTGTAAATATGAGAGGATTGCACCAAACCATTGCTGATGCTCAGATTAGTCAGATATCCTCAGATTCTTGGGTTTCTCATTTCATTTAATTAAGCTCTCTATGGACTATAGAAATATACTTAGTGGCCAGATTATTATAAATCCCTGAACGTATAATAATCTAGCCACTCAGTAGCCTATCTAATAAAGAGGGAATATGCTAATTAACCACCCTACTCCATCACAAAGATGGCTGTACCCACAGCTGAGGCTAAGTTCCTATAAGGAGCCTTAATGAGCAATCAGCAGGGACCTGAGGCTACATCCTCCCCCTCCCCCCTGGGGCTTGACAGGGGACCTTAAGGTGCACTTCCCATCCTGGTTCTGGGCCAGGGGGACTCAGGCTGCTCCCCCTGCCCCAGCGCCAGGTAGGGAGACTTTAGGCTGTGCCCCCCACAAGGTGAGGCTTGACAGGGGACTTCAGGCTGTGTCCCCCATCTGGCGAGGGACCTCAGGCTGCACCCCTGCCCCAGCACCAGACCAGGGGATCTGAGGCTGTGCCTCTCTGCCTGGCTGGGCTTGACAGGGGACCTCAGGTCGTGCTCCTCTCCCAGTGGGGCTTGATGGGGGACCTCAATGTGCACCCCCAGTACTGGGTTGGGGAAACTCAGGCTATACCCCTCACCCAGTGGGGCTTGCTGTGGGCCCTGAGGCTGCTGCCCCCACAACCCTCCACCTGGCAGGGCTTGACAGGGAATCTCAGGCCATGTGATGGGGGACCTCAAGGCATACCCCCCTCCCAGTCTGGGCTGGAGGAACTCAGACTGTGCTCCCCACCAGGTGGGGCTTGACGGGGACCTCAGGCCATGCCCCCCCCACCACACACACACTCAGTGGGGCTTGACAGGGGACCTGAGGCTGCGCTCCCCAGCCAGTGGGGCTTGACAGGGTATCTCAGGCTGTGTTCCACACCTGGCAGGATTGATGGAGGACCTCAAGACACACCCCCTGCCCCGGTTTGGGCTGGGGGACCTCAGGCCATGCTCCCCATCCTGGCACCAGGCCAGCGGACTTGAGGCTATGCCCTCTGCCTGGCAGGGCTTGACAAGGGTGGGACTGGTGGGGTCTGGATCTAGCCCAATGGGGGGTGGCCGGCCAGATCTGTGTCTCCCACGATTTTGAGGTGCATGTGGGTGGGCAGGGACTTGACTCTGGGTCCCATGGTGCACCCCAGACTCTGAAAGGAGGAAGGCTTTCATATACATTTTACTTTTTTCATCTCTGACACTTTTATTATAAAGGAAAAATAGCAATATTAAATTATTTCCTCTAATTAATGCCCTTTTAATGTGCATGAATTTCATGCACTGGGTCACTAGTTCTATCCAATAAAGAGGGAATGTACTAAACAACCATCACTCTGTCACAAAGATGGTTGCACCCACAGCTGAGGCCAAATTCCCATAAGGAGCCTTAATGAGCAATCAGCAGGGACCTGAGGCTATGCCCTCCCTCGCCCCCATAGGACTTGACAGACTGTGTTCCCCACTTGGCAGGGCTTGACAGGGAATCTCAGGCCACTCCCCCCAGCAGGGCTTGATAGGGGACCTCAAGGTGTGTTTCCTGTCCTGGGGCTGGGCTAGGGGACCTCAGGCTGTTCCCTCTGCTCCTGCACGAGGCTGGGGACCTCAGGCCACGCCCCCCACCCTGGCACCAGGCTGGGGAACCATATATATATATATTTGTTACACATATATTTATTACATATATATGTTTACTATATATATATTTATTACATATATATTTATTACACATATGTGTGTGTATGTGTGTGTGTATATATATATATGTATATATATATATACATATATATATATATATGTGTGTGTGTGTGTGTGTGTGTGTGTGTGTGTGTGTATCTATAGTATTTTAGAGGCCCAGTGGATGAATTTGTATATGGGTGGGATCTGGCCAGCCTGACCAGGGGGAGGGGACATGGGTGGCTGGCTGGTCTGCCTGCTGGTTGAACTCCTGGTCGAGGGGACAATTTATATATTAGCCTTTTATTATATAGGATATACACTAAGTGGCCAAATTATTATGTGTTCAGAGATCATAATAATCTGGCCATTCAGTGTATTTCCACTGGATAATAACATTCATATTACCTATTTTCTCTACCTTTCTTCCTCAGAATGGAGGGTGAAGCCTTGCTCATATTAAACACCCAATCAGAGTGAAGATTTATTGAATCTCATTAATATCCCCTCTGGCATATTTGCTTTGCTTCAATCCACCAACCATACAGAATCAATCATGCTATTTTTTCTACTTAACAACCTCTGAATGGATTTCCATTGCCTACTTAGGGAATGAAATCTAAATGCCTTCCAGTGGCATTTGAGGACATTCCCAATCTGGTTTCATCTACATAATGCTGCAGGACACCATGCACAGATAAGATGTCAGCCAGGAAGCTTCGGAAGAGAGGAGAAACAGAAAGTATTAGTCCTATTTCCTGCCCCTCTGCCCCTGTGCAGCAGCCACATGAAACTACTTACTGCTATTTCACGGTCCCACCCATCCATTTGGAAAGTTCTGGCTTCATATGAGTGGTATATTTTTACAAATTTGATTTGCATCTGCATTAAGTATGGAGAGCTGAAATTTTCCCATATATTTTAAGTAAGTTATCTTCGTTGGTTGTGAGGTTTAATTAGATGATACATGGAACATTCTTTAGCACAACATCTGTTTTCAATGAACATAAGCTGTTATTTTTTAAAATATATCTCAATGTCTACTTTTCTTTTACCTTTCATGATGTTCTTGTAGGGCTGATATCAGAACCTGCCAAATCTCCATTCCTTGCCACACCTTCACCTCTTTTCAGCAGGATGCAGCAAAAGGAACATGGCCCTGGCCCTGGCCCTGGCCAGTGTGGCTCGGTTGGTTGGAGCATCATCCCATGCACTAAAAGGTTGTGGGTTCAATTCCCAGTCAGGGCATGTATCTAGGTTGTGGTTTGATCCCAGATGGGCACATACAGAAGGCAACTGATTGATGATTGATGTTTCTCTCACACATTGATGTTTCTCTCTCTCTTGCTCTCACTCTCCTTTCCTCCCTCCCTCTCTTTAAAAAGCAAACACAAACAAAAATAGAGAATTCACTCTGAAGTTAGAGGCACCTGGTTTGGAACTGCGGCTACACAACTCACTGCATGACTCTTGGCTCATTATAGTACTCAATGTCCCAAAGTCTCAGTTTCTCACTTACAGTAAGACCAACTTAAATAGCTTCTTATGAAGATGAATATGTGTCCTCATCTCTTTAATACCAATTATCAAGATGGTCTATCCATAATAGATGATCAATGAAAGCACCACACACTTTCCTTGTTTCTGAATTTCTTTAAAATTTTACTCCCCTGGTCAACTAAACTCTCATCTGGAATCAATACTATACTCCTCCCACCCTTCTCCTCTCACCAGAAAACCCATATCTTTAAGACTCATCCAAAGATAGATTATTAGGGTATTTAAAACCTGGACTTGAATCCTATTTTTCCCCCCATGTATATTGGGTAACTTTGGGCAAATAAAATTTCCTGACATTCTATCTTTCTCTTTTCTAAAATGGAGATAATGATACCTACTCCAAAAGGTTGTTGTGGGGATCCAATTAAATGTACCTATTCACTATATTTTAAACACCTACTATGTGCCAGCCATTATGGAAGGTACTGGGATTCCAAAAATGAGCCAGGTATGTATTACATTTATATGGTGTTTAGCACAATGCCTGGTATACAGGAAACTTCAACCTATAATATCTGTGATCAGCATCATCAGCATCATGGTTGTCATCATCATATCTGTACTAATAATTCAATTACATTTTAAGTCCTCTGGTCTCAATCAAAAATAAATAAACCCTTCAGTATTCTTATGAATCATGGAGTGGGTATCCCTAATCCCAATAAGATCATGCTACATATAGTAAAAAATCTATAAGTAAGATAAAGAAGTTATTCAAGTAATTCTAACACACAACTGAGGTTTTGAATCATTGGTGTAGAGTCTGCTGTCATGGAGTTAGGATTTGATTGAAAGGAAAGGGTAGTCTAGATAATTCTAAATAGAAAAATAATATTTTAAAAATGAATTAATTGAACAATAGCATGGATAAATGTGGTAGATCCACACAATGGCATACTATATAGTAAGGAAAAAGAACAAATTACAGCTTGTTAAATGTAAATGCAAATCTTACAAATGTTATGTTGAGCAAGAGAAGCCAGACACAAAAGAATGTTTATTGTATGATTCAAATTTATGTGCTCTAAAAGGCAGATGGAACTTACCTATGGGGAAAGAAATCAGAATAGTGGTTACCTCTGGAGATATGAATTGATTGGTGCAGGTTTGAAAACTTCTAGGTGGTGGAAATGCCCTATCTATCTGACTGCCTCTCTTTTTCAGAATCTTGATACCTTTTACATTTTAAACATGTAAAAAATATAAAGTTATTTACTGAAGTAATATTAAACTTAATATGTGACATTTAATGTAAATTGTAATATGTAACTATATATATTTTTTCTTTTCATTTGCCTATTTACCGGTACTTTCAGTTTATAATGAAAATGATCTTGTATTTTCCCTGGTTTTTCTTTTCCTCCCTCAAGCTTCTCAGCAGTAATTCTGGGGCAAGAGGATGCTCAGCAGGATGATGGGGAGAAAGCAGTGGAGCCGATGCAAATACAGTCTTGGGCTTAACATGTACTGTCAATACTTTAAAGTGAATGATCTGTATGTGGGTAACTGCTCATTTTATGAAGATGTTATGATTTTTTCCCACTGGTGTTGGAAATAGAACCCAGGGGTGGCTCACCGTGGCCCAGAATTAATTGTACTTATAAGTGTGTCTAGCAAGTTAGTCTTTTGGGTGGATGATAATGGCCTTGGACGTGTTAGAAATGAGACAAAGATAAGAAGTGAGGGGGAAATTCCAGACTTCGAGCACTTTCCCACATACACATTTTGGCCTTTGTCCTACTTTTCTTTCGCTTTGATTGACACCTGAGGGGGTAAGGGATGGTGCTGGCCCAGTTTCCTGTCTCCTTCTGATTTGGCTTTGGGCATGGGTGGTGCCTGCTCCTTGAAATTTGAAAGAAAGGAAGGGCTATCATCAAAACACTGTGTTATAAGTGACCACGTGCTCTGAGAATTCATTCCCCAGTGGGCCCACAGCCATGGGTGGGGAGGCGCAGAGGAATCAGATCTGCAATGCAGAGCAGCGATATTCAGCCAATGTGCCGTAGGACTCCTTATTTTACTTATTTATGTATTTATTGATCTCAGACAGAGAGGGAGGGAGAGTGATATATATATATATATATATATATATATATATATATATCAATGATGAGAGAGAATCATTGATTGGCAGCCTCCTGCATGCCCCACATTGGGGATTGAGCTCTCACCCATGCACGAGCCCTGACCGGGAACTCAACTGTGATCTCTTGGTTCAGAGGTTGTTGCTCAACCACTGAGCAACACCGGCTGGTCTGTCGCAGTACTCTTTAAAACTTGCAATACCAGGGACACTGACCTCTTTTTCCTTAGGTTGTCAAATAAAAAAAAAAAAATGACAACAGCCAACACAACAATAACCAGCTGGGGTGAATGAATCAAAATTATAACTTTTTTGTGTGTGGTCAAGTAGGCAAAAAAAAAGATACATTTTTTTTGGAGTGCTTCAGAATTTTAGTAATTAATTTATGTGTGTCATGAGATGAAAAAGGTTGCAAATCACTGATGCAGAGGGAAGAAGCAACTCAGAGAAGGTATAGAGGTAAATATAGTTCTTTCTTATTAAAGAGAGGGAGGGATAAAGAGAGAAGGGAGAGAGAGCAAAAGAAAGACAGAAAGAAAGGAAAAAAGAAAGAAAGGGAGGAAGGAAGGGAGGGAGAAAAAAAGAAAAGAAAGAAAGAAAGAAAGAAAGAAAGAAAGAAAGAAAGAAAGAAAGAAAAGGAAGGAAAGAAAAAGAAAGAAAGAAAGAAAGAAAGAAAGAGAAAGAAAGAAAGAAAGAAAGAAAGAAAGAAAGAAAGAAAGAAAGAGAAAGAAAGAGAAAGAAAGAAAAGGGAAAGAAAAGAAAAGAGAAAATAAAGAGAAAGTTCTACAAATAGGGGACAAGTGGAGCAGGAAGGTAGGAAAGACAGAAACCAACTGCTAACGCATAGTTACTTGACAACCTCCAAATCATAATTAGGAGAAACTTCCTGGCCTCACATTTTCCACATAAACACTCGGGCGCTGGCAGAGTTAATGGGTCCCTGACTACTGCGGAGAGCCACCTCGGGCCCAGCCCAGCAGCGATTGACGTCAGGGGCAGAGTGTCAGAGGACTGCACTCTGCTCCGCTGCGCTCCCCTTACTGCTCGCTCCGCTTTATACGGTTTATATGTTTGAACCTAACCTTTCCCAGATGTGCAGCGTTCTTCCATCCCAACGGGGAGTTTCGACAGCTAGCATCGTGTGCTCTCCAAACCCCCTGTTCTGATGCCAAAACAGAGGTCCAGAAGTCTGGGTTCCTGAGTTGTAGATTTGGATGTGTGCGCTCCAGTGCCTCTCTGCTGTTGGGTGTCCCGCGATGGAGGCCTGGATAATGGGGTTTCTGTCTTTCATAACTAGTTATCTCATGCCTCATGTTGTTCCTTAGCATCTGGCTGGCCCGAAGCCTCTCTTTGCCTGGGGAGGGGTGGGAGCGTCCCTGCAAGCAAAGGCCTTTATGATGGGGCTCCAGCCCTCTCTGCCCTCTGCTGCCTGCACTCCCGCCTTCCTGGCTCCAGGCTCACACACTACTTGTTGTACTGACTCTTCTGGGTGACGCATGGCCCTGGGGCTTGCCCCATTTTGTTCCCCTTTCCCCTTTATGGCTTAGTGGACACTGAGTCCTCCTTCCCTTCTCAAGGTAGGACTAGCTCCCTTCCTGCCTCCCCCTTTCCTGGAAGCCTTTTCTCATGCCCTTCCCCGATCCTTTCCAGTTCTCATTGGCTGTTCCCTGCGTAGCTCCACTGCCAGGCTTTATAGGAACTCCTAACCTTATGCTTCATGACACGGCTGTGTTTCCTGTTCTCTCTCTGCTTGATGTTTGAGTGGATTTTCATGTGTCTATTTCTCCAACTAGATTGTAAGCCTTGTAAGAGCAGGGACCCTATCTTGCCCATCTTTGGACCTCCCATGTACTAGTAGGACTTAGCCTGGTACCTAATAGGTAGGCAGGAATTCGAACTGGATCAATGAATGAACATGCCCAGGGAAATGAGGTGGGGAAGGTGGTGACTCTGGAAGAGTTGGTACTGACACATTAGCAAAACCTTGTTACCCTGATGAGGGACAGCCTAGGAAAATAAACCGGAATGTGCACAATGGGGACAAGGACTGTGCACAGTGGGGACAAGGACTGCTGCTGCTCCGGGTTCTTCACCCTGTCACTTGCTAAGTGCTTCACCGTTAGTATCTCCTTTGCTTCTGGCCACATCCCTTTTCCAAGTGGTGTGGGGACTCCTTAATTCGTTGTTTGTATTATTTCAAGTTTCTAGAGGACAGGATTCTGTAGCCTGAGGCGGAGGCACCTTCCAAGACCTCTCAGCCCTTTGGAAAGCTCCAAATCCCTTTGCTCCAAAGCAAGTGTATGATCTGTTCCAAAGCAGCTGAAAAAGGATCCTGGCTTCAAAATTCCCTCTGTGCCTTTCATGAAATCCTCGCGCCCCCTCCCCTCTGCACTGAGCTAATTGCTCCTCTTCCCCCAAATCCAAGGCCCCCGAAGGAAGGCCAGATCTCTGAGGAGGTAACAGGGACCACCAGCCGGGCTGAATTAATCTGCCTTTGCCTGGAAGATACGCTCTTAAGAAAGAGCTACTCAGGAGAGATTAAATATGGCAGCAGTGTAAGTGGAAGCTATAGGGGCATGCTCCCAGGAACAAACTGGGTTTACAACTAAAATACAGAAAACTTCCTGAATAATCAACGGAAAACTTGCAGGAGAGAAGCCTGATGCTCGAGGACCGGAAGGGGAAACCACATAGAGACTGATTTATATTGTATAATATAAATAAAAATTAAAAATAGAAAAGAGCTACTTATATCTTCCAAAACCAACACTTCACACTATGCTTCCATTTGTGAGAGAGGCGACGGAAAGCTGGAGCAAAATTCCCTATGGAAGAAGAAAGGAAAAGAGGGCTGAGGAAGCCTGTGCAACAACTGGTCTTCCTACCATCTGAGCGGTTCCGTCTATCCCTGGCCTCCCCTTCTCCTCCTCAAGGAGTCAGACCCCCACGGACAGAGCTCACAGAAAGCAGAGGACAGACGTAGTCACCATCTGTCACTTTAAACTCTTTTCCTAGTGGTATGCAAACATAAAGATGAAGGCAGAGCCCTGGCTGAGTGGCTCAGTTGGTTAGCACGTCGCCTCGATACCCCAAGGTTGTGGGTTCGATCTCTGGTCCGGGCACACACAGGACTCAACTAATGAATGCAGATGAATTCAGGTTTTACTAGCAACTGGAAGGCTGGGGGGACACAGCACCTACTGGTTATCATTTCAGAAGGGGTGTTGGGGGGAAAGTCCCCTGAGAGGGGGACCAGAAGTGGTGATACTGTTTCATATGATCCAGAAATCCTTCTGGCTTCCCACCGGAAAAGGAAATTCCCATAGGCTGGCCCTCTCGTGGGGTAAGTGGACATCCAATGTGCGCAGAGTTAAGGGCTAAGTAGATCAGACCCTTCAGAGTTGCTCGGAATTCATCATTATGAAAAATAATTTGTAAATTTTGTAATATAATTAGGTGGTGTAATTATCCTTTTGTAATTATGTATAACTATAAAATATGCAAAACAATTTCTAAGTTATGCAAATAAGGGACAAACCAGGCCTTGAATATTCTGCTGTCCCCGTTTTTCTCTGCAGCCTCCCTAAGAGCTGCCTCCTTGAGGTGGGAGAGTGGCTTCTCAGAGCTATGGGGATTTTCCCAAGGAAGCTGTGCATCTGGGAAGCGGGGAGCGCCTAGGGAACTCCTATTTTGAATCAAAAACAAAAGATGTGTGTTTTGCCAGAGTTAGAATGGATGGAGAAGTGAGGGTTACCTTCTCTCTTTTAATTTAAAACTCTGTTGTTTTTCTTTAAAGCTAATACCAACGCCGGCCACGGAACTCCAGCCTCTGAATGTTTCAGATCACGGAGAAAGCCTGGCATTCATTTCAACTTTCATTAGCCCGTGTTCCCAAGGAGAGAAAGGCAAGCAAATGATGGGAAACAGTAAAAATAATCCTCAGCCAAATCAGATAGAGGAGGAGAAGGGAAAGAACAGAGCACACACACTAACAAGCAAAAGGGAGGGAGGGAACCTGGGGAAGGGCAGCTATCCTATTACTTCCCCAGACAGGAAACTATCGCTAGGTTAATTTCACGGGTACAGGGGACAGTCAAGTCACCGTGCCATGATTCTGATGAGAGATTTCACTCTCAGCACCTCAGTGTTTTCAGAAAACATTCCATTTCAGTGGTTAGGAGGTGGGGAAGCACAATACAAATTTTTAGTGCTGCTTTAGGGATTATGGACCCCCTGAAATACAGCTATACTGTGCCTACTATGTGCCAAGCATAGGCAAGGCATTTGTAGACGCAAAGATGAATAGGCTACTGGGTCTTCCATTAAAAGGACCCCCAGTTCTCTGAAGAGGTATGAGTCAAAAGATGAAAAAGGATTTCAATTAGACTGGTTGTTGTCTTAGGGGAGTGCCTCCTGCCTCAAGGTTCTGAACTACTAAATAACTATAGGCTAATTCAAAAGCCAACCAATGTGATTTCCCCAAATTATAATATATCTTATCCGCTAATTAAGATTCAACTTCTTTATTGAATACTAGAGGCCCAGTGTACAAAATTCGTGAAGAGGGTCCCTTCGCCCAGCCTGCACCCTCTCCAATCCAGGACATCTTAGGGGATGTCCGACAGTCGGACGTCCCTCTCACAATCTGGGACCACTGGCTACTAACTGCTCACCTTGCCTGCCTGCCCCTCCTGCTGGCCCGGTCACCCCCAACTGCCTCCCCTACCAGCCTGGTTGCCCCTTAGTGCCCCCCTGCTGGCCTGGTCACCACTTACTGACCCCCCTGTCTGCCTGGTTGCCCCTCTCTGCTCCCCCTGCCAGCCTGGTTTCTCCTCCCTCCCCCGCAGGCCTTATTGCACCATGCAGCCCGCTGCTCGGTTGTTTGGTCACCCCTCACTAACTTCCCTGCTGGCCTGTTTGGTTGTCTGTTCGGTTGTTTTGGTTGTCCGTTCAGTTGTTTTTGATGCAACGGTTGGTTAGCCTTTTATATATAAAGATAGGACTATTTATCTTTTCTATATCTTCTTATTTAATTTGAAAACTGTATTATTTGGCATAATATAAATATATTTATTATTTTAAGAAATTTGTTCATTTTACCTAAATTTTCAAGTGTATTGGCATTAAGTTATCATATTTTTTATATTGCCTTTAATATTTGTGTTATTTATAATGATGTCCATTTTTACATTCCTGGTACTGGTATATTTTCCCTTTTTTTATTGATCAAGATAGGAATTATTAAAAAGTGAGATAAACTGAGATAAAAACTTTGCTGGTAAAAATAGATCCAAGTTATTAACAATTACATCAAATGGACTGTCTTTTATTATTATTTACTTGCTAGTTTATTTTTTTAATCCTCATTTGAGGATATTTTTCCATTGATTTTTAGAGAGAGTACAAGAGAGAGGAGACAGAGAAAAATATTGATATGAGAGAAACACATTGATTGGTTGTCTCCTGCATGCATCCCAACCAGGGACCAGGCCAGGGAGAAGTCTACAACTGAGGTTCATGCCCTTGACCAGAATCAAACCTGGAACCTTTCAGTCCATAGGCCAACACTCTATCCACTGGGCCAAACCAGCTATGACTCAAATGGACTGTCTTTTAAACAAGAAAGGGAGCTGTGGCCCATGGAAGTCTCATTGAGGGGAAGAAATTGACCCCTGCAACATGGTAGAGAACCAGAAGGGAGATGATGGGTGACCACTGTGGATACTGGGATTGGCCATGTCCATGATTTAGAATTTACTTTCTGTTTTGCCTGCTGTAATTCCCTTCTGCTAGAGCCCCATGCCTTCACAGTTAGGGAAGTGATATTATACACAACAGAATGGCCTTTTTGCTTGTGCTTGGTAATAAAGGGATTGCATCACATCTGTTCTTGGAGTGATGAGTCTTTGAGAAGCAGATAAAGTGATGTTGTAAAGAGTCTTCTACAAAAAAGCAGATCCTGTCTCGAAAGGTGGACCAAGGGGATGAGGAGCAAACAGGATGAACCCGTGTCTCAGAGATTCTCAGAACTACTTGGGGTGAGGAACCTGATAAAAGACTGGGCTTCCTGAAGCAGCAGGAGAGGAGATAGAAAAGTTATGATTTGACCTTAAAAGACACTGTGACCCTCTGTTGGATGGAGAACCAGGACCTTCACATTGCAGTATTAGCTCTGGATGCTCATTTGTTGATATTACCACAGCCTGCTGATCACATACAGTGGTACCTCGAGATACGAGTGCCCTAACATATGAGATTTTTGAGATACGAGCCATCGAGCAAGCGATTTTTGCTTTGAAATACAAGCAACATTTGAGATAGGAGTAATCGCATGGATTGGCTGGCTGCACATGACCCACCAGTTTACCTTGACTCGAGCATCTCATAGTTTCCCACACCTCAAGGTTACGGAATGAATTAAACTCATATCTCGAGGTACCACTGTATATCTGTTGGCTCCTTTTTGCTTGAAGGGCTCTTGAGGGCTGATCTCTTGACTTAAACCACTTGATTCATTAGCCCCTGACTTGGGTGCTTGGCCACCACTTCAGTTGTCAACATTGACCTCCGAAGAGGACCCGACAACATTATAGTAGCTACACCTTCTGCAAGGCCTCAATTCATCTCTCCCAAGCCGAGTCTGAGGTGGGAAACAATGGAAATATATCTGGTGATTTCTTGAACTCCCACTTATTTATTCTTGCAGGATAGGTTTCTTTTCTCCCTCAGGGCTAATGAAACTTGCCCGGCTTTCATTTTCATCTAAAATGATGCTCATTTTTCATCCTCCTCTGAGGGACCGCTGTTTGCTGTTGGGTCAGTGAACTCCCAGAGGGGATACAATGGAGGCTGAGGCTATTTTTTAAAAAAGTGCCAGAAAACCTCCCACTATGTCTAAATATGGCCACAAGAGACTTGGGTTCTTTAATTACATGGTTAGCCTCAATTCAATAATTACTTAGAGAAGCTCTGTGGAGTGAAGGATATGTAAGCAATTCATAGAGGCTTTGCCTGCCTCCTGGGCCACTTCCATAAACCCCACTCTGCAGACCTTATACATTCCTACAAGGACAAAAGCAATCCCCCCTTCTCTGGGGATAGGCCCCCTTTGCTTCTCCCTGAGCAGCGACTCTCAGAACCTCTGTTATGGCCTCCCTGGAACACTGTACATAGCAACCAGGGCATGAGGTGAGCAGTTCTCTTCCCATTAAATATGATGCCACCAAGCTGTTCCTGTCAGTTACTGCCATTAAAATGACAGCTGCTGGTCAGCCCCTGGTGGAAAGAGGCAACCTCTTCCTTCTTCTTGCTTCCCCCAAATACCAACCTTTTCCCTCTGTGCTGATTAGAAGGTGCTCATACTGACCCAGAGAGAGTGACTCTGAGCATGTTCCCAGGCACAGCCCAGCAGGCATGGCGTGCCGAGAGGGAGGATGCACAGTGCCCGGTTCTCAGGACTCAGCTGGAGCTCCACCCTGCCCACCCTCCCCCTACCCCACAGTTGGGCTCTGCAGGCAGAGGCTGTTTCTTCCTTCAGAGATGTGACTGCATCAGGAAACTCCCCTCCCCCCGGGACAAGCCTGGGGTTGCCATGGAGGAAAGGGACAGGCAGAGGCGTGCATGCCTGTGTGTGTGTGTGTGTGTGTGTGTGTGTGTGCGTGCGTGCGCGTGTGTGTGTGTTGTGTGCATGAATACCCATGTGCACATGCTCTTGTGTATGTATGCACATTGGGTTCTTACATGTGCATTTAGTGGACACGTGAATTTCTGTGTGCACCGTCATGTGAGTAGTGTGTTCGCAACCAGAGCCCTTCAATCCCCTTTCCTCTCCTTTGTGCCTTTCCTCACCACAAGGTTACTTCATAATTTATTTCATTTGCTTCATGTTATCTGTCATTGTGCGTATGTATGCAGCAAAAAACAAGTGAACAAAAACACACACACAAAAAACCCAACCCAAACCAAATCAACCCAAACCAAAAACTCAACAAAGGAAACAAAACAAAAAGAAACAACTGGCCAGACTTTAGGCAGAGGATTGTTTACAGATGGGAGCAGTTCCTCCTAGTTAGTGGAGGCCTTTCTTCCTGGAACCCAGGGCCCGGGGCACATGTGGTAAAAGGACATGGTTCCTGTTGATGTTACAAACTGTCCCACAGCCCCATTCCCCCCGCCTCTCCCGTTTGGGGGGCTGTGTGCTCTGAGGCAGCCCGTTAATCCTTCCTAGTGAGCATAGAATAGTATGTGGCAAAAGACAATAGCTTTGGACTGTATTTTAAATCAAACCCAAGTGCCTGTGTTTGCTCTAAAGCTTTATTCCCTGTAATAATGTGTCTTTAAAACATCTCCTAGATTTAAGATCTCATGATTCTTCTTCAGAGACTCATTGACGCAATCACGTTAACCCAATCTCCGTCTCCTGCATGTCTGGAGGTATAATGAGATTTGGAGTCAGGCTCAAATCTTGAATTGAATTACAAGTACAGTGTGATGTAACCTTGGATAAATTAATGAATTCTCAGTTACTTCATATAGAAAAAGGGGAAAATGGTCATGCCTATCTAATAGGGCTGTTGTACAAATTACATGAAACTTACCTGTGAGCCTTTTTTTTTATTGATTTTATTTTTTGTAGAGACAGAGAAAGAGGGAATAGAGTGACAGAAACATGGATGAGAGGGAGACATCTATCTGCTGCCTCCTGCATGCCCCCTACTGGGGATCGAGCCTGCAACCCGGGCATGTGCCTGGACTGGGAATCACACCAGGGATGTCTTGGTTTATAGATTGACACTCAACCACTGAGCCACACTGGTCAGGTAACCTGTGAAGATCTTAATGTAATACTTCATTGGTAGTAAGTGCTCTGTTAGCTCTTTTTATTTTTCCCTCCCTTCTCCCAGCTATTGCTGGTGCCAAATCTTTTCTACCCCTTGTTCTTGCCTCCCTACTGTGTTGATTTCCCAGGGCTACTATAGCAAAGTATCACAGTTTGGGTGGTTTCATACAACAGAAATGTATTCTCTCACAATGCTTGAGGCCAGAAGTTTGAAATCAGGGCATCAGAAAGACCATGTTCCTTCTGGAGGCTCTAGCAAAGAATCCTTTCTTGCCTCTCCCATCTTTTGGTGGCTCCCGGCATTCCCTCGCTGATGGCTACATAACTCCAATCTCTGCCTACTCCGTCTTCACATGCCTTCCTCTCTTGGTTTCTCCTGCTCTTGTAAGGACACCGGTTATTGGATTTAGGGCCCATCCCAAACCCTGTAAGATATCATCTTGAGATCCTTAACAAATTACATCTGCAAAGCCTAAATTTCCAAATAAAATTATTTTCTCAGGATCTGGGTAAATTTGAATCTTTTGAGGGGAGAGGGCAGGGAGGGAACAATAAAATGTATTATATCTACTAACCCAGGCTTTTCTCTTTTTCAAAACATCTTAAAATTTGCATCTGACAAATTCATTTCCCCTGCTCTGTTAGGATTTTGCTCACTTTTCTCCATTCTCATTGCCATGACTATGGCAACATTCACCTGTCTAACTCTACACTCCCATGAATTAATACTGCTTTTTTTCTAGCCTCACTCATACCCATTCTTCACACAGTCTCTCGGGTAGACTTTTAAAAGTATAGACAGGTCTGATGGAGAGTTTTGTCTTCTCAAAAACCTTTAGTTCTCAGTTGTCTTTAGGATAAAATTAAACATCTTAGCTTCAAGAGTCTTCACAAGTTTGGTCCCAAATGGCTTTTTTGATATCCTAGTGCAAACTGAATTTATTGACCACTGTCCTAGCACATTGTGCACTAATTGCTCTCAGATGCCCAGCCCACTCTAAACTAGGTCTAAAGGACAGCCTTGAGAAACCAAGATGGCGGCATAGGTAAACACCTAAACTGCTGCCTTGCACAACAATTTCAAAACTACAACTAAAAGACAAAATGGACATCACCCAGAACCAGAGGAAGGCTGGTGGAGTGGAATTTCTACAACTTGAAGGTAAGAAAAAAGCACACTGAGACTCAGAGGAGCTGCAGGAGACAGAGGTACCATGATGCATGCACAGAGAGGACTAACAACTGAGTGTGTGGCTGGTTTTCTCAAGTGAGAGGGAGACAAAGGCTCCCGACTGTGCTGAACTCCAGTTCTGGGTGAGACTCTGGGGATCCAGACTTATACAATGTGAAACTTGACTGTTAGGAAAGAGAAAAGCACACTGAGACTCAGAGGAGCTGCAGAAGACTGAGTACTGAGGCACAAGTGTTGAGTGTGTGGGCAACTGAGTACACAGCTGGCTTTCTCAAGTGGGAGAGAGACAAAAGCTCCTGACTGCACTGAACTCCAGTTCCAGGTGAGACTCTGGGGACCCAGACTCATTCGGGGAGAAAATGGACTATCTGGCTGCAGGTAGAACTCGAAGGCAGCTTTCTCTCAGAGGTACTTGCAGTGATTCCCATGGGATACTGAGACACAGCAGGCTATTAGGGAAGGGCTGAGAGAAAACCAATGCTGTCTGCTCTGCCCTGAGACTCCGCCCCATCCAACCTGAGCACAGAGGCTTTTGCAAGTCTTTTCTCATAAGGGTGTCTCCAGCATAGTTCTCCCAGCGTGGACCAAGCTGATCCTCACAGCCAATTGGCATGGAGGTCAATTCCTCCCAGTGATACCAACAACAATCAAGACTTAACTACAACAAGTCTATGCACACAGCCCACAAAGGGGTACACCAAGAGTGTTCACCTCAGGTAATTGGGAAGGCTGAGCCACCGGATCCTATAGGACACCTAGCACACAAAGCCATTCTATCAACTTAGGGAAACAGCCAAAATGCAGAGACAAAGAAGCAGATCACAAATGAAAGAAATGGAGAAAAGCAAATGACTGGATATAGAGTTCAAAACCACGGCTATAAGGTTTTTCAAGAAAAGACGGATAAATTTAGAGAGACCCTCGAGGATATGAAAAAGGACCAACTAGAAATTAAGCATACATTAACTGAAATAAAAAATAATATACAGAGATCTAACAGCAGACTAGAGGATCACAAAAATCAAGTCAAAGATTTGAAATACAAAGAAGCAAAAAACACTCAACCGGAAAAACAACAATAAAAAAAAGAATCCCAAAATATGAAGATAGTGTAAGGAGCCTCTGGGACAGCTTCAAGCATACCAACATCAGAATTATGGGGTGCCAGAAGAAGAGAGAGAGCAAGATACTGAAAACCTATTTGAAGAAATAATGACAGAAAATTTCCCCCACTTGGTGAAAGAAATTGACTTACAACTCCAGGAAGTGCACAGAACCCCAAACAAAAGGAATCTAAAGAGGACCACACCAAGATACATCATAATTAAAATGACAAAAGAAAATGACAAAGAGAGAATATTAAAAGCAGCAAGAGAAAACTAGTTAATTACCTACAAGGGAGCACCCACACACTTGTCAGCTGATTTCTCAACAGAAACTATGCAGGCCAGTTGGGAGTGGCAAGAAATATTTAAAGTGATGAATAGCAAGAACCTACAACCAATATTACTATACCCAGCAAAGCTATTATTCAGAATTGAAGGTCAGATAAAGAGCTTCACAGATAAGAAAAAGCTAAAGGACTTCTTCACTGCCAAATCAGTATTATATGAAATGCTGAAAGGTATTCTTTAAGAAGAGGGAGAAGAAGAAAAAGGTAAAGATAAACATTATGAACAACAAATACATATCTATCAACAAGTGAATCTAAAAATCAAGTGAATAAAAAAATCTGATGAACAGAATAAACTGTTGAATATAATAGAATCAGGGGCATAGAAATGGGGTGGACTGACAATTCTAGGGGGGAAAGGATGTGAGGGGTGCCGGAAGAAACTGGACAAAAATCGTACACCTATGGATGAGGACAGTCGGGGGAAATAAGGGCAGAGGGTGGGGTTGGAACCAGGTGGAGGGGTGCTAAGGGGCAGAAAAGAGGAACAATTGTAATATTCTGAACAATAAAGATTTATTAAAGTAAAAAATAAAATTAAGGACAGCCTCTCTATTGCTGCAGCATGATGGGCATGTCCCTGGTATGATCTTGGATTTAAGTGGAAAATTTATTTAAAATCTTTTGGAACAGGTATTAATTCAGATGTGGGTGTATGGAGGGAAGTTGGAGGCCAGTTCCAAAGAATGTGGGTGTTCAGAGCTAGTCACCCCAAGATGTAGCAATTTTAGACCCAAGAAGAACTTCTGCCCCTCCCTTTAATTTCCTAGAACTTGAATTAGGGGCCTTGTCCATAATAAGAGAGTATCAACCATAATCTCTTTTTTGCCCACCTATATATGGCAGGGCAAACGTCTATTTATTAAACATCTGTTCTTCTTATCATTCTATGATGACCCTTGGATATCCCTCACTCGAATGTCTTTTTTTTACCCATGTTCCCTTTCTATCTCTGAACCTCTTGTACATGTAGGATCTCTGACTCCCTCACATGTGTTCCTGTACATGTGTGTGTATTCAATTTGATTATTTTCTCTTGCTAATCTGTCTCATGTCTATTTGAATGTTAGACCAGCCAAAGAAACTTGGGGGTAGAGAAAAGTTTATTTTCCCTTCACCAGAACCTGTGTTAAGCACAAGGCTTGAAGGTTGAGTTTGGTTCCAAGAACAGAGAGAGAAGCCATAGAACCAAGGCGATCAGGGTCAGGTTTGGGAAGGGAAAATAAGTTGGAGAAATAGTTAAGAGTCTGTTACTGGAACTGAATGAGTGCAGTGAATCCATTCGTATTTTAGAGGCCATCCAAGTGGCCTGGACTAGGCTGGCTTAACATCACTAGGGCAGGGTGGAGAGTGCATTCTATGGTCAGGCTCCACAAATCTCTCTGGACATCAAGGAGGGACACATGGAGCACAGAGTCCAGTGATCTAATCCTTATGACTCTCTTCTCTTTCATCATTGTTTGTTCTGTGGGACCTAAGGCACTGGCAACTCCGGGTCATAATCTGTGTTTGTAGCTGTTTGTGTTGTGGTTTCCTAAACAGCTGGGCAGACAGAAGAACTGAGCTTTCACTGTTTTGGAGGATGTCAAACCTTGTTTGTCTGGATTCTTGCTCTATTGCACGTCTGCTTTCTGAGTCAGTTTGGATCCAGGCTGAGCATGAATCAGGAGATTGAGCTGGACTTGATGGTGTCTCAGGAGTTCCATCGCTAATATTTTATGACCCTGAATCCAACCAATTAGCTAAATGAGGTGGCATTTTCTCTGCCTCTCAGATTTGGCTGATCTGCTCAATGCATGACTCTTGCTGGAGAGCTGAGATCCTGTAATTTTTTTGGCAGAGGTTATAGCATAAGGAAGTGATGAAGGACTGAAGCTGCTCCAGAAATGATTTACCAGGCTTTCAAGATATAATCACTTCTAAAACCCATGTTGTAATTTATTATTAAAACATTTTTCTTCTAGCAATTTCAGAAAATTAACAGACTCAGAGGGTTTCAATCTTTGATTAGGCATTGGGGATGACTATCTTAGTGCAGACTGGGTAGTTTAAATATATATTTCTCCCAGTTTTGAAGGTTGAGAAGTACAAGATTAGGGTGCCAGTAGAACGCGTGTCGGGTGAGGGCTTGCTTCCCGGCTTGTAGACAGTCACCTTCTTGATGCATGTATCCTCATAGAGCTGAGAGAGACCCTTTCTCTCCTCTCTTCTCACAAGGATGCGAATCTCACCCACGAGGGCTCTATCTTCATGACATAATTACCTCCAAATACCTTCACATTGAGGATTAGGTTTCCCTTTGTGGGGATATCAATGTTCAATCCATAGTAGGAAAAACTGAGGTGCAGCACCATGAGATCCCCTATAAGGGATCCCTAAGCCAGGGAGCAGCAGGTTGGCTAGTTTTCAATGCAGGACTTTTTCCTCCTGTATCAAGATGGTGATTCATTCTGATTATTTAAATGATACAATTACATAATGTCAATCCTGCCTTGACAATTTCTTCCCCTTTCACTTAAAAATAGAAATAAGGTGATTTATAAGAACATAGAGGAGCAAGGTATGTGTAGGCAAGCATTTACACATATATGCATATGCTTTGAAAATTATAAATGGACTTAAGCTAAGCAGCTTTCTGTATCTTGCTTGCTTTGTCACATAATACACCGTGGACGTTTCCCCATGTCATGATATAGAGACCTAATTCCTCTTTATAATAATAGATGTATGGTGTGAATAATGTTTCACAGTGTATGTATATATCCTATATAATAAAGAGGTAATATGCAAATTGATTGTCATGCCCTTGCACAAGATGGCTGCCTCCATGTGGTCACAAGATGGCTGTCCCCATGTGGTCACAAGATAGCCACCACAAGATGGCTGGCAGGTGAGGGCAGTTGGGCAATCAGGTCAGCAGGGGAGGGCAGTGGGGGGTACCAGGCCTGCAGGGGAGGGCAGTTGGGGGAGACTAGAACTGAAGGGGAGGGCAGGTAGGGGCAATCAGGCCAGCAGGGGAGAGCAATTAGGGGCAACCAGGCCAGCTGGGGAGGACAGTTGGGGGCAATCAGGTTGGCAGGGGAGGGCAGTTGGGGGCATTCAGGCCAGCAGGGGAGAAATTAGGCATCTATCAGGCTGATAGGGGAGTGGTTAGGGGGTGATCAGGTTGACAGGCAGAAGTGGTTAGGGGCAATCAGGCAGGCAGGCGAGCAGTTGGGAGCCAGCAGTTTCGGATTGTGAGAGGGATGTCCAACTGCCTGTTTAGGCCTGATCCCATAGGGATAAGACTTGAACTGGCAGTCAGCTATTCCCTGATCCCAGATTGTAGAGGTGTATGAATTTTGTACACAAGGCCTCTAGTATACCATAACCTAAGTGTTTGCCACAGACAGATATTGGCTTTTTTCCTGACTTTTGCTGTGGCTACAATGATGCTGCAAACCACTATGTGCATTTGTGTGTTTACATTTGTAAGAGAGTGTTGCTGTAGGTTGAATTCCTATAAATACAGCAACTGACATAAAGACTGTGCATTTTGTACTTTGATAAAGATTGCCCAGTTACTATCCAAATGGGTTATATCAGTTTTTATTCCTGCCAATCAGTTTATGAAAGTGCTTCCCTCCACCCTACCCTCCACATTACTTTGAGATGAAAATGGTATCCGTTTGTTACTCTATATGCATTTTTAAAAAAATGACCAGAGTGGTTTATGTTTATCACAATTTTAATTTCTTTTTTTCTCAGATTTATGTCCTTTGCTTTTTTTTTTAAACATAGGATTATTATACTAAGTGAAATAAGCCAGTCAATGAAGGAGAAACACCACATGATCTCACTCATTTGTAGATAATAAAGAACATTATAAACTGATGAACAAAAAGATAGATACAGAGGCAGTAAAGCATCAAACAAACTGTCAAAATATAGCAGGAAGGTTAAGGAGAGGTGGGGTAGATAAGAAATCAATCAAAGGACTTGTATGCATGCAGATAAGCATAACCAATGAACACAAGACACTGGGAGGTTAGGGTATGACAGGGAGGGGGGGCAATGGGAAGATATGTATACATGTAATACATTAATAAAAAAAATAAAATAGCCGAAACCTGTTTGGCTCAGTGGATAGAGTGTTGGCCTGTGGACTGAAAGGTCCCAGGTTCGATTCCGGTCAAGGGCATGTACCTTGGTTGCGGGCACATCCCCAATAGGGGGCGTGTAGGAGGCAGCTACCCTAGGGTAGGCACCTAGCTGGAATTGATTTTTTAATAGGGATTAGGGTAGGCACCTAGCTTTATTTTTTTTCTAAATAGATTTGTAGTTATACTAATACCATATAATCAATATTTGATACATTTCCCCCTTATACTCATTTGTACATATTTCTCACTACATTTTCATATGTATTTATAATATTTGTGTAGTCTGATTTATCTGTCTTTTCAGCACTAACACTAGTTTAAATTAATGTAGCTATATAATTTAAAAAGTAACATTTGACTAATGCTCACTCATTGTTCATCTGTTTCAGAATCTCCCTAACTAGTAAACACTTTTATGTTATGAGATAAATTGTTTTTGTAAAGTAACCTATAAAGCCATTGACTCCAATGACTTGATACTTACTTTAGGGCAGTGGTCAGCATACTGTGGCTCGCAAGCCACATTCGGCTCTTTGGCCCCTTGAGTGTGGCTCTTCCACAAAATACGACAGCCTGGGCGAGTCTATTTTGAAGAAGTGGCATGAGAAGTTTAAGTTTAAAAAATTTGGCTCTCAAAAGAAATTTCAATCGTTGTCCTGTTGATATTTGGCTCTGTTGACTAATGAGTTTGCTGAACACTGCTTTAGGGAAACAGAATTATCTTCAACATAGGGGTCTTTTAGTCTTCTATGTCCTTTAGATGAACTTTAATATTTTAAAATAAAGATCTAAAATATTTCTAATTAAGTACAATCCTATTTTAATTGTTAACTATTGTAAATCAGACTTTAAATCTTTCATATTTTGTCATTGTTATCAAATCATTTACTTTATTCTCTTATTTAAAAAATGTTTTTAATTGCTTTTCTTAGATGTTCCAAGTATAAAGACATCATTTATAAATAATGATCATTTTTCCTTCTCTAATATTTTTCACTTCTAAATTATTTTCTTGTGTCATATACATTGTAAAGTGTTTCCAGAAAGAAGTTACATAAAGGTATTGATAATAGCCTTCACAGCTTTGTTTTTCCCTGTAATGGGAATATTTATAACAGTTTACCATTAAGCAGGTAGCACAGTTTAAGATACTATTGTCCTCCATCTTCAAGAAGTCCCCATTATGACTTTTAAACATCGATTGAAATGAGACTATGCTTTTTGACTTATTAATGTGGTGACTTACAAGAACAACTGCTTAACACTGAAGTGCCTCAGATGGTCCCGATATATTATTATATAATGTACTGCAAAATTCTCTCCATGATATTGATTTTACCACTTTTGCATTGATATACATCAATTTAGATGGAGCCTTAAAGGTTGACTTTGTCTCTTTATGTTATTATGATGGCTGTATAGTAATAATATGGATCTTAACTCTCACACTACTCCAGAATGGTTTATAAAACACTGGGGTTCTTTGACAGCTTTCTTAGTTGTTCTGTTTACTCCTTCCTTTCTTGAGCCAATTTTGGCAGTTTCTATTTTTGATTTATAAAGTCCATTTTTTAAATGCCTTTGTATAAATCTTTGCAAATATTTCTTACAATTATTTCCGTTTCTTTTTCCTCTATGGTTATTTTTTTAATTCTTATTCCTTCTCACTTTTCTCTGGATAAGTCTAGGTAGTGATTTACCTATTTTAGTTACTGTTCTTTTATAAAGACTCCGATCATACATGCATCGTATTCTTTTTTGTTTACATGTAATTTCTGCCTTTACTTTTATTGATTTCTATATTTTACTTTGCTTGGAAATTTTTGTTATTATTTTTCCACTTGTTTGTGTCAAACAATTAAGTACGTATTTATTTACGTATTTATAGCTATTAATTTTGATTAACTTAGTTCTAAAGATAGCTTTCTCAGGATCATACAGATTTTTTCTGTTTTCTCATATTTGTATTTTTAAAATGTGTCAAAGTTATGCATTTATATTATTTATAGGTTCAAATAATTACATAAGGCTTTATTATTGGCACAGGAACTCCCTGTTCTTGGCATTTAGTTGGAGGTAGATATGAAAATAGACATTAAGACCAACTCTAATACCTTGTATTTATGCCTCCCTCCATTATTTTCTACTTGATCTGTCATACGCTATTGAATGGCCTTGGGAAGACACCAGGAAATGCTCAGTGGCCTTCATATGTGTAAGGAGTCCTAGTCCTGCCTCAACCTTTTATTTCTCTTCTGATGGAGCTTCATCTAAAGATTACATAAGAATCTTAGCTGGTTTGGCTCAGTGAATAGAGTGTTGGCCTGCGAACCAAAGGGTATCGGTTTTGATTCAGGTCAAGGGCATGTAAAAAAAAAAAAAAGAAAGAAAGAAAGAAAAAGAAAAAGAAAGAAAAAATTTCAACTGCTTATAATGCTTGAAACTCATTAAACTTACATACATGTACAGTGTTTATGTGGAAATCCAGAAGTAAAAGCACAATATGTATTTGAATTCAAGAAGACATCAATGACAAACACATTATTATTTAGTGTGATACTAATAAAGAAAAAAATCCACATAGCCCAATAGATTATGACATATCATTGGTGTTAAGAGACATAGCAATATCAGGGATGCTAATTCATCATGTGAAAATAATTATGCAGTATCTTAGTGCAGACTAAATATGGCATATGTTTTTTGAATGTGACTTGGAAGTAAAGTCTTGGGCTTCCTTGACAATTCTGTGATTGTTCAAAGGTTAAGTGACCCTTGAAATATAAATTGAGCAAGAACTCCAGTAAAGTATCATTTGTTAACCGGGCATCTGAGTTCAGCCTGGAAAGTGACGTTGCAAACTCTTGTCTTCAGTGTTCTCATTCCGGATGGTCCAGACACCCCTGGCTTTGCTCAGTCCCCTTGGCAAGATCTCCCATCCCGGAGCCGCAGTCGGGAAGGGGAGATGGGTCCAGTGCTTGGGGTTTGGAAATGTAATCTTGGCCAGATGAGCTCCTGCTGTTTTGTTGTCCCTCCCTGGACCACATGTGTCACAGCTGGGGCCTCCACCACGCGGCCCCACAGGCTGCAGGGTGATGCATCACTGGCCTCCCCCTCCCTCTCCCTCTTGGCGGGCATCGGCAGCTTTCCTGACAGTGGTCCAGACCTTCTTCAAAGTTCCCATGCAGCAGCTCTGATGAGCCCCGAGGGTGAGAGTGCAGAACCTGGAAGCCTAGGGGTTCAGCCCAAAGCAATCAATCATCCCTAACTCTGAAGACATTTAAGGATCATAGATTCTGAAACACTGGATTGGATTCTTAATATGCAGTTAGATTCTTGACAAAAAAAAAAAAAAGCTTCTCAAGTAGAAGAAACTAATTTAAGAACACCCTACAGTGGCTTGCCTTTCTCTAGGGGCTTTGATTTGTCAGGATCAGGTGGGTTGATAGTAGGGGTCCATGGGGACCTTGAGATACTTGGCATAAAGAGTATATGATGGGCATAGGAGATGCTTCTAATGCTTCCACTCAGAACTGCACTTAGAGGCTTCTCTTTATCTTAAATAGTTATACAAATTAAGTAATTTAATTTTGTGTTTTTGAATATAAAGACAGTATTTTTCTAAAAATCTTTCCATAGAATGGCCCCAGGAAGACATGGCACATGTATACTTTCTCACTCTGAGTGACCCCAACTCCACTTCAGGGTCAAATTCTCCTGTTGGGCATGACTCATTCTCCAGTTGGAGAATTGTGGATAAAGGAACCTGGGAAACCTGGGTCCATGTGCTGATTCTGTCATTTCTAAATTATGTGGTCTTGGGAAGTTGTTTAAATTCCACAATTTTCAGTTTCTTTCTCTGTAAAAGGGGCATTAAAAACACCAAAGTCACATGATTGTGACGAAGATGAAATTATATATTTAGGTTGCCTGTCACAGTCCTGAGGATGTGATAAGTGCTCAATAACAGTTGCAACTTTCTTTTCACTCTGTTTCCTCCCTTTCTAAAGAAATTACCTCTCCCCACCCCCCGTCATCCCCACTTTCAGCCTAGAAAAAGAGGAGCAGATGGGGTGCAGGTACCTTCTCGTTCATCCCCCTGCCTCTGAGATCTCTGCAATTTCATAGCACCCTAAAAGGAGAACTGTCTGACCTTATCTTAAAAATCTCCTCAAAGCAAACAGCCCTGATTTGGCAACTCATTTTAGCTCATAGAATTTGTTTTTTGTTTTATTTGAAGTATGTTTTTATTGATTTTTAGAGAGACAGGAAGGGAAAAGGATAGAGAGAGAGAAACATCATTAATCAGCTGCCTCCTGTGTGCCCCCTACTGGGGACCAAGCCCTATACTGAGCATGTGCCCTGACTGGGAATCAAACCGTGAACTCTTGGTTTCTGGGTCAATACTCAACAGGCCAAGCCACACAGAATTTGTTCTTTTGCCCATTTTTTTATTCATAATAAACATACATTAAACCTTTACTATGCCAGGCACTGTGCTAAGTCTCAGAAACATAAAAAAAATACCTGACATAATTCCCCTCCTTCTGATGCTCATAAAACCCTAGGGAAAACCTACAAACACACCATTGCAATGCCAAGGAATTAGTACTATGATAAAAAAAATGCCCACCGACTCTTATAATCAGTAGGATGGGCACTTTTCAAAAGTTGGGAGCAGATGGTCGGCACAGAAGGATATTGGAAACACTTCCCGGAAGAGGGGAAACCTGACCTAAGACCTGAGAAGCAAAGATGACAGGGGTTTTGAAGGTTCATTCCAGGCAAAACCTCACAGGGAAGTGAAAGTGGTTTGATGAGACTCAGCTTAGATATCATGAGGAATGGTGAAGACAGTAAGAGGTAGACAACCAACATATTCTCCAGCTTTGCTCCCGTGAAAAGGAAATATGGAGATCTGAGAGCAGAGAAGGCAGAAAGGTTACTGCCACAATCCAGGGGAGCGCTGGCAAAAGTCTAAGCTAATGGCCAGAGCAGAATGGGAAGTCAGGATTAAGGGATAAAGGAGGCAGAACTTTTAAACCAGCGACGTACAACTGACTGGGTCACATAGAAGCTGTGTCTCTCATCCTGAATCTCCACTTCCCACACAGTGTTCAGGGTGCTTGGCATTTATCATTTCAGGCTGATGCTGAAAGAAGAGGCAATAGAAAGATTGGTTGAGAAATTTGGCCTTTTAAATCTGATAATGACCAGAAAAACAGACTTTTCTTAGCATATAAATAAAAGACGATCGCTGAGTTAAATTATAAAAAAATAATATTTCCCATCATTTTATTTTTTTCAGTTGTTGGTTAATTATATGACAGCAATATAATATCTTCAGGTTGATGAAAGATATATGCATAATAATAATAATCTGTTCAAGTTCATTGTAAACTGGAGGGTGCTTTGATATTTGTTTGTTTGTTTGTTTGTTTAGTAAACCTTTATTGTTGACAGCATTTAGGGTGCTTTAATATACACTTGCTTGTTGGAGTCTCCTAATAGCCTTGTGATACACATTTGTCCGCATTTTACAAGGCAAATAAATTGAGGCACAGATGTAAATCTTAGCACCCAGGAGCCAAGCCAGGAACTGGTCTAAGATTGGTACAGTTCTAATGCCACATTGCCTTCCGCGGTGATTAAGATTCCTTCTCCTTTGGGGAAGTTTTCAGGGACTCTGGGTCATAGCAGGAACCTGCCACAGGAGACAAGAATTCGTGTTGGTTCATACAACTCTCTCCCCGACCTCCTCTAGACAAATCATTTGGCATGCAATTGAAAGGGTGGGGGTTTATTTCATTTTCCTGGATGTTTCTTTAAGGATGTTAAGAGGAACCAGCCAATACTAATCTCAAACAGGATATCCTTTAGGGAAAACACTCCACACTAAATACAAACAAGAGATTTCAAACTGAAGATTCGCAGACACTGAAGAATCCTTTAACTTACTTTGTGTGTGTGTGTGTGTGTGTGTGTGTGTGTGTGTGTAATTAGTTTCAGAGTATCCCTTGGACCTTTACCGGACCATGTACCAGGGATCTATGTAAATCCTTCTGGCCACCTGGTATAAATTTTGGTGAATATTTTATTTATTAAAACATATTTTTTATTGATTTCAGAGAGGAAGTGAGAGGGAGAGAGATAGAAATATCAGTGTTGAGAGAGAATTATCAATCAGCTGTCTCCTGCACACCCTACACTGGGGATTGAGTTCATAACCCAGGCATATACCTGGATTAGGAATGGAACCGTGACCTCTGGTTCATAGGTCGATGCTCAACCACTGAGCCATACCAGCCAGACAATTAATCTTTATTTAGAGTTCTCCCTCCTTCTACATAAGTTTGTTTCTACACATGCTATTTTTTTTATGTGCTGAGTTCCCTCCCTCTCTCAGTCTCTCTCTCTCTCAATGACCTTGCTCCTGCAGTACTCAAGTTCATGAAGAACACTTAAAAACAAAGAGGATCAATGAGCTCATGCCTCCTAAGTTCAGGCCGGACCACCCACAGCGAAGCATGTGGACCAGGATGAAGTTCGTACTGAGGACAAATTTTCAGCAGGTTTTGCTGTCCTCTGTTTTTAGTGTTTGTTCTCCACCATCTCTTGGGTCATGGGGAGTAGGAATCTATTTCTGTAATCTTACTGAGGTTCCATCAGTGTCCCTGGAAGAAGAGGGAGTGACACTCCAAGTCCCCTAAGCCCCTGTCACATTTGTGTTTGAAAGTCCCTTTCCTGCCTACCAAGTGCTCTTCTGAATACCCCATTGTTATAGTCACACTCACCACCCCTTCGAGGGATTTAATGGCTAAATCAGATCCTTTCTTCATGGCACGTCTCAAGGCTGGACCCCAACCCTTATCTCAACAACTGATCTTTCCCACTGCAGACCTGGTGCCAGTGTGTCCCAGAACCCTCTCCGTCCCTAGAGAACACTTCAGAATAAACAAATTGAAATACCAAGAGGATATTTACAGCCACTGACCACGCTCCCAGTTTCCTTGGCTGGCCCTGTAGACAATGTACTCCTGCATCAGCCTTCAATTGTACTGTCAGAAATTGATACAGGACTAAGATTGAGAAAATATTATGCTAAGCCAGTCAATAGGCAAACAAAACATTGTCTACCATTTCTTCAGAGGAGCGTGGGCTGTTTGTTTGCTTTCACAATGATATCTCAATCATCACGAATGCTGGGCCTCTCTGGCTTAAACATCCTGGTCTATTTCCCAGGGACTCAAGGGAAGCTGGCTTTGGGGCAGGGAGAGCCCCGTGGCACTGAACAGCTTGTAGTTTCCTCGTGTCAGGGGACAAAGCTCTCCTCAGCGGGCCTCCATCCACTCAGCCCCACTGTGCAAACTCATAAAACGCATATTCAGCAATTCCTAGAGGAGGCATCTCCTATGCCTGTCTAATACCCTTCATGCCAAGAGTCCAAGGCCCCGGATGAGCCAGTACTATCAACTCACTGAAGCTGACAAATTGAAGCTTCTGGATTTTGTTTTTAGGCCCTGGAGAGGAAGGCAATCATCTGTACGGTGTTCCTCAATTAATTCTTCTGCTTTAGAAGAAAATTCTTTTTAGAGTCTAACCGGGTATTCCAAATCCAGCTCAGTGTTTTAGAATCTGATCCATAATATGATTCCATTAAATTCTTCTTGTTCTCTCTTCTTCCTAGTTATGTTCATCCCCCTTCCCCCACTTCATATGCTTACCTTTGCTCCTTTGCATTTGTTTATTGAACCTAGAACGCCATTCTCTTATCCACCTTGCAAAAGCCTACCTATCTATTCAGGTTTGATTTAAAGGTGTCCCATTCAGTCCATTCATTGTATGTGACCTACACAGCCCTAAGCCTTCTCCCATCTCTCTAAAATTTCCTCATCTTCTTTATACCAACACCTTCATGATATCCAGTGCTTTCTTCTATGGTTGGGACTAGGGTGAGGCACAATGTCTAGGGTGCAAAATGCAAGATGGCACTCACTCCCAGAACTGTGCACCTCAATTCTGAGCCCAGGAACCTCACTTACCTTACCATAGTCCCCCTCTCTCTCCAGACAAATTCTTTCTCAGAAAAATTGTTATCGGTTATGTAGCCCTAAATGTATTGCTTTACATTCAAATGACATGTTTAGGCTGCTCTCTCTTGATTTTTCAACTAACATAAGATATTAGCTAATGACCTGGCCAGTGTGGCGCAGTAGCTGAGCAATAATCCAGAACCAAGAGGTCGTAGATTCGATTCCCAGTCAGGGCATATACCTGATTTCAGGCTCAGTCCATAGTAGGGGGCATGGAGGAGGCAGCTGATCAATATTTCTCTCTCATTGATATTCCCAGCTCTCTCTCCCTCTCCCTTCCTCTCTCTCTGAAAATCAATAAAAGCATATGTTTTTTAAAAAGCTATTAGCTAATGATTTCTTACCATGGCAGAAGACCTGTTCATCACTCTTGAATTGCCCTCCATTCTTTCTCACATTCTTATAGTACAAGGACCTTGCAATTTCATAATGTCAGGTTCAATAATCTGTGTTTACATTATTGTGACCATGTAAACATTATCATAGTGAATTCTATAGACTGTAGTATTTACATTTCTTTTCTCTATAACTTTTTGCTTTTCTTAGGATGGGTGGCTTCTTTAATATTTTATTGTTGCATAATTATTCATTTATCATCACTCATTGAAACCTAAATCATATTTCAGAACTGCAAAACTCCTTTCAACATGGGCAAACCACCAAGAAACATATTGATTCTACCTGTCCCTGTCCCCCATTCTTCAAACTGCATTTCTGGCTCTACTTGCAGGGGCCTGCTGCTCAGCCAGCTCAGAGGAATTTCCCTTCACCTGCCCCTGGGAATTCCTGCACCTCTCCATGCTGGATCCCTGTTTCCTGCAGCCTAGACGACCTCATTTATCTTGATTAACTCTTAGCTGGGAGGGCAAATCTTTGAGAACTTGCAAATAAAAATTATATCTTTATTCTCCCCTTACGATTGATTAATAGTTTCATTGAGCATAGAATTCCAGGTTTAACTCCAACCCTCATGTCCTCTATAGCTTGGAAGCATTTCTTATTACCTTCTAGCTTCCAGCACTGCAGATAAGAACACTGATCTCCTATATTTCTATTGGCTCCCTCACCTCCTCTCCTTTCCTTCTCTTTAGGAAACTCTGGCTGCAGAGAGAGGGTGTTGGACATTAGGCATAATTATGGGGGGATCATACCTGAGACAGCTTTTTCATTAGATGAAATGTCAGTATTGTAGGTATTCCCCACTCCTCCCCCTGTCCTTCCTCCAGAGCTAACTTGTTGCTATGGAGAATAATTACTGAAATCCTGCCCAGGAATGTAAGACCGTCTTGTCTGGGAGCATTAAAAGAGAGGTAATGTTCATAACACTCAGAATGTAAAAATTTATTGTGATAGCCTTATTTGCAGGATGGCAATTTCCCCTACTCCTGTGTACACCTGATGTTCCCATTCAGAGCCTGTGTGGCTCACTTGTTCAATTTTCAGGCTTGGCCCAGAAAGAACTTTCTTGGTTGCTCAGAAGGAAGGAGAGGCTGTCAGCCCATCTGTTTTCAGTCTTGCCCCTCATCTCTGCTCTCAGAGGATCTGGTGTCTCAAATTCCTGAGCCTTTTTGGAACCTCACGATCCCAAATCACCTTACTTTAATTGGAAAGTAGGGACCCTTTCCATTGCAGACCTTCCTATCCCTGTGTAAAGAAGGTACTGGCGTCCTCTTATACTCCCAGCTTTGAATACAAGGTTCTGGCTTGCTTTGAACACCTGATTAGCAGAATCTAGGCTACACCCTGGATGAATTACTTCCAAATACTTGTAAACCTGTAAACACAGAATTTATGGAGTTTCTCCAGCTTCCCAGCTTCTCAGAATAATAAAGTCAAAGGCAGGGGTGGCTGTGGATTGGGGAACAAGTTGTGATAGTCTAGCAATGCTCCTTTTCACTGTCTCAGAGAGAGGTCAAGAATTCCTGTACTTGCCGAAACCGGTTTGGCTTAGTGGATAGAGTGTCGGCCTGTGGACTGAAAGGTCCCAGGTTCCATTCTAGTCAAGGGCATGTACTTTGGTTGCAGGCACATCCCCAGTGGGGGGTGTGCAAGAGGCAGCTGATTGATGTTTCTAACTCTCTATCCCTCTCCCTTCCTCTCTGTAAAAAATAAAATATATATATATATATATTAAAAAATATATCTGTGCTTGTGTGGGAACTAAATCAATGCAGGCTGTGCAGTACATTGAGATTCAAGCTGGTGAGTGTCCAACGTGTGGTTTCTGGATGAACAACATCAGCATCACCTGGAAGCTTGTTAGAAATGTCAATTTCAGGCCATAGCCCAGGGGCTACGGAATCAGGAGCTCCCGTGAAAGTCTCCAATGAGTGTAACTCATTGGCCAGGTGATTCTGATGCCCAGTAAAATGGGAAAACCATGACGCCCAGCCGGCGTCTTTCCCTGGAACCAGAGCTATCCTGGCAACTTCAGTCCCCAGGACAGCCCGAAGTCAAGAGAGGAAGAAGAGAAAGGGAGAGGTAAGGGAAAGGGAAGCTGGGGGTAGCCTCATGTTGCAGCCTCTGCTCAGATAGATGAAGAACCTGCACCACCCTGCCACAGAAGCATCATGTTTTCTACTTTGATGAGCTCACTTCCGAGTAGTGGGCTGTGGCTGTGGCTGAGAGCTTGGAAGGACATCTCATTTGTAGATTTTTCATAGTGTAAGTTTTGCTCCCCCCATGTCCGATATCAAGCCAAAATGTGCTTGTTGCTGAATATGAGTTTGGAAAGAGATGCTACCAACTGGCTCTCACAGCGGGTTTGAGCTGCTGTGTAGCTTCTTACACCAAAGGTAAAAGAAGCTGCTTTCTCTCCAGCTCTCTCTCCCGCTGAGCAGCAGTCTGATCTTTGCTTAGCTGAACCCAGACAGCATTTTTGCTCTGTGTAGCAAAGACTAGTTTTCCTAGTTACACTCTTAGTTTGGCTCTTTATAGATCTAGTTCCCAGAGCATGAAGTGTGATAGAGAGGGGTAAGGATTAGGGACAATCTGAAGTTGGAGTTAATTCATCTAGGATCTAGCCTAGACTCTGATCTTTACTAGTTGTGTGACCTTGGCCAAATCACTTTTCCTTTGTCTACGTCAATAGCACAGGACACCTAGATCCAGGGATTGCAGGGTTCTAAGGTTTAAAAACTTAATAGGATGACAGTGTTCTTAGCACTTCTTTGTCTTACAAAGAGCCCCACCCAGTAATCTGAGGCAAGTCGGCAATTCTGCAGGGCCCATGGCCACTGGGATTTATCACTAGGCCTCAGGGTCCTAAATGTCCTATGTGGTTTTCAGCCCCACAAGAAACACAAATGCACAAAGGACTGAAAACCCCAGAGTCAGCAAATGATGAAGGGTTTTTACACTGTACCTGCTGGGGAGCAGGCACCCCCCCTGTTCTGATGCCTATGAGGTGGTTAGGGAATCCTAAATTCTCTTCCTAGCTCCTGAGTTCTCTTTTTAGCACTTATGACTTACTGACTGGTCCTTATTCAGAGCAGAAGAAACCTGGCACTCTTAACTCCCAATCCTTCCAATCAGTTGTGGCACTGACCACCTGGGTAAGCTTTCTGAGCTTCAGCCTCCTCATCTAGAAAACAATAGAACCGAGTTGTTGTATCTGTTAAAGGGGATAAGAACCAGGCACAAAGCCCTATGTGGCTACTATTCTTATTTCTGCCCCTGCTGTTATTGCCAAAATGATGTCTGTGTCCACTCCATAAATACTTGTTGAATTACTGATGACTGGGTGTTTATTCCTGGCTTCTGTTCTGTTTCCATTGTCCTCTGACGTTTGCATGGGTTCCTTAGGAAGGGGCTGCAGACTGCCAGGACCTGAAGGGCTGTGTGAGTTGCCTCCAGTGTTCCCTGGTTTCTAGAGCTGAGAGGGACATCTCAGCAGCCTGTCTGGCAAACACTTGCTTGTCCGATCTTACAAAGTTGGTCATGGCTTGTTTGAGCAAATGAAAGTCTTTTTTTGACCACACCATAATCTGTTTCCTCATTTTCTACCTTTGGTGCATTTCATGATTTCCTATAAAGATGGAGGACTCATCTGCTTTCTGTCTTCTGTGGCGCTTTCTTGCTCGATGCAATGTATGTCCTATTCTAACCAGACACCTATCAACTGCTTCCAATGAGTGTACCCAGTAGTCAGCAAACTTTTCTTAAAGAGCCAGATAGTAAAATCTTCCAGACTTGCAGGTCATGTGATCTCTGCTGCAACTACTAAACTGCAAAAGCAGCTATAGGCAGTGAGTGTAGTGATGTTACAATAAAGTTTTATTTTCAAAGTTTTTATGGTGTGTTATATTTGGCTTGTGGGTCATAGTTCTCCAACTCTTGTTACATACTATTACCTAATTTTTAATTTCTAAAAGATTTCTTTTCTCTTTAAAATTTGTTTCTAATCCTCTCTGTTTGATCAAGTTGGCCATGTCTCTAATTTTTCCTTGTCAGTAAAAATCTAATAGATTGCTTGGGAGTTTCCCGGTGCTGACAATAAGGTCAGGAGAACTTCATGCTCTCTTCTCCTGGCTGATAAGTTGATTGTATTATTCAGACAAGGGTGGTTCCAAACAAGGGCGGCTCCATCCTGGTCCCAGCCATGTGGATTCAGTTTGAGTATAAACTGTATTCCTCTACTGAGATCAGAATAATGTAAAAACAATTATGTATGAATCTTCACGCAGACTTCTGGGGTTCACGACCCAATTCTGCTACTTGCTAGCCAGACGATGTTGGCAAGTTATGTTATACTTGAGCCTCAGTTTCCTCCCATAAATTGAGACAGGTAATAACTAGGGTTATTGTGAAAATAATATGAAGTAATCCATGTAAAATATCTGGTATTTAGTAGGAACTCATGTTAGATTAACTATTTCTACTCAGAAGTGTTTGGGCATATAGATGACGTAGTGGGACAGACTTTTCCAAGAGGCCTATTTTTATGAATTAAATCAGTGGGAAAAAGTTTGTGTGTGATCTCAGGGACACAGTATGGTGGTGTGGCACGGGGTGGGGTGGGTAGTATAGAACATTGTTACTCAACGTATGGTCCATGGACTAGCAGCTCCAGTTTATTCACTTTAAAAAATTTAGTTTTCATTATTCATTTGTATAGATGAGACAATGAAATCCAAGTCTAGAACAAAGAGAGCTGCTTTTAACAAACAAAAAGAGTTTGTAATGTAATTTTAATTAAATGCCTTAGAGAAAGCTTGACTCATTCAAGAAATCCATCTGGGACATCTTTCTTTTTTTTAGCAACTAGTATGAATTTATTATTTTATTTTCCAGTTACAGTTTATATTAAATATTATTTTATAACTAGAGGCCCAGTACACAAAATTCATGCACTGGGTGGGTAGGTGGGGGGTCCTTCAGCCCGGTCTGTGCCCTCTCACAGTCCGGGAGTCCTCGAGGGATGTCTGAACTCCCGAGGGGACACTTTGCATGTTGGGCTTTTATATATATATAGATAGATAGATAGATAGATTATTCCCTGCGGTATAGTTTACTTTCCTGCAACTATTCCATACCTACCATTTTCTATTTCTTAATCCCTTTGCTTTTTCACACAAACCCCTAAGACCCTTCTCCTTTGGCAACTGAACCTTTCTTGATTTCTTAGTTTGACCATTGTAACTCAGTCAGACATCCTTTGTGCTGCCACAGAGGCAGAAGAGACTCCCTCCACTGTCACTGTGCTCACCAGCCTTGAGCCCGGCTTCTGGCTGAGTGGTGCTCCTCCTATGGGAGCCCGCTGACCACCAGGAGGCAGCTCGTGCATTGAGCGTATGCCCTCCTGGTGGTCAGTGCATGTCATAGCGACCAGTTGTTCTGTCATCTGGCTGAAACTGGCTCTCTGACATCCCCTGAGGGGTCCCAGATTGCAAGAGGGTGCAGGTCGGGCTGAGGGTCCCCACTGGTGGATCAGGGCGAGGGAGGAACACAGGAGGTTAACCAGCCAGGGAGGAACTGAGGGAAAGCTCCAGGAAGGGTCTGGCCTGTCTTACTTAATCCCAGTCAGCTGGACCCTAGCAGCAAGCTAACCTACCAGTTGGAGCATATGCCCCCTGGTGGTCAATGCACATCATAGCAATTGGTTGACTGTCTGTCCTCTGGTGGTCAGTGCACATTATAGTGAGTGGTTGAGCAGCCTTAGCATGTCATTAGCATATTACACTTTGATTGATTGAACAGCCAACCAGATGACAGGACACTTAGCATATTGGGCTTTTATGTGTGTGTGTGTGTGTGTGTGTGTGTGTGTGTATTTGACTGTATTCCCTGTGGTATAGTTTACTTCCCTGCAACTATTCCTTACCTACCATTTTGTATTTCTTAATCCCTTCACTTTTTCACCCAAACCCCTAAGACCCCTCCCTTCTGGCAACTGAACCTTTCTTGATTTCTTAGTTTGACCACTGTAGCTCTGACCTGTGAGGAGAGTTAATAGAGAGGGTAGATGATATCTGATTCTTTCTCTTTGGGTCACTTACTCTAGGAAAAGACACTCGAGCAGCTGTTTAAAGAGCCTTTTGTACAGACAACTGAGGTCTCCCACAACAACCAGCACCAATTGGCTGGACATGTGAGTAAACCCCCTTGAAAGTGAATCCTGTAGTCTCATTTGAGCTTTCTAGTGACTGAAGCCTGCCCTGCAGCAATATGATTGGAGTATACTTTACATATTAGAAAACTGAACCATTCTCCATCTCACTTCCAGCCGTGGGCAACTGCCAACCTAACCATGCCTCTATAAACTTGCCTTTTCTGGACATTTAATATAAATAGAGTCATTAGTATAATGTATTTGTGGCTCATCCATATTACTGCATGTATCAAGAGTTTGTTCCATTTTCTTTGCTGCATAGTATTCCATCAAATGTATGTGACACATTTTGTTTTGCTGGTTGTTGGCTATTTGGGCTGTAATGATTCAAGCTTCTATGAATATTCACATGTAAAGTCTTTGTGTATATATGTGTTTTCTATTCTCTTGGGTATAGACTTTTGAGTGAAATTGAATATGATAACTATGTTTATCTGTTTGAAGAACTGCCAAGCTGTTTTCCACAGTAGCTGCATCATTACATTCCCACCAGCAATGTTTGAATGTTCCTGTTTCTCCATATTCTCACCAGTATTTGTTAGTGTCTGTGTTATTTATGATAGATATTTCAGTGAGTTGAAATTGTATTAATTTACATAACTCTTATGACTAATGACATTGAGTCTCTTTGCCTGTGTGTAGTAGCCATTTGTATATCTTCTTTGGTAAAACATCTACTCATATCTTTTGATATCTTTTATAATTGGATTATTGGTCTTTCTGAGCTCTAAGTGTTCTTTGTAAATTCTTAATGCAAGTTCTTTATCATTAGGTATTTTGCAAATATTTTCTCTCAATCTGTTGCTTGACTCTTCATTTTCATTGTTTTTCAAAGAGCCAAAGTTTTGAATTTTGATGAGATCCAATGTATCCTTGTTTTCCTTTTAAGAATCATTCGTTTGAAGTCCTATCTACAAAATTCTTGTTTTACTCAAGGTCTTAAAGGTTTTCTCCAATATTTTCTTCTAAATGTCTTATTGCTTTAGCTCTCATGCTTATGTTTAAAATCTATTTTGAGTTAACTTTCATGTATCATGTGAGTCGAGAGTCTACATTTAATTTTCTCAGCATCATTTATTGAACAGGCTACCCTTCCCACAATGAACTGCCCTGCACCTTGACAAAGATTAATTGGCTATAAATCTAAGGACTTACTTATGGTCTAGCACAGTGGTCGGCAAACTCATTAGTCAACAGAGCCAAATATCAACAGTACAACGATTGAAATTTCTTTTGAGAGCCAAAATTTTTAAACTTAAACTTCTTCCAACGCCATTTCTTCAAAATAGATTCGCCCAGGCCGTGGTATTTTGTGGAAGAGCCACACTCACAGGACCAAAGAGCCGCATGTGGCCCTCGAGCCACAGTTTGCCAACCACGGGTCTAGCACCACACTGATCTTGATAACTACAGCTTTAGAGTATGTTTTGAAATTAGGATGTGCAATTCCTACACTTCGTTCTTTTACAGATTGTTTTGTCTATATGGAAATGCCAAACATCTAGAATCAATTTTAGGATCGGCTTGTCAACCTGCTCAATATTTTGACAGCAATCTCCTGGGAGACTCTGAGCCAGAACTGGCCAGCTAAGCCAGTTCTGAATCCCTGACCCATAGAGACTGTTGGGGATGATAATAATACATGTTTCACTCTGGGTTTAAGCCACAAACTTTTGGGTTGTTTGCTTCACAATAATAGATAACTAATACAAAATCCTCAGTGTTACTTAGCATGTCCCTGTGTGACATTTAATGCCTTTGCAAATCATGCTGCTCTGAGATTTTAAGATTTCCTGCTTTTGAAGAAGAAAAAGAAAAACAAAAACAAAAATAAAAAAGAATGTGGCAGATTGTAGAAAAGGGAGAAATGAGGAATGTAGAGGGAGGTGCAGAACAGCAAACAATGGCCCGAGGGTCAAATCTGGTGCAGGACCAGTAGAAGAATGCTCTTCATATTTTTCAAAGGTTGTTTAAATAAAAAGTAAGACTGTGTAATAGAGACTTTATGTGACCCTCTGCAGAGAAAGGTCTGGAGCACTGGAGAAGGGTCTGGAATCAAGTTTTAGAGTCATGAGCATTTAAGAAACATTTGAAGTTATGGGGAAGAAAAGGTTTGAATTTCATTTCTGGAGCCTAATTCCACTGGGTGGAGAGAACATCTGAGGCTCCTCTGGATAAAGTATCAAAGATGCAAGTGGTCATTTGGGTGTGCCCAGGGACAAGGGGGAACTCATAGCTGCCTATATGGCCCTCCCAGTAGGCAGAGAGTCCCGCTGCCAGGTGATCACCTCCAGGCCTTGGTTCTCAGGTGCAGAATAGAACATGGCTCCCTGAAGTGAGGTGAAGACTTTCAAGTGATATTACCTTCCAGCTGCCTGTCAGCTCTGTCTACCTGTGTCCTCCCTCCCCTTCCACAGCTGGGGAGACTGGGAGTGAGGGCCTGTGGTTCTTAAAGTTAATAGGATGTATCCCTCCAGAGTCCAAGAGTAAGAGAGGACATGTGGTTGGCCCGCTACCCACCCACCTTGGCTGGCTGGCTGTTCTGCATCAGAATTCCTATAATAATTAAAAGGACTTAAAACGCCTCTTCCAGTGTCTGCATAGGTTACTCTCTAATCTTCCAAACCAGAAGAGCCAGTGCATTGCATTTTGCCAGATAATCCCTTCTAAGGATTCCGCTGCCCCCATCCTCCAAAGCTCCATGCTCTCGCTGCCCTGCCTCTGCCTTATGCAAATCCCTGCTGTGTAAGTCAAATCCATGCTTCTCTCTCTACTCTCAGTTAAATGGAAATCAGCTCTTCGGTCCGTATTTAATTTTCAGTGGAAGGGACCAAGTTCCACTTTGTATCCCATAGATTACAAATGGCCATGATGCCCACTTCATTCATTGTGTTCCCAAGGAAATGGGATTATACGTACTAGTAAACATTTATGCAGATCTCTCTGGTTTGGTGGGAAAAGCTCTAGAGTTGGGGTCCCATCCCCCCAGAAAAACTGGATTAGAGTCCTACCCTTGAATGACCTTGAATAGCCATTGAGCCCAAGTTTACTTAATTTATATTGTTGGGGATCACACTGAGGATTACATGTGATGAAATTTAGAAAAGCATGTGCATCCTGCAAATTTCTATGCTTAAGGAAGAGGATGTTTTTATTTTCTTTTCAAAGGTAGGGTACTAGTTCAAATCTGTGTTCATAGTGTTAGAGTTTCTGTTTATCATAATTCATGTCACAGATTACATAAATGGACAGAGAGTTCCTAAATTGAGGTTACCCTGTTTCTTTTGTTTTTTTTCCTATTTATTTATTTATTTATTTATTTATTTATTTATTATTAATGTATTACATATATACATATCTTCCCATTGCCCCCTCTCCCAGGCATACCCTAACCCCCCAGTGTCTTGTGTTCATTGGTTATGCTTATATGCATGCATACAAGTCTTTTGGTTGATCTCTTATCTATCCCACCTCTCCCTAACCTTCCTGCTATAATTTGACAGTCTGTTTGATGCTTTACTGCCTCTGTTTCTTTTTGTTCATCTGTTTATAATGTTCTTTATTAGCCACAAATCAGTGAGATCATGTGGTATTTTTCTTTCATTGACTGACTTATTTCACTTAGCATAATGCTCTCCAGTTCCATCCAGGTTTCTGCAAATGGTAAGAATTCCCCCCCCTTTTTTTTTTATAGCATCAGAGAATTCCATAGTGTAGATGTACCATAGTTTTCTGATCCACTCATCTGCTGACGGGCACCTAGGCTGTTTCCAAATTGTAGCTATTGTAAATTGTGCTGCTATGAACATAGGGGTGCATAAATCTTTTCTGATTGTTGTTTCTAGTTTCTTAGGATATATTCCTAAGAGTGGGATTGCTGGGTCAAATGGGAGTTCCATTTTTAGTGTTTTGAGGAAACTCCATACTGTTCTCCACAGTGGCTGCACCAGTTTGGCTTCCCACCAGCAATGCACGAGGGTTCCTTTTTCTCCACATCCTCGCCAACACTTGTCGTTTGTTGATTTGTTGATGATTGCCATTCTGACAGGTGTGAGATGGTATCGCGTTGTCATTTTTTTTTTGCATCTTTCAGATAATTAGCGACTTTGAGCATGTTTTTATGTGTCTCTTGGCCTTTCTTCTGTGGTCTTTTGAAAAGGGTCTATTTAAGTCTGTTTCCCATTTTTTTATTGGATCATTTATCTTCCTTTTATTAAGTTGTATAAGTTGGCTATAGATGTTGGAGATTAAACCTTTATCAGTGATAACATTTGCAAATATGTTCTCCCATACAATGTTTTTTTTTCATTGTTTTGTTGATGGTTTCTTTTGCTGTGCAAAAGCTTTTTATTTTGATGTAGTCCCATTTGTTTATTTTCTCTTTAGCTTCCATTGCCCTTGGAACAGTATCAGTGAAGAAGTTCTTTCGGCATATGTCTGAGATTGTGCTGCCTATGGATTCCTCTAGTATTTTTATGGTTTCCCTTCTAATGTTTAAGTCCTGTATCCATTTTAAGTTTATTTTTGTATTTGGTGTAAGTTGGTGATCCAGTTTCATTTTTTTGCATGTATCTGTCCAATTTTCCCAACACCATTTATTGAAGAGGCTGTCTTGATTCCACAGTATGTTCATGCCTCCTTTGTCAAATATTAATTGAGCATAGTGGTTTGGGTGGATATCTGGATTCTCTATTCTATTCCATTGGTCTATATGTCTGTTCTTGTGCCAGTACCAGGCTGTTTTGAGAACAGTTGCTTTGTAATATAGCTTGAAATCTGGTATTGAGATCCCCACTACTTTATTCTTCTTTCTCAGAATTGCTGTGACTATTCAGGATTTTTTTTTTTTGTTCCAGATGAATCTTTGGAACTCTCCAAAGATTCTAGGTCTGTGTTAGTATTTTAATGGGTAGTGCATTGAATCTATAGATTGCTTTGGGTAGTATGGACATTTTAATGATGTTGATTCTCCCAATCCATGAGCATGGTATGCTCTTCCATCTGTTTACGTGTTCCTCTATCTCTTTTTTCAGTGTCCAGTAGTTTTCTGCATATAGGTTTTTTACCTCCTAAGTTAGATTTATTCCTAGGTATCTTAATTGTTTTGGTGTGATGGTAAATGGGATTGCTTTTTTAGTCTCTCTTTCTGTAATTTCACTATTAGTGTATATAAATGCATAGATTTCTTGGCATTAATTTCGTATCCTACTACATTGCCAAATTCATTTATTAAGTCTATTAGTTTTTGGATAGAGTCCTTTGGGTTTTTATGTACAGTATCATGTCATCTGCAAATAAGGACAGCTTTACTTCTTTTCCAATTTGGATGCCTTTTATTTCTTCTTCTTGTCTAATTGCAATGGCTAATACTTCCAGTACTATGTCGAACAGGAGAGGTGAGAATGGGCATCCCTGTCTTGTTCCTGCTGTTAGGGGAAATGGTTTTAGTTTTTGCCTATTGAGTATTATGTTATCTGTGGGTTTATCATATATGGCTTTTATGATGTTGAGGTAAGATCCTTTTATTCCTACCTTGCTGAGAGTTTTTATCAAGAAATGGTGTTGGAAGATGGCAGCATAGGTATACACCTACACTGCTGCCTCGCACAACAATTTCAAAACTACAACTAAAAGACAGAACAGACATCATCCAGAACCACAGGAAAGCTGGCCGAATGTAAGTTCTATAGCTAGAAGGAAAGAGAGGGGCTCACGGAGACCCAGAAGAGCTGCAAAAAGCCGAGGTACAGAGAGGCGCGCTCAGAGAGCGGGTGCCGGAGTACCTGGCTGGCTTTCTCTGGCGGGAGGGAAACGGAGACTCCCAATGGCATTGAACCCCTTATCTTACGACACTAAACCCCAGATCCAGCCGAAACTCATACGGGGGGAGTTTGGACTGTGAAAAGGGAGAGGTGCACGGAAATTTAGGGGAGTCGCAGAAGATCAGGTCCGGTCTCTCATGCGCTCGGTGCTGCGCAGAGGACAGATTGCTGATTGTGCCGCTGGCTTTCGCCAGTGGGCGGGAGACAGACCCTCCGAACTGTGCCACTTCTGAGTCCACTGGACCCCTGTTTCGGGCGAAACCCTGGGGACCTAGACTCGTGTGGTCCTAGTGCTTAGGGGAGCTGGAAAGGCAGCGGTTAGAGGCACTGCGGGTGCGCACGCGCTAGCACAAGGACGGCTCCAGGGATTACCCAGTCACGTGAGACTCAGGGGCCATGGAGGGCGGGGCCAACTGCAAGGCAAGGTGGTCCCTTAAGCCCTGAGACTCCACCCATCCCAAGCTTAATAGAGGCTTCTGCGGCTTTGCGTCTGGTATCATAAAGCTGAATTCAACACAGAAGTTTCCCCGGCATAGTGAAAATGCTGAGACAGGGGAAGGGATCACAAACAAAAGAAATGGAGGAAAAAAAACGACTGGATATAGAGTTCAAAACCACGCTTATAAGGTTTTTCAAGAATATGCTAGAAAAGTTGGATAAATTTAGTGAGACCCAAGAGCAGATGAAAAAGGACCAACTAGAGATGCAAAAGAGCCAACTAGAGATGGAAAAGGTCCAACTAAAGATGATAAAGGACCAAATAGAAATTAAACATACACTGACTGAAATAAAAAATATTATACAGAGTCCTAACAGCAGACTAGAGAAAGGCAAGAATCAAGTAAAAAATTTGAAATATAAAGAAGCAGACAACATTCAACTGAAAAAGCAAGAAGAGAAAAGAATCCAAAAATGTGAACATAATGTAAGGAGACTCTGGGACAGCTTTAAGTGTACCAACATCAGAATTGTGGGGGTGCCAGAAGAAGAGAGAGAGCAAGATACTGAAAACCTATTTAAAGAAATAATGACTGAAAACTTCCCACATCCGGTGAAAGAAATAGACTTACAAGTCCAGGAAGCACACAGAACACCATATAAAAGGAATCCAAAGAGGACCACACCAAGACACATCATAATTAAAATACCAAGAGCAAAAGACAAAGAGAGAATATTAAAAGCAGCAAGAGAAAAACAGTTTATTACCTACAAGGGAGCACCCATACGACTGTCAGTTGATTTCTCAACAGAAATGATGCAGGCCAGACGTGAGTGGCAAGAAATATTCAACGTGATGAATAGCAAGAACCTACAACCAAGAATAATCTATCCAGCAAAGCTATCATTCAGAATTGAAGGGCAGATAAAGAGCTTCACAGATAAGAAAAAGCTAAAGGAGTTCATCAACTCCAAACCAGTATTATATGAAATGCTGAAAGGTACTCTTTTAGAAGAGGAAGAAGAAAAAGGTAAAAGCCAAAAAATTATGAACAACAAATACATATCTATCAACAAGTGAATCTAAAAATTAAGTGAATTAAAAATTTGATCAACAGAATAAACTGGTGAATATAATAGAATCAGAAGCACAGAAAGGGAGTGGACTGATAATTCTCAGGGGGGAAGGGGTGAGGGGTGTACAGGGAGAGACTGGACAAAAATCATACACCTATGGATGAGATCAATGGGAGGGAGCTAAGGGCAGAGGGAGGGGTGGGAGCTGGGTGGAGGGGTGCTATGGAGGGGAAAAAAGAGAAACAAATGTAATAATCTGAATAATAAAGATTTAATTTAAAAAAAAGAAAAGAAAAAAAAAGAAATTGTGTTGGATTTTGTCAAATGCTTTTTCTGCATCAATTGATATGACCATGTGATTTTTATCTTTCAATTTGTTTATGTGATGTATCACATTTATTGATTTGCAGATATAGTACCATCCTTGCATTCCTAGAATAAATCCTAGTTGGTCATGGTGTATGATCTTTCTGATGTACTGCTGGATTCGATTTGCTAGAATTTTGTTGAGGATTTTGGCATCTATGTTCATGAGAGATATTGGCCTGTAATTCTCTTTCATTGTGTTATCTTTATCTGGTTTTGGTATTAGAGTGATGCTGGCTTCATAGAAGGTGTTTGGAAGTGTTCCTTCTTCTTGAATATTTTTGAATAGTCTGAGGAGGATAGGTTTTAATTCTTCCTTGCATGTTTGGTAAAACTCTCCCGTGTAGCCATGTGGTCCTGGGCTTTTGTTTGCTGGAAGCTTTTTGATGACTGCTTCAATTTCTTCCAAAGTTATCGGCCTAATGAGATGTTTAGATTCTTCCTGATTGTGTTTTGGAAGGTTATATTTTTCGAGGACTATGTCCATTTCCTGCAGATTGTCCATTTTGTTGGAATAGAGTTGTTCCTAGTATATTTTAACAATCCTTTGCATTTTGGAAGGGTCTGTTGTTATTTCTCCTTTCATTTCTGATTTTGTTTATTTGGTTCTTCTCTTTTTGCTTTTGGTGAGCCTGGCTAGAGGTCCATCAATCTTGTTTATCCTTTCAAAGAACCTGCTCTTGGTTTTGTTTATCTTTTGAATTGTTTCTTTGTTCTCTATGTTGTTTATCTCCACTCTGATCTTTACTATTTCCTTCCTTCTGCTTACACTGGGCTTTTCTTGTTGTTCTCTTTCTAGCTCTTTGAGTTGTAGGGTTAGGTAATTTATTACCATTGTTTTTTTGTTTTTGGCAATAGGCTTGTAGAGCTATGAACTTCCCTCTCAAGACTGTTTTCACTGTGTCCCATAAATTTTGTATTGTTTTATTGTCATTGTCATTTGTTGCCATGATGTTTTTTATTTCTTCCTTTATTTCTCTGGTTACCCAGTTGTTGTTTAATATCATGCTATTTATTCTCCATGTGTTTGATTTCTTTGTGTTGTTTTTATTGTAGTTGATTTCCAGTTTTATGCCATTGCGATCTGAGAAAATGCTTGATATGATGTCTATTTTCTTGAATTTGAAGAGACTTTGCCTATGAGCCAACATATGGTCTATCTTTGAAAATGACCCATGTGCACCTGAGAAGAATGTATATTCTATGGCTTTGGGATGAAATGTTCTGAAGATGTCAATTAATTTAATCTGGTCTAATGAGTCATTTAGGATTGATGTTTTTTTGCTGATTTTTTTGTTTAGAGGATTTGTCCATTGGTGACAATGGGGTATTAAAGTCTCCTACTATGATTGTATTGCTGTCAATCTCTCCCTTGATATTCTCCAGGAGTTTTTTTTATGTATTTAGGTGCTCCTGTATTGGGTGCGTATATGATTACCAGAGTTATTTCTTCTTGTTGGATTGCTCCCTTTAGTATTATGAAGTGGCCTTCCTTATCTCTTGTTATATCCTTCACTTTGAGATCTAATTTGTCAAATATAAGTATTGCATCCCCAGCTTTTTTTTTTCATTTCCATTTGTCTGAAAAACTGTCTTTCATCCCTTCACCCTCAGTCTGTGTGCATCTATTTTGTGAGGTGGGTTTCTTGTAGACAGCAGATATATGGGTCATGTTTTCTTATCCAATCCATTACCCTATGTCTTTTGATTGGAGCATTTAATCCATTTACATTTAAAATTATTATTGATAGGTACTTATCTGTTGCCATTTTTATTCTTTACCCCTGTGTTCCCTCTTCACTTCCTATTTCTTTTTTTACAGCAGACCCTTTAACATTTCTTGCATTGTTGGTTTGGTGGTAATATATTCCCTTTTTTGTCTGTGAAGCTCCTGATTTCACCTTCAATTTTGAATGAAAGCCTTGCAGGGTAAAGTATTCTTGGATTCAGACCCTTCCTTTGCATGACTTTGTATATTTCATTCCATTCCCTTCTAGCCTGATGAGTTTCTGTTGAGAAATTAGTTGCTAGTCTGATAGGGGTTCCTTTGTAGGTAACTTTCTGTCTTTCTCTGGCTGCTTTTAAGATTCTTACTTTGTTGTTGGTGTTTGCCAATTTAATTATAATGTGCCTTGGTGTTGTTTTTTTTGGGTTCATTTTACTTGGGACTCTGTGAGCTTCTTGGATTTGTGAGGGTTTTTTCTTTCCTATATCAGGAAAGTTTTCTGTCATTATTTCTTCAAACAGGTTTTCTATTCCTTGCTCAGTTTCCACTCTTTCTGGAACCCTAATTATGTGGATATTGTTTTGTTTTGTGTTATCCCAAAGTTCCCTTAGGCTCTCCTCTTGCTTTTTATTTTATTTTTTTCTAGAAGCTGCTGTATTGGGGTATTTTTTTCTACCTTGTCTTCTAGCTCACTGATGCAGTCCTCTGCTTCTTCTAGTCTACTTTTGATGCTTTCTATTGAGTTCTTTACAGCACAATATCATTTTTCATTTCTTCTTGATTCTTTATAATTTCCTCTTGGTTCTTACTCATATTGTTGAATTTGTCTTCCATTCTTTTCAGCCGCCTTATGACCATTTCTTAGAACTCTTTTTCTGGCAGGTTATTTACTTCTATTTTGTTTACTTCCATTTCTGGTGATGTCTGCTTTTCTTTAATATGTGGGCTATTTCTTCCTCTGCCCATGGTCTTTCTTCTCCGGATGTCTGGTTATGTAGTTCTCTCTCCTGCATTGATTTAAAAGCACAAAATACAACACGACCAGGTACAATACACAAGGCACTGAACAGAAATGTATTCATGATGTTAATTTACCACAAATAAGGTGACCACCAGTGAAAGACAAATTAGGGGTAAGTAGAGAAAGAATAAGAGAGAAAGGAGAAAAAAAGAAAAGAAAGAAGTACTAAAATGAATTTGGGAGAAGGGAGAAAAAGACAAGGAGGAGGAGGAGGAAGGAAAGGAGGAGGAGGAGGAGAAGGAAGAAGAAGGGAGAAAACAAAGAGAATAAGAAATAAAATGGAAACAAATTATATATATGAGGAGAAAACTCCAATAGAACAGCCAGTAATCCCAACAAATGCCAGCAATAAGTACCTGGAGATTAATACAAATTATAAATAACAACTAATATCAAGGGAGGCGAGGGAAAAGAGAGGTAAAAAACAAACAAAAACAAAGCAAACAAAAAGCAAAATAAAACAAGTAGAATAAGCAAAAACAATCTCACAAAAAAGTATAAAAAATCAATATAATCAACGTTCAAGGAAATAACAACAAAAGGACATAGAGAACAACAATTTTTTGGATAGTGAAGACAGAGAAGAGAGAGGTGTGTATGGACTTGGAGTAGGGGATTAGAAATTAGATATATAAGTGGGGTGAAGTTTTAACCAGGTTAAAAAGAAAGAATATCTAAAGTTGGAAAAGGGTAAAGGAAACAAGACAACAAAATGGGAAAAGTTAGGAAAAGTGTTGGCATAATGGTAGAGTTGAGATAGAGTAAAATGATGCTAAAGGAAAGCTGAAAATAGAATGTAGAACTCTAATCCCAAAGTAAAATAAAGAGAATATAAAAAATGACACTCCTTTTTTTCAAAAAGGTAGAATAGTAGTAGTAAAAATACTGGTTGAAAATAAAAACATAATAATTAAAAAGGTAAAATAAATCAATTGAGGAAAAAAGAAAAAAATAGTTTTTTAATTAAAAGATGAAAAGATAATAAAAATAAATTAAAAATAAAAGAGGTCATTCACTTCCTCTATTGTTCTGTTTGGCATGCCTGTTTCCCATTCAGGACAATATTGCAGTTCCCTTCATTCCACTTCTGCTCAGTGCTGAAAGCTAGTCCTGGTTTTTAAGCAGGTGGTCCTAATCTCTTTATTCTTTTGTGATTACATGAGAGTCCATTCGTGAGTCATCCCCTGGATGGGAGTGTTTTGGAGTTGACTTCTTAGACTATAGGTTCTCTTTAGCCTGTGCTTTCTCTGTAGTACTCAATACCGGTTTGTGGGAGTGGGTTGCCCCAGAGCTGATTCTCTGATAGTTATTCTGCACTCTGATCCCCAGGTTCCAGAAAAACAGCTTTCCCCTGCAGTCTCTTAGGATGTCCCCAATTGGGTGATCCTATGTATTGGGCTTAGTAATCAGAAGCGAGGGTCTGAAGAGGAAAGAGTACAGTCTGTGCACTCCCCCTTTCCTGCTCCTGTTCGAGCAGCTGGGACACCTTAATAATCCCCAGGCTGTCCTTCTGCCTCAGATCAAAATGGGTTTCTTTCTAGAGCTCCCCTCTGTTAACAGCTCTGCAGGACCCCTTCCACATTCAGGGACCACGCCCTACCCAACATCCACGGATTTCTGTAGGTGCAGCTTTCCCCAGGTCCAGTTCTCACAGTGTGCATGTCTCTCTGTTCTGCGGAACCAGAGATCTCACCTTATCCCAGGTGAAATCTGACTTTCCATGTGGCACATGGAGCTCCTCTGAATCTGAGTGTTTGCGCTGATTAGGGAGCGGTGTTCTGGGTCCCCTGGCTTTTCGGTGGGTTCCACAGCTGTAGCTTTTCAGGCTTCCGTAAACATCCACTTTCCCCTGCAAGATGGTGTGGTCTCTGAGTCTGCGCTGGTGGCTCTGGGGGAATAAACCCTGTGGCAATGGGGCTGCCTGGTCAGGGGAGCCCCATCCAGCAGTCCCCCACCTTCTCCTGAAGGACAACTGTCCTTTAATTTGCCAACAAATACTCCCAGTGTGACCCTCAGCTGTTCTCTCTGTCTGCTCAGCGACAAGGCTCCGGAAATTTCCATCTATTCCACCACCATTTTTCCCCTCTATCGTGTTTCTTAAGAGAATGCAATTACATCCAGTTAATAAACTCTTTTCATAAACAAATGTCTCTCTGGAACTGGTGATAGATGGGGATAACTTGCTAAGTGATTCCTACTCAAAATAAAGGGCAACTTTATGGTTTTTGGCTAAGGTGGAGGAGAAGGAACTAGAAAGAAATGCAAAGCTCAGGGTATCTCTCCCCCCACCCTACCCTCGCCCTGACACACATACACTTTTTTCTCTTTCAAATCCATTTGCCTTTTTTTTTGATTGTTGATTTTATTATTGAAGAATTAGCCCCTTGAAAAGAAAACAATAAATTCCATCTCTAGCCATGTTTTCAACAGAAGAAATTTCAACCACCCAAGACCAAATGCAATGGGGAAGTGAGTTTGACCTTATTCATCCATTTAATCATTCCCCTTAAGAAAGTTACAGCCTTACCCAGCTGGCATGGCTCGATGGTTGAGCATTGACCTATGAACCAGGAGGTCATGGTTTGATTCCTGGTCAAGGGCACATGCCAGGTATGTGGGGTGGGTTCAATCCGCAGTACAAGGCATGCAGGAGGCAGCTGATCAATGATTCTCTCTCATCGTTGATGTTTCTATGTCTCCCTCTCCCTCTCTGAAATCAGTGCAATCATAAAAAAAAAAATGACGGCTTCATGAGAAGCTTTTAAGTTGTTAGAACCCAGTACACGTTGAATATCTTGCATGGGCACACGGGATGAGGAGGCACCCTCTGGTCTTGGCTGGCATTCTAGGAGTCAGGTCTAGAATGAGGAGAAAGATCTGGCTTGGGCTCTCATGGGTCCTTGCCATTTTTTATCTGCAAACTTGAACTTCTTCTTCTTTTTTTTTTTTTTTGCCTTACCCTGTTTGAGTCAGTGACCAGATTTCAGGTGACCTAATTGTTTCTGATTCGATTCTCTCTTTGCATGTGCATCTGATAACTGCCTTTTAGGGTTCTTATGCCACAAATATGAGCAATAGGTGCTGTCCCCTTTCCTGGCCTATGGTTTTGAGCACCTCCAGAAGCCATTTATCTGTATTAAAAGTTACTTTCTTTATATTTAGAGTAAGATCTAAAGCACCCATACACAGTATGTACTACATAAGGGGCCGTTTCCTCTTTCAATTACAATTATGATCATAACACTTCTACTGTTTGGTCTAATCCTTCCTTCCATCCCTTCTGAGGTTTAGCTCCATCCTTCATTCTGCAGAAGCATGGGACTTGAGAGTCTGCCCTTGTCTGTTAACAATCTTGGGTTGGAACCCTTACCCGTGGGCCACCACTCAATGGTGTGAAGTTTAGACAATAAATCGGATATAAAGTAATTCCCTTGGAATCACTTGCACTGGCTACCTTTCTTCAGCAGACTTGCTATTGTTTGCAGACAGAATAGCTAAAGGTTATTTCTCATCCCTTGGGGACTCTATCAGGATTTATATCAGTAATTAAAAGCGCACTGCGTGAGGCTGCTGACTGCATCCAACAGTACAATTTTTAGGCAGGAAATAGCGAGTTACTCCCATTCACTCCCAGGCTGCTATAGCACTTGTCTGAGCACTTTATCTTGGTCCAGCTGCCAGAAAACTTTTCATTCTCTTCCCTTACATGCAGGGAGCCGCCTTTCCTTGGATAGCTGAACTCGGAAACGTTTAACATTCTCCCAGGAAATAACTCCATTCAAAGCTATTGTTTCCCAGCGCTTGAGAGTCACTTGCGTAAATCAGTACTGTTGATTGCTAAACACAATGGTAATTACCAGGGAGAATAGGGAAAACACAACACAGTCACCTGAACAATGTGACAATTGGAAGTGGAACCTACGATGGATTCTTAGTATTAGACTGCAGTGACAGGAACAGGTTGGATTGCGGGTGTGTGGCTTGCATGCTTATGGTTCTTTCCCTGTTTTCCCACGTGGCAAGTAATGCTAAGTGATCACATATTCTCCCTTCTGTACCTGGAGGCCTCGGGATCCTTCTCAACTAGTATTTCAGGTGGCCATTATCAACCAGATGTATTCACACAAAGGTGAAAGTGATTTTCTATCCTCATAATGGGGTGTATGTTTTCAGACACTCGACTGCTGTGTGGGATGATGGCAGTCTTTTATTCGCCCCTATATTCCTAGCCCGTAGTCTCAGTGTTTGACACATTATAAACACTCAGTAAGTAGTTACTAAATTAAACATCTGGCAATACTCAATTATTGGTTAACCGCTCTCTGTTGAATTGAGAAGAACTTCCCAACTAGAGTGTCCATGTATCAGATGGGCTATAAGTATGTGGATATACTGTCTGGTTCCATTTTCAGGGCCGGAAATGGTCTCTGAGTGCTCACAGCCCCAAGGCAGTGGCCTCCTACTGTGAGCAGCCTTATCGAATCACCCCAGTGTGCCTTCCACATCTTATCATTTTTTACGTTTGCTGTGATGTGAAAAGGGTCAGGGAAAGGATGGGAAGCACTAGGTTAGATGACCCTCTCTGGAAATATTAAGATAACACCCTGATAATATAGCTCATCTTAACAAGAGCTCTGTATTTCTTTATGAAGATGTCAACTCCTTAAGGAAAAATGTGTCACAAGTAGAAAAATATATCAACGTGAGGAAGGAATGATCACAATCAGTTTCTATTGCATGGGTGCTAATCTCACAGCCTCATAGGGAATTCCTGCAGCTTTCAAAAGATCTCTCATCTCTCAGAAGTGGTAGCCAAGGAATCCTGCATGTATTGATAAGACAATATTAATGCACCCTTTATATGCACTTTAAAAATACTTTGTTCCTGGAAGATAAAAAATTATAAATCTCCAAAGCAAAATGAGCCCTTTCTTCTATTTTCTGGTTGTGCTCCCTGAATTCTAAATGTGCTAAGGAAATGTTCAGGATCAACATTAAAGGCACAAGCTGACATTGGAACCATCTACTTAAAATTCGGACTCTGCACCATGGGCAGAAGGCATGGGCAGCATTGGAGGATGAGTGAGTGGGAGGATGGGGGGGGGCAGGTGTTACCATGGAAACTTTCCAGTTGTGCAGTGAAGAGAGAATGGGCATAAAGACCAAGCTGGGAATAATTCTAGCTCTGAGTCTCCCTAGCTATATGGTATTGAGGACTAAAGCCTCAGTTGGCAGCCATAAAACACCCGAACACTTGGTACAATACAGGTTATGGTGAGGACAAATGAGACAATATGTATAAAGTATTCCTGGCACAGTTAGACATTCAGTTTATCTTCTGGGTCACTCTCTGACCTGATGTCAATCTGTCCACTGGAAAGGACAGACAGAGGCGTGGCTGGGGAGTAGAGTGAAGACCTACGATGCCTGCCAGACACATGCTACTGCAGGGCTGATGACAGGAAGGGAGTCGTTCCTGCGGCTCATAGAGACGCTGATGAGTAGCTAGTGGTATGTGGTAGGTAGAATTCTCAGATGGTCCCCAGGAATCCTCCCATGGGGTGTTCACATCCTGTATAATCCCCTCCCCTTGAGTGTGAATAGGATGGCTGAATATGATGCGAAAGTCACTCCTGGGATCAGATTATGTTATACGGCACAAATTAACTTTAGGAAAGGGAGAGTCTCCTCAGTAGAGCTGACCTAATCAGGTATGCCCTAAAAATAGGCTGGGCTCTTCCTGAAAAAGGAAATCCAGAGTAAGGCAGCGGGGAGGGGTTGGTTGTTATTGCTGCTAGCTTTGAAGATGAAGGAAGCCAAGTGGCAAGGACCTGAGAGTGACTTCTAGAACCCAAGAGCAGCCTTTAAGAGTTGAGCAAAAACCCCCTGGACATCAAGCGAGGAACTGGATTGTGCCAACATCCATCCCCATGAGCTGGAGGACCAGGAGGTCTCAGTGAGAACACAGCCAAGCTGATCCTTTCATTTCAGACTGTGAGACCCTGAATGGAGAACCCAGCGACACTGTGCCTGGACTTCTGACCTGTGGAAAGTGTCAAATAAGGAATGGCTGCTGCTTTCAGTCACTAAATAGGTGGTGATCCCTTATGTAGCCATTGGAAGTAAATAGCATTTTTCATCTAAGTCATTCCAGTTTTTTCTTGTTAGTCTTGTTCAAGGTTTGTTTTAAAGGGTCTTGTCAAATTATAAAGTTTATTTCACTCTGCCAGGTATTATAGGTTTCTGTTTCCATGCATGTTTTTCCAAATAGCTAGTAGATTCATTGGTGCTGTAGTCTATATATCCATATATATATATATATATATATATATATATATATATATATATATATGCTCCTTCTAATAATGAATTAGCCAGCCCAAAGCGTCGTAGTATCCAGGTAGGAAAACCCTGGCATACACTGTTATCTCTACCCTTTCTTCTTCCTCCCACTATCCCTTCCCTCTCAATACAGTGAAATGACTTTCATCCTTCAAACTCTGCTTAAATGCTCCCTCCTCTGAGAACAGATAAGAGTACTAAGACTATTGTGCCTTCACAGAGAATTCACTCCACATATAGCTGATTAACTGAATGGGTTAGGAAGAATGGATTCTTTGGGGCACCATATTTGGAAGCGATTGTCTTTGGAATTTACAAAACTTTGGGAGTTTTGGTAACCCCTCTGAGTTTCATGGACCACAGTCGACATTTGATACGTATTTGTTGGATTGGCTTCTTCACAATCGCAAACATTTCATTTCTCCCAAATGTAATAGAGATCCCCTAAGCCTACTTTCCATGCGGCCTCATTCCCCAAAGGAGAAAACTCAACTACCAAAAACCTGAATAGGCCAAAGGCAAGTTCCCTAAGTTACCCTTTTTTTTTTTTTTTTTTTTTTTTTTTTTTTTTGCCTAGCTGGAGATGTTGCAACAGCTGTTTATAATTTCAGCCCAAATCCCAAATTAGTAAGGTTAAGTATCAGAACCAGCCAGCCATTACTTCTGGCCCCTTAAAGCATCTTTATAAAAAACGTCAATGCGACATTGACACTGCTGGTGGAGGCTTTAAATAACCACCAGGTCTGACCCTGGCTCTTAAGCAGGGCAGCCCCTACGCACGCTGTGTCCCTGGCTCCCTGGGTAGCAGATAACTAGTCAACACATCCTAGGAACCCCTTTTAGACCTCAGGCTCCGTTAGCAACAACACAACAAACAGTTGAAAGGGCTTCCGGGTGTAAGCTTCTGGCTGCTTCAAGAATTGTTGCTAAAATAAGGGGGGAGTGGGGGAAGCTGCAGGTGTTCTCAGCCTTCAGAAGAACCCGCGCCTGGGGCCATGTCAAAGCCAGGCATGTTTAACTGGCCTACTACGTGGATGTCCTTAGGATAAGAGTCACGGAAATGTCTGCAGACAGAGTGAATAGGAAGCAGAGGGGTTGTATTCGTTATTTTATTTGACATATCAACTGTGTCATTGAATTCTCTGACCCCAGTCTCTGCCCCTCCAAGTCATTATTTTAATCCTCATCTGAGGATATTTTTCTGTTGATTTTTAGAGAGAAGGGAAAGACAGAGAAATATCAATGTGGGAGAAACACATCGATTAGTTGACTCCTTCACAAGACCCGAACAGGGCCAGGAAGCAACCTGCAACTAAGGTATGTGCCCTTGACTAGAATTGAACCCAGGACCATTCAGTCCGCAGGCTGATGCTTTATCCATTGAACCAAATCGGTTTGGGCCAAGTCATTATTAATATTGCTTCTGGTTATCATTTTGAAACATAGGCTGGATGGTGCCATTTATGCTTAAAATTCCCACCTGAATCCCCACGGCATAGAGAGCAATGTCAAGTTGACAGTGAGCACTCAGCTCCCTGGCACCACCTGGCCATGGATTATTGGCCAGCCTTATTCTTGCCTTATTGTATTCATGAATGTCTGCGGATACCGGGCTTTAGCCTCATGGAACTTCATTCCCTGAATACACCAGGCACCTTGTCCCCCACGGGACAGACATTTGGCAATATCGGGAGGCATTTTTTATGTAACAATGCCAGGGGATGGTGTTACTGGTATTCAGTGAGTGAAAGCCAGGAAAATGGCTAAGTATCTTAGAACACAAGGGATTGCTCTTTCCCATAATGCATTATTCAGCCCCAAACATCCGGAGTGCACAGGTGGAGAAACCCTGGCATACACTATTACCTCTGCCTACAACAGCCTTTTTCCTTCCTTCCATTCTCCTTTCCTTCCCAGTCTGGTGAAATGACCTTCATCTTTCAAGCCCTGCTTAAATGTTCTCTCCTCTCCCTCTCCTCTTGCTTTAGTTCCTTTGTCCAATCCTCTTACAGTATTTCCCAATCTCCACTAAAATTTAACCTTTAACATTTCGCTGAATTTCTTTTTCAAAGCAGCACAGATGACAAAGGTCACTTTTCCCTTAAGTACTGGAACAATCCTTTTGAATCTCCAGTGGGGTGCTTGGTAGACGTCCAGACCACACATTCCTGTTCCCAGGTGGTCACATGGGACTTGGATGATTGTATATTTGTCACCATCATGTGAGTGCCTCCCAGGGTACCGGGGTTCTGCACTACCTCACACAGAAAATGCATGTGTGTATTTACAACGCCCCCACTCGCATAAGACAGTCTGTAGGTTTTACTGAAAGAACGAGTGGAGGGAGTGTCCATCTTATCAATGTGAGCAACATCAAAGCAAATGTTAGACTTCTCACGGAAAGCCGCAGCCACTTCCCTGGGAACATACTGCAGATACTGCTTCCCAGTGGTGCTGGGGGCACTGTGTTAGGATCACCAGCTCCTCCTCCACCTCTGCTCCTAGAGATTCACCTCTATCAGTGTAATTTATTCTGACCTTCTTATGTTTGCCCTGGCACCTCCTTTTCCCCAACTCAAATCCATAGCCACTTTTGCTCAAGCAAATCCAACAAAATGATAAGGGAGAAGAAGGTTTCTAGGTAACATCTTGGTTAAAAATGGCCCTTTTCCCCTTTATTATATTTTACTACCTGATGCCCCATCTTGAGAACACATTCTTCGAGGACAAAGATTGAACCTCATTTATCGATACTTCAGAGCTGAGGACGGTGCTGGGTACCTGGTTGGTGGGCAGAGGATATTGAAGAGCTGTGCTTCCATTGTTGAAACTGATATGGAGAGACGGTTAGTCGGGAATCCCCTCAGCTCTTGGAATTTCAAGTGGGGTGTGGAGACTGGGGACTATGTGGAGCCTATGTTTGAATTTCATCTCTTTAATGCTGAGCACGGTGAAATAAAAAATAAAGGGTGGTACCCTGGCTGAAGTGGCTCAGTTGGTTGAGCATCATCCCATGCGCCAAAAGATTGCTGGTTTGATTCCTGGTCAGGGCATATGCCCAGGTTGCTGGTTCAATCTCTGATTGGGGTGCATATGAGAGGCAACCAATTGATGCTTCTCTCTGTTTCTCCTTCTTTCTCTCTAAAATCAGTGAAAACAGGGCATAGCTACTTTTCCTCTTATAGCTCCTGCAGAGATCTTTCACACACAATGACTATCTCTAGGGGCAGTACCAGTCCCGTCAACATTTAATCCCCTTTGCTCCATCACCCAAGGGGTATGCAATTAGTGGCCATCAGCTTCTGCATTCCTTGGTCACTTGGTTCTAGGGCACATGATTGGGACAGCTTTGTGGGTGGGAGATTCAAAGAAAGAAACTTGGGCCCAACTCAAGGAGGCTAGTTATCCACTTATGATACTCAACGGAAAGCAGTCCTTGGAGAGACTGCTGTGAGGCCCTTCTCCTGGATGTTGGCATGAAACCGTTCATCCTCAGTGAACCCACAGCTCCCCTGGGAGGCTCCAAGCTCAGTGGGGCTGTGCAGAGGTTCACGCTCTGGGCAAAGGGATAGATTGTATAAAATTTAGGGTTCAGGGCTCCTGCTGGAACTGCTTCCTCTACTGTGTCAGGGTTTTGTGGGCTACTTTGAAACTTTAATCACAATATTTTTGCACTTCTAATGGTAAAATGCTTTATAAATAAAGTTTAACTTAAAGACTAGAAGCCTTATTAAGACACAATTGATTTGGAATTTCCCATGACAGTAGTAAGAATAACAACACCATTAAAATACTGTTAGGCACTTTCAATAAGAACATTGATAAGCTATGCACACAAATGTCATGAGATGAAGGTTAACGTAGTGGGAAGGAGGGAATGGGAAGGCAGGGGACATAAGACCAAATGTCTAATCCCAGTCCTGCCAACAGCTAGCTCTGAGAACTTAAATCATGATCTGTTTCCTCATCGTTCTGTGAAAACAGGATAACAGCCGTTGTCCTGCCAACAGTATAGATTTGCAAGGTGGATCTAAGGAAATAGAGGACTTGGAAAAGCTGAGGGAAGTTGAAGCAGTTGTTCAGAGAATAACAATAACATTGGAGTTATCTGAGCCAGAATGGGGAAACCAGGTAATTGTCTTGTAGCAGAGTTTTTTCAAAGAGTGCGTCACGGTCATGGCAGATGGACATTGTCCAGGTCTTGTGCTTGGACGGGCCCTTGTTGCTAGGAGATGGATTCAGTGACAGTGTTTCTAAGTGGCTTAGACAGAGTGTGGGGAGGAGAAAGATGTGGCCCTGGACAACATAGATGGGGTGTAGATGCCTCTGAGAATCCTGTAGATTTCCCGAGATCACTGGTTGGTCATTGGAGACATTCCTTTAGGATTTTTCAAGGGTATTCACTGTGGCAGTGGGATGCACCCTGGGAATCACATACCATAGGGACCTCCCTGATAGAGACCCAAAGGTTCATCACTCATGCTGGCACAGAAAACAAGCACTTCAATCCATTTCTCATAAAGGAACTTAAAAGGGCTTGTGTGGATATGGTACCAACATTGGCTTTCTCAAAGGCAGGTCCAAGAGAGGCCTCCTTTACTGACCTACCTATCTTGTGTTACCCTGAAGTATGGATCCTGCCCATGAATGCCCATCCTGTGCTTTATGTGTGGGGATGGGATTTTCCTTTTGAACATGGTGGGATTCCCCTCTGGAGACTCAATGTTCATCTTCAGGAGTCCTGCTTATTTCTCAGGAGCTCAACCACAGCAAACACATTTCATAAGATGTCAAATACGCCCATGAGCAAATCTGAGGACAGTAAAAGAGTTCAGGGGAAAGGGAGCTGGCTGATGGCTGAAAGGCATAAATAGAAACCCCTTCACAAACCTCTGTAGCAGGCCTGGCTCTGGTAAAAAATAGGAGGCACCCTCAGGGGAGCAATTGAGGAAACTTTAATAAAATGACTATGTATTAAAGGGTGGGTGGAGGTGAGGGACATCAATAGAGATTGGAGAAACAGGCAAGAGCTAACAATAGCTGGGCGCCGTTCCCACATCTAGACCTGATGGGCTAAGAGGAGAGAGTGGTTCCTTGAGCTCAGAGAGCTGTAGGAGAGAGAAGCTGAAGAGGAGCCAAGATCTTGGGTAGAGACACACAACAACTAACCCCTCCTGACCCAGCGCCCAGGGAGTGGGGATGCAACTACTGAGAGCCTGTATTTTCTCATCCTTAGCCTCTGGCCAGGCCTCCCCATTGGCTGAACCCAACAGGAAGCCAGAAGACGGGCAAGTGTAAAGGCTGCCTGTAGCCACCAGGGTGGAGAAACTTCTCTAAGAGCAACGTGGAAGATATCCAGCACACGTTTCTGGGCTAAAATACCCTATTTGAAAATAAAACACTCCAACAAAAACAAACCTAAAAGTGGAAAGAGCATAGGATCACTAGGGTGGAGAATGGAGGAGAGTTCTAATCCCCGCCAGCTACTCACTTGCTGAAAAGTCTGGGTCATGCTGCCTCTTTCTCTAGGTAGTGTGTGGATGAAGTGAGTTTATCAATATAGGTGTGTGGTGAGCATGAGAAGATGGTTGGAGCCCTAGTAATCAGAGGGGGGAGTGAGCAGCCATAGATGTTTTAAGTAGAAAGAGGGAGGAGGTGGGGGCACTGATATTTCTCGGGACCTGGTTGAGAAAGATAAAGAGCAGAAAACAAGAATACTGGGAATAAGTGAAGTCCTGAGCCTCCCCTCTCCCCCCATGTCCAGCAGAGCCTGGGGGATGCGCGCTGACAGCTGTAGATGGAAGCATTGAAGCGAGGAGACAGGGAGCCTGTGTTTATTCCTGAGGAAAAGGGACACTAACTACTTTCATTTAGTTTTTGTTCTTGTCTAGTTGCCAGAAAGCACATCAGTGCTTATTTATCTCAGTGACCACGTGTCTCAAACAGACTGTCTCTGTTTGCTGCCTATTCCTTAGATCGTATGGTCCAGAGAGTATGGGGTGTGCTCACAAGCAAAGGGAATATTTGAAGGGACAGTGTCTAAAAATGAAGTACGGACCTAAGCCACGTCTCAAGATAGGAATGCAGGAGAGGAGCGTGAGATAAGTAGAATAGATACAAGAGCAGAGGCAAAGGTAAAATATGTATTCTGTTCCCTCCCAGGCAAGGCTAAGTGAGCTACTGAGAATGTATGGACAGACAAGTCACTGCTGGGGTGGGATCTGGATGCATGGAGCTGGTTTCATTTTTTGTCCTGGTACCCAAGCCAAGATTTAGAAGGGACAAAGGTCAAGTTCTGACCTGCTACATTGAAAAAATAGAAGTCCAAGGGAAGAATAGAAGACAAAGTTAAAAAATTCAATTTAAGATGTTGCGCTTCTTAGGATCCTAGTTGCATATAAAATATATTTAAGACATATACAATGAAATTTTTTTCAGAGTAAAAAAAGGATGATGTGATACTAATTTGTATTTGCTTGCTGGCAGATAAGCCAGTAAAATTTTCATGGTTAATGGCCAATTAAAGTTGTGATACATAAAGTGAAAGCCACTGTAATCTCTAACTACACAATGATTTCTTTTAATTTATTTTTTTTAAAATATATTTTATTGATTTTTTACAGAGAGGAAGAAAGAGAGATAGAAAGTCAGAAACATCGGTGAGAGAGAGACATTGATCAGCCGCCTCCTGCACGCCCCACAGTGGAGATATGACCGCAAGCAAGGTACATGCCCCCAACCGGAATCGAACCTGGGACCCTTAAGTCCGCAAGCTGACGCTCTATCCACTGAGCCAAACCGGTCTCAGCTTCTTTTAATTTCTTAAAAGCCAAGACATTTTGTAGAAGAAGGAAAGAATCAAATATATAAAAGGGAAGCTCAAAAGCACGGCATCTATAGTTTCTTTTCTTAATAATCATAAGTGATGAATTTTCTGGTGGCATAAGGAAAGCTCTCAAGTGAGTAAAAAAAAATATTGAAGTCTCTAGATATGCATGGAAACAGGAAAAGAAAGGGAAAGAGGTGAACTGTGAAGCTAAATATTGAAAATCTGAAATCCATTGAAACATTACCCAGGACAAGTTCAACATAATGAGGGAAGAAAGAGATCCAGCAAGACAAAAGGCTCAGACCTCTAGACACATTTCAGAATGCCCAAGAGGTGCCAAGGAGAAGGGGTGATGTTCTTCTTAAAAATAATGGATAAAAATTGTGCCAAAAGATAATATGCTGATAACTGGAAGCCTTCCTTCTTCCAGAATTTGTCCGAGGTAACAAAGGGGGCATAGACAAGGGCAAGGATGGAGTTATCAAAGGCTAACCCTGATTGAGGGCAGAGCCCACAGTTCCAGATGTGAAAACCATGACCTGATTGTCAATGCGGTGACTTGCCCCTGGGAGTGGTGCACCTCAGGGGATGGTTAGAGCAGATCTTTGGCTGCAGAGTTCAGGGGTCTCAGGGAGAAGAGTGTGATAAGCTTGCTGTTACAGGAAGGTTAAGGGAGATATTGAAATGGAAAAGGGGATTTATACTGTACCCGTTTCCTATTATGACGGTAACAGAAACTTAGTAGCATAAAAACAACACACACTTATCAGCTTACTAAGTTCTGGGTCTCACTGGGATAAACTCAAGGCGCTGTTAGGAAAGCGTTTCTTTCTGGAGGCTCCGGGGGTGGGTCTGTTTTCTTGTCCTTTCCTGCTTGTTGGAGCTTCATGGCCCTTCACTCTGACCTTTGCTTCCATTGTCATAGTCTTTCTCAGTCTCTGATACCCCTGCCTTCCTTTTACAAGGATTGCTGTTATGATAGTAGAACCGATTGATAATCAGGGTAATTGCCCCATCTCAAGACCTGTAGTCATATCTGCAACCACCCCCTTAGCATTTAAGGTGGTATATGCATTCACAGGTTCCTGGGGACTAGGATGTGCATATCTTGAAGGAAGGGGAGTATTCTATCTACCCCAGTTTCCTATTGCTACTGCAATAAATTACCACAGAGGTGATGGTTCAAATCAATACAAATGAAAACATTTTACAGTTCCAGAGATCAAAAATACAAAATGGACCTCCTGGTGTCAGCAGGGATGCATTTCCTTCTGGAGGCTCCAGGGGAGAGTCTGGCCTTTCCTGGCTTCTAGAGGCTGCACACATTCCTTGGTTTGTGGCCTCATCCACCTCAAAAGCCAGCAATGCTTGGTTCTGTTTTTCCCACTTCACATCACTCTGACACTGACTTCTTCTATATCCCCCTTGTGATTACACTGGATCCACTCACATAATTTAAGATAATCTCCCATCTCAAGGTAAACTGATTAGCAACCTTAATTCCTTCTGCAATCTTAATTTTCCTTTGCCATGTACCCTAACATATTCACAGGTTCTGGGGATTCAGACATGGATATATTGGGGTGGTGGGGGCAGAGGAAAGAATTATTCTGTCAATCACATATACTCTCCCATTTGAACTTCAAGCCAATCCTAGAGAATGCCACCCCCTCCATCTTATAGCTAAGGAAGCAGAGAGCATGGTGCTGACCTGGATTTGAACTCGGCTCTCTAGGCAATCAAAATGTGGCTCTTTCCACTGCACCACTGAGGGTAGTGGATCCTGGATGTGACTGAAAATATGGAGCATCTATCTGAGGCTTAATGGCTGGTTTTAAGAAGATGCCTCCAAAGGAACAAGGCAGGAAAGATTTATTGAGGAACTTGTGAGAAACCATGGAGCACACCAAAGGAGAGAGGGGAAAAATAATAAGGAAAAAAATAAAAGCTTTTCGTAGACAAAATTTAAGACCCAGCAAAGGACTTGATGCTTCATGGGCTCTGCACTTTTTTAATGATGTCATAGGCCCGGGGTCGGCAAACTGTGGCTTGTGAGCACATGCGGCTCTTTGGCCCCTTGAGTGTGGCTCTTCCACAAAATACCATAGCCGGGGCGAGTCTCTTTTGAACAAGTGGCATTAGAAGAGTTTAAAAACTTTGGCTCTCAAAATAAATTTCAATTGTTGTACTGTTGATATTTGGCTCTGTTGACTAGTGAGTTTGCCAACCACTGTCATAGGCCAATGTGAATCCAGAGAAAATTTTATGATCAATATCTACAGATTCCTAAGCTTTGGGTTTCCTTTCTTTGTTAGTGCCTGACTGCTATTTCATTTCGTGTTAATGATTTAAACATATTTTATGATGCCAGTTCCTTTTAAAAACAACAACAAAAAAAGCATTAAAAAATATAAACCAAGCAAGATATACTAGTAATTGGGAGAGAGAATAGGAATATACACTGCTGTTACATTATTAGCATGTCCATGCTCTGTAGTCATGGGAAGAAATGGAAGCTGCAGAGAGGGAAAGAGAGAAAGCTGGCCAGGTGGTTTTAGGGTTATCAGGCCATGGAGAAGTGATTTGTAAATTACAGACAGGAATGAGACAGACACAAGTTTGTCCCAGACACAACATAGGTAATGCAGCCTTTCTGGCAACAACAGCATTTAAAACCTAATGACTAAATCACAGAACATAGGATGTAAACTCTCTGAAGACAAAATTAGTGTCTATTTTGTTCCCTGTGGATGCTCCAACTCTAAAACATAAACACTTATTGGATGGACAAAAGTGGCTTTAAAAATGTAAGCATGCAGGAAATGAGGGCGGGGGGAGAGAAAGACAATAGAATAAACTTTAAGAGTGTAAGTGCAAAATATTGGAGAGCAAGGCAATGAGGAAGCAGAAGAGAGGCAGCTGCTCAGAGGGTTGGGGTCGTTGTCGGAGAAAAAACCCAGTTTGTGTATAGCGTTGTTCCGTTGTTACATTCTCTGCTGGGCTGTTTGCTTAGGGCCCTCACTGACAGGAACACCAACAGGAACAAAGCCTGCCAAGGCATCAGCCCATGGTTGTATGTTCACTCCACCATGAGCATGGAAAGCAGACATATTTGAGGTTTGACCTCAGTGCAGAAAGACTTGGAATCTGCCCAGCAGGGCAGTTAAGAGCCCAGAGCTGCTAAGAGGGACTGCAATTTGGAAATAGGATGCCCGTGGGAAAGAATAATTCTTCTGAGTAATACAGGTTTAAAAAAGGGAAAGATTTGTATCAAGTGGAGAGGAAACTGGATGGAGCAGAGCACAGAACTCCAAATCCAAGTACCAAATGTTGTCTTGCCCTGCCCAGTTTGCTCAGTGGCTAGAGTGTTGGCCTGAGGCCTGAAGGGTCCGTATTCAGTTCTGGTCAAGGACATGTAACTGGGTTGCAGACCCAATCCTGGCCCAGGTCTGGGTGTGTGCAGGAGGCAACCAATCCATGTGTCTCTCTCACATCAATGTTTCTCTCTCTCTTTTCCCCTCCTTCTCTTCCACTCTCTAAATATCAATGGAAGAAAAATCCTCAAGTGAGGATTAACCAGAAATGTTTGTTGTGAAACAATCAAAAACCGTTGTCTTCACTTGTGTATTTGAGATGTGCACCTCCAATGTCAAACCTTTCATAAGGGACAAGCAGCAAGGATTGAATGGGAGGATGTCTAAATGTCGCAGGTCCTGGAATAACGTTTTTTGTTGTAGTGCTGATGAGGTGCCATAGGGACTTAGCTCTTGTGTGTATCCATTATTGATGGTCAAATTGCCTTTGTTATAACTAGTGTAGCACAAAGCTGAAGAACCTATGGTGAAGTGAGGACTGACTACAAACCCTCTGGAAATCATCAATTTTATGTGAATATAAATAATTTACATTTGTTAGTTCTCAGGCATTACTTGCTGATTGGAGATAGGCAGAGACAAAATTTGGGGGTGCTCAACTAAACTGACAGGCATCTAAGAATCTGTGTGTGTTGGGTTCATCTGAGTTTGCAGGCCACCAAAAAACTAGAAGCAAAACAAGCACAAAAAGCACCATTAAAACACTATGAAGGGCCTAACAGACGGAGCAAGGGAGGGACGTCAAAGTTAAGATTGTCACCTCACTGCATTATGTCCTTTAGTCATCAAAATTACTTAAGCAATTGATCATGTAATTTATACCAACAAGAGGAACTAATTTCCAGTAAAGATGAATATAATTATTTTCCAAGAGAATGCAGCAGAACATAGAAATAGGACACGGCAAAGACTGCAAAAAGGACCTGGCCGTTTTTCTCGTCTGTGTTCCCTGTCGTAGATCTATACACCTTCAGTAGGAAGTAGTAACAGCATGAATTATTTACCTATCCCATGGTCTGGGTTAGTAACTTATCCAAGCTTCTCAGGCACTAAATTCTCAGAAGATGTATATTTCGCTATTTTTCTGTCTACTGGTTGTGCACATGTTTACATATATGCTACGGTGAAGATGCTTAGAAGAAATGAATTATTGCCAATGTCTACTACCCAAAAAGCAATTTTTTTTAAAAAAAAGACAGAAATTAATTAATTTTTGAATCATTCTGCATAAAGAAGAATCTGATTCTCAAATTTACTTGCATAAATATTTTCATGAAATGTGGGAAATCAATTTACTAATTGGTAACCTGGGCAATGTAAGTAAAATAAGGAGAGTCATGGTGTCCTAACATCATTTGTTCATCAGTTTGTGCTAAGCATATGTATTGAGGGCTGGTATGTCTTGGACTGAGAATAAAATAGTGAACAAAGCAGAGGAGGGCCAAGAACCTGCTAGAAGGAGGAAACTCCAAAGTGTTATTTCCCTTCTCTTGCTGTTGAATGGAATTGCCATGCCAAAAAAATTATTATTCAGAGTTGTTAAACTTTATGAACTTGAATGTAACTGGAAACACTGATGTATAAGGCAGGGACTGATTTTCAGAAAAAGTGTCCACGAGTTTCTACTAAAGAGAAAAGGCACAAAGAACTGAAGTCTTCTATGATAATTGTACCGTTTATGGCTTGCTTCTCAGGCCAGCGCAGGCGGAACACGCCTCAGTAAACAGCTGTCTAATCTCAGTGAAGAGAAGTTAGCCAGCTTCCCACGACTTCGCTGCAGGTCATTATGTGACCTCCTACCTCGAGGTTGGACACCTCTTCACTCCCCTCCCCAGCAATCCAGAAAGCCTACACCATGCTACCTTTAGGGAATCTTCAGAGTGTTGATAAAAATATTACTCATGGGCTGGGGTCAAGAACTTTCTGGAGAATGACCTGGGCTGGACCTAACTTAACCTAACCCTTTGTATTTTATCCAGATTAAAAAATAAAGAATATTTATCCATGAGCAGCGTACTTTCCCTCCCTGTTCCCTCCTACTTCCTTCTTTCCCTCCTTCCTCCACTCTAAGTTCCTAGTAGACACAATCAAGTTGGTTTTTCTCGTCGTAGCACCTAACAGAGGATCTCTCATAGAGGCATTAAATAAATATTGAATGAAAAAATGAATGAGTGAATGAATTCAGCAAATACATTGAGTAGCCAGATTATTATCATCTCTGGGCGCATGTGTGCGCGCGTGCGCACACACACACACACATACACACACACACACACACACACACATACTGATGCACCAGAGGCCTGGTGCATGAATTTGTGCATGGGTGGGGGTCTGGCCAGCTATGGGCAGTTAGCTGGCCTTCCTACTGGTTGGACTCCTGGTCGAGGGGACAATTTGCATATTAGCCTTTTATTATATAGGATATACACTGAGTGGCCAGATTATTATGCATTCAGAGATTATAAAAATCTGGCCACTCAGTGTATATATGAAGAGCCTATCCTGCTTAAAGGATGGAGCTAGGTTCTGGAGGTGGAGGTGGAAAGGGAGGCAGTTTAAGGATGAAGTAAGAGTCCTGTGTTAGTAAGATCTATGCCCTTCTATTTAGCCAGCATTTGACCTTGGAACCCAGTCTTTATACATCAGAAATGCCAGATTTGCTCTTTTACATCAGAAATGCCAGATTTGCTTTCCCTTCTACCACATTTAACTGCGTGAGCTTAGGGAAAGTGAATTCTCCTTGTTTCTGAAATGGAATCGCTCCTACCTGTCCTGTCAGTCAGGGTTGCTATGAGGATTAATTGATGGAATGTGTGTGACTCCCTGTGTAAATGATTAGGCAATTAATCTACTTTGTTCTGGAAGCTCAGCTGAAATGTCATGTACATGACTCAGACTGTAAAAATTAGAGCAGCGCTAGAAACCCACCTTGCAGTCATCACTGAAAACTGATTCAGAAGAGTTGGGTGTCTTGCTTAAGGTCACACAGCTAATAAGGAGCTCAGAAGGAATGGCAAGATCTTCTCTTTCATTGGAGTGGTGTCTATTCCACATTCATTTCAGTCAATGAACATAGAAACATACTAGCCAAAATATGAAAGCATTTTTGCCATTTTCCTACCATTTCCTTTTCTATATCCCTCTGATGCAAAGCTTTTATATAAACTCACAAAAAGGCTTACTTCTCTCCTGACTTATGACTGGTGATGCTCTTGAGACCATTTAAGGAAATGTAGGAAAGGTGTACTTTATCTGTTACATGGGAAGTGTGGCCAGTGCAAATGTCAGTCCTTATAAGAAGGAATTGAAAACACACACACATGCACGCACATCCACAAACATATGATTTGGTGGGTTTAATCACCCATCCAATGCTAGCTTCCTCCTCTAAACTCCCCTAGCATTTTATCTGAACTTCCATGATGGCTCTTTTCCATGTTTTCATCCTCTGCAAATATTTGTAGAATGAATGAACAATTTCCTTACCGTTTCCAAACACAGGAAGCTCGTATCTTATAGCCGAATAGTTACTGCTGGATATCTGATTCTACATCCTATTAGCCCAGCTGCTAGCTGAGTGATAAAGTCCTTGGGAACACCACCCCTGGAGAACTTACATCTTTACATGAACCCAAAAGGAGTAGGAGTTTAATGAAATGAGTGGATGATTTGAAAAAGTGAACGCCCTCCCCACTAGAACTTTATACATGGCCGACCTGGCCATACACTGCATCGTGCTGGGATTGGGGTGGGGGCAGATTCCAGAAAAGCCAACTGTGGGTAAAGGATCTTTGCAAATATTCATCCAAGAACACCCTACACTCTATTCATTGGCCTTGTCCCTTGTACTTCTCTTTGCTTCTCCAACCCCAATGTTTCACTCTGGTTTCTATCTGCTCCTAACCTTCTCAGGTATGGGCACTTTCCCTATCACCCCCATCTGACCTTTGCTTCCACATTTATTCTCTATTTGATGTGTCCCAATGCAGAAGGAATATGGAGGAGTCTTCCTTGGAAAATTCCAGACTCACCTACCTTTGGTGCTTCTTCCTGCTGTTCAACTATTGTTTCCTATTTGTTCTCTTGGTTCACCTCAGGGACACTGGAGCACTCCTAAATCCAACACATGCCAATTATTTCATAACTAACTCACAGATAGCACAACATGACACAAGTCTGTGTATTGCCAATAATACCAAAGGAATCAAGGTACTCAGCACAAGAGGACTCATGGTGTGTTATATTATTTCCAAGAGCATAAAACAGTGATGGCCTGGCTCTTATTTTTTTAAAATATATTTTATTGATTTTTTACAGGGAGGAAGGGAGAGGGATAGAGAGTCAGAAACATTGATGAGAGAGAAACATTGATCAGCTGCCCCTGCACACACCCTACTGGGGATGTACCCTTTCAGTCTGCAGGTCGATGCTTTGTCCACTTAGCCAAACCAGTTAGGGCCTGGCTCTTATTTTTAACTTGTACCTGAAGGATTTCATATGCTTTTTTTTGTAGACATAATTCTATTTTCTGGATCTCAGCTGTGAGAATGGTTAGTAACCTAGATCTAAGTGGCTCCTTATCCTGTGAGCCTCATCCTGACATCCTCTCAAAGAGAGAATGATAACCCCCTGCCCTTGTTGACATGCTGATAGTGGGGGTGCACCAACAAAGGGAAACAATCAACAGATTTCTAAAGAATACCAAGAATGCATTTCAACACATGAAACTGAAAGAAAACTCCAAAGGTTTCCAACAGTTTGACTTTTACCCTCTACCCTCCAGAATGGGTGCTGAATAAGGATTTGTGCTCTTGATCCTTACTCATTCTTGGGGACGGGGAAGGCAAATGGGACACTTGTCACCCCATGTATTAGGGTTCTCCAGAGAAAGAAAACCAGTAAGGACTGTGTATTTACACATCCCGTATGTGTTCATCTATGGATTGGAGTATTAAAGGATCAGGTTCTTGTGGGAATAGGTGTCTTTGGGCACAGTTAGTTTAAGATTCCTCCAAAAAAGCAGTTAATGTATGAATTTAGAATGCTAGGGAAGGATCAAGACAACTAATTTATCTTGGGTGGTAGACCAGGAAGTTGAATATATGTAAAGCTGGATATTCTACAGGTGCTCTTTTGGGGTGTTTTATGACTCAAGTTAATGTTTGGTTTCACCTGATTAAAATATTTTCCAGCCTAAAATGATTGCCCTCATACTGTCTGGCATGGAAATTGGGATTAGGATTTTCCATCTGCTAGTGTGCTGGAGAAACTCCCTGATTACCCTCTTAGTATTCTTGTGAGTACTCTTTCAACTCACTTCCTATGAGGGGAGGGGAAGTGCCTTCTCTTCAGACCTGTGTCCTTTTCTAGACTCTCACAAAGTTAAAAAAGATGGCAAATCTTATAAAATCAGCCTGTAGTTAAGAATGTTAATTCTGTCCATAACTGGTCTCATGAGTTGTCATGAAATAGAGTCTTAAACACAGTTCAGAAATTCTGCATTGATTATTCATCATGAACCCTTTGTTCCATAGTCCTGCATTTAGTACACCTTTCCAGAACATTCTGCCAACATTCAGCTCAAGTGATTCCTGATTCTTCCCCCAAAATGAAGGCTTCCTGTTTCTCTTCAGGGGAAAAGAAGATGAGGTCAAAGTCCTGGAATTTTTAACTAAAAATTTACCTTTCTTATACCATCCATCTCTCCCATGATTCGTCCTTCCTCTATACCTCCAGATACCAGCTTCCTGACCATCTTCTCTCCTTCACTGAGCTTGGGCACCTCGCTTACTCTTTCTTTTTCTACTCAAATTTCTGCCATCATTCTGGATGATCCCAGTATTCTGGCTCCTTACTCACATATATCCCTAAGGTTCTTAGTGGTGTGTCAGAGGTTACATAAAGCTGCTAGAAAAAAAAAAGAAAGAAAATATAACATATATCTGGAGTCAAAATATTATTTGAATAAATATGCACATTAAAATAAATACATGCAGAGTATGATAAAGTAGAATGCAACTATGTGGAGTTTTTAAAGACAAAGTGGTAGAAATAGACCACTTAACAGTATGCCCCAGAAATCTCAGGCTGAATATTTACTGTGCTCTGTTTTTAAGGATTTTGGGTGGAAAAGTGCTACTCTGGATTCTCAGTCTCTCAATTCAGACACCAATTCCCAAAGCCACACCCTGTGGATCTTATTTATCAGCCAGAATTTGTTCAGCTCTGAAGTTTCATTTTCATATTGCCAGCTTGCTTGCAGGAAAAAATAAAATACGGCATCTCATTCTTTAAGTGCACATTTCTTTTAATTCCTAATGAGATTGATTTTTTCTTTGTGTTTGTTTCTCCTTTTGTGTGTACTTATTTTACTATGGAGATGTTCATTTCTTATCGTTGACCAGTATTTTCACCAACAAAACTGTTTTACTTACTTTTTTAAGTTTGTTTCTATAAGTCATTAAAAATGATTAAATTGTTTTTAATTCCTCCGACTGAACTTAAAAAAATTATTTGAAAAACAGTGGAGTTTAGAATCATGTACATTAAAAAAATATTAAAAAAATCACTCCTTTAACACTGAACTGTATTTTATTTTGTAGGCCTTGCCTGGTAATTTACCTGTGGCTAGTTCTTCTGAAATGAACCATTTTCCTGTCTCTGGTAGTTATAAATATTATCTAGAGGGTTGTAAACATTTTAAAAGCCATTTTCATGAATATTTATATCTTCTATCCCCTAGAGAAGGTTTCTGTCTAAGGACAACTTCATTTTTTTTTATGACTAAAATGAAAAATGTAGTTAATGATACATATAGCATCACTCCAGACCTTGGTGCAACTACTAGGAACTTTGAAAAGATCCAAGTAAATAAATCCAAAATAGACTCTTTGACCCAAAGCACCAAGACAGCGAGTTCTCCCAGTTTCCCCAGGCAGCAGGTCATACTGGACTTCAATGTTAGGTCTAATATCTAGGATCTTAATCTGAGGACCTCCCACGCAGCTTTCCCACCGCATCTGGGCTCTCGCTGAGGCGGGACTGCCTCCCTGCCTTGTACTTCACCGTTGGCTGGAGGCTTACCAAAGCAGTGTTCCACATAAGCAGTTCTCTCACTGCTCATAGAACCCCTCTTCAGGGAAAGCAGCCAAATGGCAGCCATGAAGCTGGACTCAGAAACCCCAGTCCTCTTGGACACTGGGACTTTGTTTCGGATAAAGCCCATCTGTCTGGCTCCCTCTATGCTTTCCCAGGGGTCTTCTCAGCCCTCAAGCCAATAGATCCATCGTAGGCCCCACCTAGGAGTCTGCTCAGCATTCCCAAATGTGTCAGAATCCAGAGGTGGTTGGGGTTGGCATCCCTGTCCACCAGCCCTGTGTGTTCACGAGCCAGAGGGCGAACTGTGCTGAGCATCAGGGAGAGTGGCAGCTCCTTGTCTCTGGAGCTATTTCTGTTTATGCAGCCCAGGCATTTCTGGTTGAACTCTGTGGCTCGCAGCACTCGCGCAGTATCTGGAGGCCATCTGGAGTTCAAAGGCACCCGCAGACCTCAGCAAAGCAGAGCTGGGGCAGCTCCTGGCTGTACAAAGGTCACTAGCATCCACATCTGTTTCAGAGGCTCGGTTGTGTCTTGGTGGAGTTTCTGGCTGAGAAATCGCTGAACATCCATGTCTGCCACATTTTGGGGAAGCCCACACCCAGCTGAGTTTGGATGGGGACTGGGAAGCACCCTTAGTACAGTGTATGGAGTATCTAGAAAGGGGTCTGTCGAATATCAGGAAATGAGGGCACCCTCTTCTCAGCATTCAGATGGCAAGGACGTGGCCCTCTTGCCTGCTTAGGATGCAGATGGGATCCCTGGATGCAGTGACCCCAAAGTCTGTCTGTGTCCTTCCCCCCCCCCATCCTTCTCCTCTATTTGGCTCAAATAACAGAAATTTATTTCTCATGGTTCTGAAGGCTGGTAGTTCAAGATCAAGGTGTCATTGGGGGTGTTGTTTTTCTTTTCTTTGTTTTAATTTTTGACTTCAGATGTTTTTATTTATTATTTATTCTTTTTATTATATTTAAAACAATTATACTTGGCATTCAATATGATTCTGTATTAACTTCAGAGGCACTTCAAAGTGTTCCACCGATATTCTCAGCACCCTCCTGGCCCCATACATAGTCACCATACTATGATTGACCATGTTTTCTGCAGCCAATTTCATGTGATGCTCAGCTTTGGAGTTCTTGAACCAAAGACAAAAAGATACACTCAGTTCTATTTCTTACATAGTAACTCTCATCCATCACTTCCCTCCCTTTGTATTTTTCTCTACAGCTCCATCTCCTCACCTCCTCTTACCATTCTTCCTTCTCTGCTTCCTGTCTCGGTTCCTTCCCTCTCCCTTTCCTCCCTTTCCTCCCTTTTCTTCCTCTCCTCCCCTTTCCTATTCCCTCTGCTCTCAGCTCCATTGAGAGCTGAGCTTGAGTGAAGGTTGGCACAAGATTATAGAATCTAGACTTTGCCTCCTCCTTGATCAGGGTCCAGGGGAGCACCATGACTGAGAGGCCAGGGTGCATGCCTCTGAGAATCATGGGTCTGGACCCTGACACACTTCCTCTGGCAACCCCATTAAGATCATTTCCCCAGGGAGAAGCTGGGCAGAAATCACTGGGGAGTCCCACCAGGGGTGGCAGGAGTGGGTTTCAGACCAGGGAGGGCATGAAATCTGGAGAGAATCCAACAACCTGTGATCTCATCCTTCCTTTCCACTCGTGAGTCCTTGGACAGCCCACCTGCCCTCTGCGTGCCTCCGAGTTCTGTCTGCAAAAATGAAGATGCTGGATTCATCAATGCCTTTATTTTTCTGTCACCTTTGTTAAGACACTGCCATACAACTACAGGCGTTATTCCCTCAAGCACATGTTGTCCTCATTGATGAAGAAACAGGTTTATCATGCAAGTGGCCCTTGAAGACATTTCCAAGCAGAGAGAGGGGAATAATGTCTTCTGCGTCTCCCCCTGGGACGATGGATCTCTGGTTTCAGCCTGCCTCCTTCCCAGCCACCCACATGTCTGGCTCCCTTACAGGAGCCCGTTTTTCACTGACACATCGATTGGCTCCAGGAAATGCTGAGCTCTTTCTTCAGCGTGTGTGTGTGTGTGAGGGGGGAAATATAATCTCCCATTTAGAAACACAGAATCAGATTTGTAGTTAAAATGCTGCATGCTCACTAGAAAAACAAACAACAAAGCTATTATTTCTGAATACAGGCTTCTGAATATACTTGGGAGCCAAGTTCAGATGTGCTAACCTCTTGCTGTAGGTTGCTCGGGGGCTGACTTTCTAGATTTAATGGGCTCTTCAGACACTCTCAGAAGACTCACTCCAATGTTTACAGTAAGAGTTCTGACAGTCCCCAAAGCTGGCGCTGTGATGGAAATCTGACCAGTGCTGAGATATCAGCTGGGGAGGGGCAGCTCCAAGACAGTCCTCTGTTCTTTCACTTCCTACTCTGTGCCCCCAGACCCCAGTGTGGTCCCTTCCCTCATAGGAGATGAACAAACAGCATCCCTCTGTCTGTTCTGCCACTGGGGATGCCTCTGGGGATGAAACACCAACTTCAGGAATTCATTTGGGGAAAGCATCCCTGGTTGGTTGATTTGTTGCCTTGTCATCAGACTTGGTTGGTGTCCCTGTTCATTACTGAGAGTGCTCATGGCCCTGGCACAAGCCAGACCCAAGTGAGGGGGATCTGGTATAGCCCTGGCCTTGGCCTTTGCCCTTGCTCTACTTTGTGGTGAAGGGCTGCCAAGCGCTGTGGGAATGGAGGTGGGGCTCAGAGCTGATTCCCACCTGAGAAAAAGGGAATGAAAAGTTAAGACAAATACCTTGTACTAGAAAATGCATTGCTATCTCTAGTGAGGAAAGTTCTCTCTGAAGAAGTAAGTGATAGAAAACAGATGCTGCTCCTGAGATTCTAAGTACTAAATGAGCCAGTCTAGTTTCTTCCTCAGAAAGGATTTCAATCCCAAAGTTTTTGCTTGATGATGCCTGGAGAGCACTGGTTAGGACACATTTTTCCTTAATCCTCGACCAAGGATATGTTTTCATTGATTTTTAGAGAGAGAAGAGTGGGGAAAAGAGAGAGAAGAGAGAAACATCAACATGAGAGAGAAACATTAATTGGTTGCCTCCTGTATACTCTCTGATTGGGGATCGAACTCGCAACCTAGGTTTGTGCCTTGATCAGGAATCGAACCCACCACCTTTTTGATGTATGTGAGGATGCTCCAACCCACTGAACCACCCAACCACAGTGGATCTCTGGTTTCAGCCTGCCTCCTTCCCAGCCACCCACATGTCTGGGAATGTTCACACCCCTGTGGCCCTTTACAAATTATACTCTTCACAAATTATTACACAAGATTAATGAAGATAACCTTTTCCCTTGTTGTTATCCTTAGAAATCTTTGGGATGGGTTATTTTCCCATTTCTCTTCTGAATGCTGTATAATAATCAGGACTGTTCCCCAAACCTTTGAAGTTCCATTGATAAATCCTGCTTTCCTTTCATGGGTGGAAAAAAAAAAGGCTATGATTTTTTGAGTAGATGCTCCGTATCAGTGTGAGAGGTGGGATACCATCCAAAGCTTGATCTTTCTGGTACTAGCCTGGCTTGGAACCTCAGGAATGTGGAAGGGTGTTAGACATAAACGTTCTAATTTGGGTCCTGGGTTGTAAATCCGGTGAGTGACCCTAAGTGCATTTCCAGTATAACATGGAAATGAAAGTGACCGTGGGTCATATCCGTGGGTGCTAATGTGTGCAACAATGTCAACTATTCGGAAAACCAACGCTGGGAACATTTGGGATGTAACAAGGTCCTCTAAAGCCACATTTCTCTGATGCTTTTGCTGTCATTTGAGTAACTTCCTGCCACTGCTGTCACCCAGCCTGTGAGGGGTCATTCTTCAAAGGCGATGCTTCTGGGAACATCACCCATGCCCCTGCATGACTCCTCCCCGAGGTGTCCGGGGCCAGATGGTCAGATGGCCACTTTACTACAGTGTGTGGCAATATTGGGCTATAACCGCCCTCATGAGTAATGACATGCCTGGACTTACTGCTCACCTCAGCTCCGGTTGCCACAGCGATAGCTTCACCGTCGTCTCCATTTCAACTTCCTATTTCACACTGTCAACCACCCCTTCCAGTAACCTTCCTCTCCTCCCAAGCTAGAAATCTCTCTCATGTTCTGCCCCATTCCCTCAACCTCCAACCTTAGCCATCACAGACAAATAAGACCTTTCTAGATGCATCTCAACTTCATAATGCTATTGCCATGCAAGACAGGGCTCCCCCACATGCAGTCACTCTTGACTTGGTAGTCCCCAGACCTAGACTTTTCCTTTTGAGATAAAGATACCAGGAGACACTGTATAAGAAATATGCCCCCAAGCTGTTCTCTATTTGAACTATCATACTTCTCTTTCAGAGAACTTTGTAAACTTTTGCCCATAATTTTTCCAAGTTTTTATATATTACCCACCACACAAGAACCCAGCTTTTGTGAATGACACAGACTTCATATTTCCATGAATATGTTATTGAATACAAATATGTGTATGTATAAAACTTAATTTTATTTAAATTAAGATAGAGACACATATATATCCTCCTATCTAATAAAATAGTAATATGCAAATTAAGCACCACTCTGCTATACCCACAAGCCACACCCACCAGTCAATCAGGAACAAGTATGCAAATTAACCCAACCAAGTTGGCTGTGGCCACAGAGTGAGCAGGAAGCTTGGGTTTCCCTGGTAATGGAGGAAGCCAAGCTTTCTGCACACCATGCCCTGCCTAGGCCTCCACTCAAGGCTGCAAAGTTTCAATTACAGAAGATAAATAAATCCCAACAAAAATGGCTGTATCCATGGAGCAAGCAGGAGGCTTGTTTCTGCTCAAGGCTACAAAGTTTCAATTATAGAAGATAAATAAATCCCAGATACCAGGGTTTCCTCTTGGGTCACCAGGGGGTGTGTCCAGCCAGCAAACCACTACAGGCCCCTTGGCCAGGCTCCAAGCCCCAAGGGAACCCCCACCCTGATCCAGGACACCCTTCAGGGCAAACCAGCCGGCCCCCACCCATGCACCAGGCCTCTATCCTATCTAACAAAAGAGTAATATGCAAATTGACCATCACTCCAGCATATAAGATGGCTGTCCCCAAGTGGTCAAAGATGGCTTCCCCCATATTGACACAAGATGGCCGCCACAAGATGGCCAGCAGGGGAGGGCAGTTGGGAGGGACCAGGTCTGCAAGGGAGGGCAGTTGTGGGTGATCAGGCCATCAGAGGAGGGAAGTTGGAGGGACCAGGCCTGCAGGGAAGGGCAGTTAGGAGTGACCAGGCCTGCAGGGGAGGGCAGTTAGGGGAAAACAGGCTGGCAGGGGAGCAGTTAGGCATCAATCAGGTTGGCAGGGGAGTGGATAGGGGGTGATCAGGCTGGCAGGCAGAAGTGGTCAGGGGCAATCAGGAAGGCAGGCAAGCGAGCAGTTGGGAGCCAGCAGTCCTGGATTGTGAGAGGGATCCCAGATTGGAGAGGGGTGCAGGCTGGGCTGAGGGATACACCGGGCCTCTAGTGTGTGTGTGTGTGTGTGTGTGTGTGTGTGTGTATACACACATATGTATTTATATGTATATATATATTTATATTTATATGTATGTAAGGTATATATGTATCTATGTATTTATGCATATATAAGGCATATATACATGTAAATAGAGATATGTAGATACACTGTTTAAGTGTATATTTATAAACCACCCTCAGCTGAGAGAAGAGGATTATGAGAGCTTCAAACTAGAAAGAGCCATGGCCAGCACAAGTCCAGACCTTTTTGCAGTTCCCTTACCTACTTGAAACTATTGAAAGCTACAAATCACCTTGTCAGAAAAATGAGCATACGTGTGTCTGCCTATAATTGCAGGAGGCTCACCGATGTCCTAAAGCTCAGCCATGGGCTCTAGGTTAAAGAGACCTGATCAGACCCCATCTCTTTCCTTCTCTCACCCCTTCATTGTACAGAGAGGAAACTGAGGAACAGGTAGGCAATCTCACAGACAGCATGAGACCAATGTCTCCTGACACCTAGTCCACTGCTTGGTTTAGATGTCATGGCCATGAGAACACCCTTTGTTTAGTCCTATTCGACACACAAAAAAAGAAGTGAGATCATTATGCAAATGAGCAGTGTGAGGAATCTCCCCATATAATATTCTAGGGGGAAATGGGCCACAGAGCTGTTGGATGATAGATTGTGTAATATGCCTATGGATCGAGTTGAGTTAGGAATCACCAGAGAACCAGAACCAATAAGATATACATATATAAAGAGATTTATTTTGAGGAGTCTGGCATGTCCAAAATCAGCAAGATGAACTGGAAGACTGGAGGTCTAGGGAAAAACCAGTGTTGCAGTTCAAGGCTGAAAGTTGTATGCTGTAGAATTCCTTCTTGCTCAGAGAAGATTAGTTCTTGCTATATTAAGGCCTTCAACTGATTGGCTGTGGCCCACTCATATTGGAGAGGGAGAGCAAACTCCTGGATTCAAACTCCACCAATTTAAATGTTCATTTCATCAAAAACAAAACAAAACACAAAACAAAAACTCCAACAACCTACCCTCTCAGTTAATACATAAATTAAATCATCACAGTCTTATCTGGCTCTTTCTATGAGCTTTTCAGATTTAAGTAAGAAGCCATTGGGATGTGTTTACACCTAGAAGAGCATTTTCTAGAATGAGAAGATGCATTTTTATTGTCCTTTGATGATAAAACCAGAAATGTGTAATTTCTGATACCATCCACTAACTCCCTAATGAACTGTATTATGTGTATATTGTAGCCAGGTTATACTGAAGTCAGCCATTAAAAACCCAAATTATATTAAATATGAAAATTTCTTTGGATTCTAGAAAATGTCCAGAATTTCAGTGTCCTAAACCTCAGATCGTTCAGAATCATTAATTTTTTTTAGATAAACATATATTGGGTACCTGCCATTGGCCAGGAATTGTGTTAGCAATTGAGGAAATGGGATAGTTCTTATGCCAAGAAGCTGTGGTTTAATGGGAAGAATAGACAAGAAAAATCCCCTCCAGTTAATACTCTGAAAAGCTACAGAGTGTGCAAATGGAAGCACATTCCCAAGGATACCTCTCCTATCGCAGTGCATTCCCTCATCATGATTTCAAAGCTTTGCTTCCAAGTTAGACAGAGAAGAAGGCCCCCACTGGCTGACTTGGTTAACCTTCCGTAGCTCACACCATCTCACACATCCTTTAACTCCGGAATCTGCTTTCCTTACACTTGTTTTATCGCAACAAACTGATTTCAGTATTTTTCAGGGGGCAGCGTAGACTGAGCAATGAGGAGATGGGGTCCAGACTTTATCATTTCATCTGGGGAGGGAAGGCCCATAGATTGACGGCGGTCCCAAAAAGTATAGCCCCTGGCATCTTCGTAAACAGAAGCCCCTGAAAGGGAGGCAGCTGGGTAGATGCTGGAGTTTTGAAATAAGGGTTCCATGAACAAGTTCACCGTGTTGTAGTGTTATGTTAGCAATTATCACAGAGGAAGTCAGTCTGGGATTAGGACCAGATTTTCCAAAGCTGGACTTGTAAACACATTGGAAGTAGACTTTCCTGTTAGTGATAGAAAGAGTGACGTCTGATGGCAGCTTTTTGTGCGGCAGCGGCGGGTCTGATTATGTGAACGCCTGACCCTAGCGGCAGGTGGATTAGATTATGGGCTCATGGGTGTTTCAACTCTGGTTCACTGAGAGTCAACTTTCAGTCATTGGCCCAACAATTTCACCTCTGATACCTTTGTGCTGTGCTAGCCCTGTGGCCTCTGCATCTGAGGGCAAGGTTCTTGACAGTGTTAACTATTTAAAATTGAAGACAGAGCCTGGCCGGTATGGCTCAGTGGTTGAGCATTAACCTATGAAACAGAAGGTCAGAGTTCGATTCCTGGTCAGAGCACATGGCCGGGTTGTGGGCTAGATCCCCACTGTATAGTGTGCAGAAGGCAGCCAATCAATGATTCTTATCATTGATGTTTCTATCTTCCGCTCCCTTCCCCCTCCTCTCTGAAATCAATAAAAATATATTTTTAAAAAACCTGAAGTTGGAGAGTGTAGCACAGGCTGATTATGGAAAGCCCAGTGTTGTCTAAAAGTCCTTGTGAAATCCATTATACTTTTGTTCCAGAAGAGTCTATACTCCAGTTCAGATTTTAAAAATTAAGCAATGGGTGTATTCTCTGAATATTGGGATAAGAGAGTACATACTTATTATTATTACCTTTTAAACTCAGAACAGAATGAACCGAACCTTATTCTGTCATATATATATATATATATATATATATTTTTTTTTTTTTTTTTCTTCATTGCAAATAAGATCTAATATCTGAAACAGGGTAAAGTGGTAAGAAGCTTCATGTTGTTTACTTCTTGGCCAGTAAAGTAAGACATGATTGGAAAACAACCACACTGCCCAGAAGAGAGAAAAATGGGAACGATGTCCAAGTAGGTCAATTCCAAAGGATAGTTTGACCTCACCTTGCTAACTTGTTCTGGATCACAAAGGGAAAGCTACAATCATTTATAAAAATATTTACCATGGTCATATTAATTAGATAAGCATTTGATGTCGCTCAGTGCGCTATAAAAGAAACACCCAGTTGTCATTTTATTTCAAGCTGGCTGGTGATGCACAAAGCCAGATCTTACATTCTGGAAGAATTTAGCAATGCACAAACATTGGTTACAATTAGTCAAGTCTTTCAAAATATTGTGGGGTAAACTTGCAGACACATGGTGAAACATGAGGTTTATGATGAAGTGGAGGCTGATTTGAAGACAGTCATGATTCTTGTGTAAACATCATTACTCCTACTAGTATTTTGGAAATCAGTGAAATTAATAATAATGTCGAAGCCCAATGGATGTGCCCTTTTGCTGGGTGATGTAAACAATAATATGGGCCGCTATTTGTAATCGTGTTCAAACAGGACTCTGATGATTACATTGGCAGCTCATCCTTGGGAGTCTCTTATTGCTACAAGAGACAAGAAAAGGGGTGGCACGAGGATGGGCAATGTTTTCACTAGCAGTGAGTCTCATGAACATCTATGAAGTGATTGGCTTTCTCCAACACCAACACTGACGGCATCTCACTGGCCTGGCTTGTGATTTAGCAGCTAAAATATTCAGTTGGGTCTGAGCCTACAAATGACCAAACCAGGAAGAGTAGACATACATAAGAGTATGATATATTTTCTATAAGTTTTAATAGTATAGAAATCTAGAACTGTTCTACAGACTTCCCTGTGTGTACCCTCAACTTCTTTTAATCTCACTGACTCCTTCCCTCAACTTATGTGTTTATGGTCTTTGTAAAAGCTTCCTTTAATACAGTTTATCTTTATATGTATTATTTTTGAATTTCTATTAAATGTCTAAAAGATTCATGTACCTTTATTATATGTAGTTTCTTATCTGTATCATTTTGAATTCACTAAAATCATCTTCACAGTAATTTTCTTGTTTAAGTTATCAAAGACTTATTAATTTCCAAATGCCTACAAGACTTCTATAAACTTTAAGAAGATCATCTCGTAGATAGAGAATTAGAGGGTTCTGCAAGCAGAGGACTCTGATAGGACTTTTTTTAAAAGGTGGCAACTTCTGCCCTACCTAGTTTGGCTCATTGGATAGAGCGTCGGTCTGAGTTCTCAAGGGTCCCTAGTTTGATTTTGGTCAAGGGCACATACCTCAGTTGCAGCCTCCTTCCCAGCCTGAGCTCTGGTTGGGGCTTGTGCAGGATGCAACCAATTGATGTGTTTCTCTCACATCGATATTTCTCTCTATCTTTTCTTCTCCTACTCTCTAAAAATTACTGAAAAGATATCATTGGGTGAGGATTAAACATTAAAAAAAAAAGTGGTAAGGTTTGCCTGACCAATGTGGCTCAGTGGTTGAGCATTGAGATAATCACCAAGAGATTATTGATTTGATTCCAGGTCATGGCACGTGCCCAGGGTTGTGGGCTCAATCACTAATGTGGGCCATGCAGGAGGCAGCCTGCCCATGATTCTTCTCATTGATGTTTCTATCTCTTTCTCCCTTTCCCTTCCTTTCTCTGAAATCAATAAAAACATTTTTTTTTTCAAAAACGGTAGTGAGCTTTCAACAACATGGAGAACAGGTTAACTGACATTCCTATCTGGTCAAGGTGGGCTGACCTGGTGAGAGAAGCAGTGGAGTGAGGTCAGGAGAGGGAGCTTAGCACACACCTGCTAGTGGGCAACAGCATGTGTGAGGTCGGAGGCAACACAGCAGAAAATTGGTAGCCAAAGAATTAATAGAGAATGATGGGCATGTCATGTGATCGCTATTCTGTGACAAGCTCATGTTTTGCATAAAGTTTTTAAATACTACACCATTCTTATGATTGGATTTCTTGTGGAAAAGAGAGAAAGGATAGATTTCAGATCTGAATATGGCATGGTACAGACCTGAGGAGGCTCAGAAACTCAAGGGAAGAGGCAGAGGGAAGCCCAGGAAATAACAAATGAAATTGTGGGGAGAGCTTTGTGGGTCCTCAGGCCCCTGCCAGGTCTGAATCCTCAACCTTTGAGGCCCTGGGCATGCAGGCTTAAATAGGGAGGCAGATATGGAGTGAAAAATTACACAGAGAGGGCACCGATGTCCAATTATATTGCAACAAAAGCCATGGATATAATATGGAGCATTCAATGGACTCCAGATTGAAAAGGAAACTGAATTTGCTTTGGTGAAAAGGGCCTGGAAGTACTGGAAGTAATTTGTGGTGACCCTATTAACAAGTTAAGATGAAAGGATCTGTCTTTCTCTCAAACAGTAAACATCGCAAAAAAGGGAGGCATTTGACCTGGTTGAAGGAGATTGTCATAGATTTATAGACTAAGTCAAAGCAGTTTAGATACAAGAACAGGAAGAACATTATGGTTAAGATCTGTTTTTATAAAATTGCATGAGTGTGTGTGTGTGTGTGTGTGTGTGTGTGTGTGTGTGTCTACAGAGAAACAGTAACTCTGCAAATGAGGAGCCATGGAAATAAATACAGTACCTTGACCATGTTCCAGCCAACTTCTCATCTCTTGCTGTCCTCTCCATTGGCCAGACTTGATTGGAAGACGGGACAAGATATATCTTGGGAGAGGCTGACAAATAAAAGAATGAGAAATATAGGAAATAATTGAACGTATCATCATGGTACCTTGGCTGAGATTATTAGGCATGATAATACTACCATATTTTCTGGCGTATAAGACAACCCCCAACTTTTCTAGTTAAAATATAGAGTTTGGGATATACCTGCCCTGTAAGATGTTATAATAAGTTGTGATATACAAGGAACACTACACCAAAAATAAAAGACGACCCCCGACTTTTGAGAAGATTTTCCTGGGTTAAAAAGTTATCTTATATGCCGGAAAATACGGTACTGTTTCTACATACAATCATGAATCTTCAAATTAAGCTGATAGGTTGAGTCTTTTGAGTCCAGGACTTTTATCTGATCCAACTGCCTATTCCCAATGTCCAGCATGAGGCCTAGGTACTTAACAGGTTCTCAATGAATGTTAATTCAGTTGACTTGAATTAATAATGAATCATGCTGATAGTTATAAACCTAAAATGTTTTAGAAATATGATTTTCACCTGGGAGATGCTTCCAAATTTCTTAGATTTTCTTACTTAGATTCAAAGTAAGATTAGAAACTGGTTAAGGATCTGAAAAAAAAATGAAATTGGATAACTAAGAGAACTTTTAGTGGCTCTCAAAATAATCTCTCATTTATAGACATGGAGTTTTTAAAAAAATATATATATTTATTGATTTCAGAAAGGAAGAGGGAGATAGAGAGAAACATCAATGATGAGAGATAATCATTGATAGGTTACCTTCTGTACACCCCTCACTGGGAATCAAGCCCACAACCCGGGCATGTGCCCTGACTGTGAATTGTACCGTGACCTCCCAGTTCATAGGTCGATGCTCAACCACTGAGCCATGCCAGACGAGCTAGACATAGAGTTTTGATTTATACTTCATGAGATTCCCTGGGAAGAGGCAAAGGAGGCTGACTCAGCATTATTGCATCTTTATTTGCAATCACTGAACACATGTAGAATAGCAAAAATAATGCTGTCAGCACCTCATGGAGCAATTTGGAAGATTTCATCACGGTGCGTGTTGCTGTGAACAGATCCTCCAACAATATGTAGTGGACAAACGTATGACGGAGAGCTCAGATCCCGCTCTCTGCTGCCTACATGTTTGTCTTCATGGCAGACATGTTTGTCTCTCAACCTTTTTCATTCATAACTCTCAACAAAATCCAATACCAGAGCATTCGAGAACCAGAGGGCTCCTAAATGTGTTTGTCTTCCATTCTGAAGCAGAGGAAATTTAGATCCACCTAAACACTGGTGGGATGCTTCAACTGGGTAAAACCCAACAAAACCAACATGTTCAAACACATATTAAGCAAATATGTGGGGAAACTGAGCTTTGCTCTTCAAATTCGTCTGGCCAATGGGGAGTGCTGTTGTCAATCAGGCCCTGCTTTTCTGAGCCTCAGTTTCTTACTCTCATGAAATGAGCATCACAAAAGCTTCCTCCCAAAAGCTTCCTCCCAAGATTATAATGATAAAAGTGAGTGAATGTATGTAAGTTTTGTAAACCCCAAAATGTAACTAAATTCATTCAGTTACTAATAAGTAAACAGTATTCACTAATAGCTAACTCTATTCTCCTTCATGTAGGCTTTGGAGAACAGCCCTATGTAAGGATTTTGCCCTGGAAAGTTCTTTTCTTCTGCTTCATTCCTCTTTTTTTTCTTTAACTTAAATAAACCTTTTATTTTATTATTTTTTAATATTTCAAGAAAAATGATTTTCAATATAATAATGTTACATGCAGTAAACTTTATTTTAAGAAAACAATTTTAAATATAATATTACATGCAATAAAAATTAACATTTCAGGAGAAAAAAAGATGTTCAATATAATAATATTCCCCAAACTATACTAACATAGTATAATATTATAAAAGTTGTAGGAAATATTAAAAATCTGCAAATAACAGGATTATTTCTAAAGTATTTTTCTCTGGCTCTATTTTTGTTCATTAGTTTATGTTGTTCATTATATTCCACAAATGAGTGAGATCATGTGATCTTTATCTTTCTCTAACTGGCTTATTTCGCTTAGCATAATGCTCTCCAGATTCATCCATGCTCTTGCAAATGGTAAGAGCTCCTTCTTTTTTGCTAGTACAGCAGCTTAGTATTCCATTGTGTAGATAATACCATAGTTTTCTGATCCACTCATCTGCAGATGGGCACTTGGGCTATTTCCACATCTTAGCTATGGTAAATTGTACTGCTATGAACATAGGGGTGCATACCGTATATCCTTTCTGATTTCTTGGGATATATATTCCTAGAAGTGAGATCACTGAGTCAAATGGAAGTTCCATTTTTTAATTTTTTGAGAGAACTCCATTCTGTTCACAGTTGCTGTACCAGTCAGCATTCCCACCAGCAGTATAAGAGGCTTCCTTTTTCTCTGCATCTTGGCCCCCCCACTTATCCTTTGTTGATTTGTTGATGATAGCCATTCTGACAGGTGTGAGATGGTACCTCACTGTCGTTTTGATTTGCATCTATCAGATGATTAGTGACTTTGAGCTTGTTTTCATATGTCTCTTGGCCTTCTGTGTGGCCTCTTTCAAAAGTGTCTATTTAGGTCCTTTGCCCATTTTTTTATTGGATTGTTTACCTTCCTTTTGTTAGGTTGTATGAATTCCCTGTAAATGTTGGAAATTAAACGCTTATTGGAGATAACATTGGCAAATGTCTTCTCCCATGCAGTGGGTTGTCTAGTTGTTTTGCTGATGGTTTCTTTTGCTGTGCAGAAGCTTTTTATTTTGATGTAGCCCCGTTTGTTTATTTTCTCCTTAGTTTCCGTTGCCCTAGGAGCTACCACATGTCTGATATTTTTCTGCCCTTGGATTGTGCTAAGATTTTTATGGTTTCCCGTCTTACGTTTAAGTCCTTTATCCATTTTGAATTTTTAAATAAACCTTTTATTTTAGAATTATGTTAGGTTTACAGGAAAATTGGAAAGGGTACAAAATTTCCATAGCCTCTACATCCTGCTTATTAATTTCTCTCTCTCTTATGGACTTTTCCCATCAGTGTGCAGGCATTACATGGTTCCTCCCATCTTTTTTTTAAAATTAAATCTTTATTATTCAGATTATTACATTTGTTTCTCTTTTTTCCCCTCCATAGCACCCCTCCACCCAGCTCCCACCCCTCCCTCTACCCTTACCTCCCTCCCGTTGACCTCATCCATAGGTGTATGATTTTTGTCCAGTCTCTCTCTGTACATCCCTCACACCTTTCCCCCTGAGAATTATCAGTCCACTCCCTTTCTGTGCTCCTGATTCTATTATATTCATCAGTTTATTCTGTTGATCAAATTTTTAATTCACTTAATTTTTAGATCCACTTGTTGATAGATACGTATTTGTTGTTCATAATTTTTTATCTTTTACCTTTTTCTTCTTCCTCTTCTAATAGAGTACCTTTCAGCATTTCATATAATACTGGTTTGGAGTTGATGAACTCCTTTAACTTTTTCTTATCTGTGAAGCTCTTTATCTGCCCTTCCATTCTGAATGATAGCTTTGCTGGATAAAGTATTCTTGGTTATAGGTTCTTGCTATTCATCACGTTGAATATTTTTTGCCACTCCTGTCTGGCCTGCATCATTTCTGTTGAGAAACCAGCTGACAGTCATATGGGTGCTCCCTTGTAGGTAATGTACTGTTTTTCTCTTGCTGCTTTTAATATTCTCTCTTTGTCTTTTGCTCTTGGTATTTTAATTATGATGTGTCTTGGTGTAGTCCTCTTTGGATTCCTTTTATATGGGGTTCTGTGTGCTTCCTGGACTTATAAGTCTATTTCTTTTACCAGATGTGGGAAGTTTTCAGTCATTATTTCTTTAAATAGGTTTTCAGTATCTTGCTCTCTCTCTTCCTCTGGCACCCCCACAATTCTGATGTTGGTACGCTTGAAGCTGTCCCAGAGGGCCCTTACATTATCTTCACATTTTTGGATTCTTTTCTCTTTTTGCTTTTCCAGTTGAGTGTTTTCTGCTTCTTTATCTTTCAAATTTTTGACTGGATTCTTGCTTTCCTCTAGTCTGCTGTTAGGTCCCTGAATAATATTTTTTATTTCAGTCAGTATATGTTTAAATTCTAGTTGGTCCTTTTCCTTCTCTAGTTGGATCTTTTTCATCTCCTCTTGGGACTTGCTAACTTTATCCAACTTTTCTAGGATATTCTTGAAAAACCTTATGAGCGTGGTTTTGAACTCTATATCCAGTCGTTTGTTTTCCTCCATTTCTTTTGTTTGTGATCCCTTCCCTTGTCTTGGCATTTTCACTATGTGGGGAGAACTTCTGTGTTGGATTCAGCCTTATGATACCAGACTTGCAAAACTGCAAAAGCCTCTCTGTTGAGCTTGGGATGGGTGGAGTCTCAGGGCTTAAGGGATTGCCTTGCCTTCAGTCGGCCCCACCCTCCACGGCCCCTGAGTCTCATGTGACTGGGTAATCTTTGGCTCGGTCCCTGTGTACTCACAGTGCCTCTAGACAGCTGCCTTTCCTGCTCCCCTTCGCTCTGGGCCTGGGTCACCAGGGCTTGGCCCGAAACCAGGGTCTCAGCTTTTTGCAGCTCCTCTGGGTCTCTGTGAGCCCCTCTCTTTCCTTCTAGTTGTAGAATTTCCACTTGGCCAGCTTTCCTGTGGTTCTGGATGATGTCCGTTCTGTCTTTTAGTTGTAGTTTTGAAATTGTTGTGCGAGACGGCAGTGTAGATGTTTATCTATGCCGCCATCTTGGATCTTCCGGTTCCTCCCATCTTAAAACAGAACAAAAACATCCTTTCCCTTCATACCCACCTTCAGTTATTATTCCATTCATTTCTTCACTTCACAGCAAAAGTACTCCATTATTTATTTCTACTATAAACGATCTTTTCTACTTTACCTTCATTACCTTCACAATCCATTTTGTCTCCATGATTTCACTAATAGGAGTTTGTCAAACTCACAAAATCCTCTATTTTGAAAAGAAAACAAAAGATTTGATCAGGACAGAGTGCGTTACACAATATAGTTTAAACAATCCACTCCTCCAGTGGTTGTTTCTGTCTTCATCTCATTCCACCACCTGTCAGTATTCAGTTCAATTTCTCTCTCCCTCTTTGTTGACAAACTCTTTCCTTGGCTTCTGTGATACCACACCCTCTTATTTCACTGGTTGTTTTTCCTCCAATCTTTTTCCAGTTACTCCTTTTCTGCTTGCTCTTTGAATGTTGGCAAGTCTCTGGATATGGTCCAGAGCCTTCTGCCCTCCCTACTCCTATTTGTACTCAATGCCTAGGGGATCTTATCCACTTTTAGAGTTTATCCACCCTATATCCAGTGATCCCACATCGGTATTTGGAGTCCTCACTTCTAACTTGAGAGTTGAATTTTATTTCAGAATTTACATCTTCACTTAGATGTGAAGGAGTTGACAGGCTTTGGGGATTGTTGCAGATGAAAGGAATGAAGAAATTAAGAGTGGAGAATGGCTTTGGGTCTGAGCAACTAGGTAATTGTCTAAGACAATTTACTAAGGCAACATGTACTAGAAGTCAGATGTTTTGTTGTATTTAGGAGAAAGTTTTGGATACATTGAGGTGTCCTATGGGACATTCAAGTAGGACATTCGATAGATAGCTGAATACAAAGGGTGGGGTCCCCAAAAAGAGCTAGAGGAAAAACTGGAAAATTATCAACAAAATATAAAACCACAAGAGTGGAAAAACATGACTTCTGAGAAGTAAACCGTGGACTGCAATAACCCAGATGGAGTGGTTTTATGTTTCTTAGACAGACATCTTTAATTCTGTGGTTTTGTTTTCTTTAACTTCCAAGTTTCTTCCTTTAAAAAAAAAAATCTCACGCCACCCTCCAAAGGCAAAGCAAACAAAAACAAAAAATTTGACACCACCTTCTTTTCTAATATTGCCTTTAATCTTATTTTGCTTAATCCTTTCAACATCAAATCAGATCATCATCCCCCCAAGGGAAGGAGGCAGACATGGAAATGGTATTAAATTCTTACAAAATGAGCAATGTATTTCCTCTCCACATATGTACAATCTTGTTTCACCCTTTGGTGCCTGATACCTCTGATTAAAAAAACAAAACACACACCCATCTGTGTCTGATTTAAACTGTGCTGTGTAATGCACTCTGTCCTGATCAAACCTTTTGTTTCCTTTTCACTTCATGTTGTTTATAAAGGAGCTTTTCACTGTTGTCCTTTTCCTTGAGAAAATGATGGGGTGCACGTGGAGACTTTAGGACAAAAGGTCTAGCTTTCCACGTTAGTGCTGCATCTTTCCACTGAGTAACTTTCAGCCTCTTCTTAGACACGATGTCACAGTTGCCTTTAGGGGCTGTAACACAAAGGTGCAGTTTCTAGGAGCCTATTGGTTTAGTTGCCAGGGTGCCATGATGTCTTGAATCATTCATTGGGCTGTGATCAAGCCTGATGAAGGTTTCTCTCCCTGAAGAATTGTTCATTTCATTTCCCTAGCCTCCCTTTCTCTAACCATGCTGCCCCATAGAACTTCCTGTGGCTCAATAGCTGCCCCTTTCAATGAGTAGCTATTAGCTACACATGATCATTGAAGACTTGGAATGTGGCCAATACAATGAAAGGAATGGAAGACTTTTTTATAAAATGTATGAATTTATTTAGGATTACATTTTAAAATTAAATTCAAATGTTATCACACTTTTGGACAAATAATTAACACTGTGTTAATTTTAGGTGTATAACGTAATGATTTGATGTATTTATATATTGCAAATGATTAGCATAAGTTTAGTGAATGTCCATCACCTATATACTTGCAAAAATCTCTTTTCTTGTGATGAGAACTTTTAAGATTTAGCAACTTCCAAATAAACAATACAGTGTAGTTAACTATCGTCGACATGTGCATTCCCTGGAACTTATTTCTCTCTTAACTGGAAGTTTGTATCTCATGACCACATTTACCCAGTTCCTCTGCCTTCCACCTCCACCTTTGGCAGCAATCAATCTGTTTTCTGTTTTTATGAGTTTGTTTAGGATTCCACATATAAGTGAGATTATACAGTATTTGTTTTTCTCTCTCTGACTTACTTCACTTAGCATAAGGTCCAATGCTGATGGGATTTCCTTATTTTTTTTTTTATGAGCAGAATAGAGGCCCAGTGCACAAAATTGTGCACTGATAGTTCAGTTGGCCGCCCTGATGGGGGCCAATTGGGGATGGGGCTGGCCCGGATAAGGGGCCATGGTTGTTCCAGTCATTCTGCCATTCAGTCTCTGGGCTTTTATTATATAGGATAATATTTTATTATATCTGTATCACAGTTTCTTTATCAATTCATCTGTTGATAGGTTGTTTCCATGTCTTGGCTACTGTGAATAATTCTTTAGTAAATATGGGGATGCAGGTATCTCTTTGAGTTAGTGATTTTATTTCCTCCAGAGGTGAAATTGCTGCATCATATAGTAGTTCTATTTTCAATATTTTTGAGGAACTGCCATACTGATTTTCATGGTGGCTGCATCAATTAACATGCCCATCCACAGTGCATAAAAGTTTCTTTTATCCCATATCCATACCAACACTTACCTCTTGTCTTTTTAAAGTTTATTGAACTCCAAGTAATTTAAACTGAAGAGCCACATGTGGCAAGTGGCTGCCATACTGGACAGTGTGCTTTAGAAGACCACAATCAGATCATGGCCCAGAGGTGCCTGCTTCTGATCAGTGACCATGGCTTTGGTAGCCTGATACTTCCCATCATTTGTGGCTGCCTTCCTGAGACTTTGCTTATGGAACTGGCTAAAAGGACCAAGCTTTTCAGCAACACCCACATCTTTTTCAAACTCATTGCTATAAAAATGACAGCATCTGGCTTCAGTATATCACATGTGACTCTTTTATAGCATTGAAATGATGGTGATAAACATGTGGCATTTTTGTGGGTTACAAGAGACCATTTCTTTTCTTTTTTTTAGTGGTTTTATTGATTTTTAGAGGGAGCAGGAGAGGGCAATAGAAACATCAATCAACTGCCTTCTGTACACCCCATTAGAGATTAAGCCCACAACCTGGGCATATGTCCTGACTGGGAATTGAACCAAGGACCTCCTGGTTCATGGGTCGATGCTTAACCACTGAGCAGTACCAGTCAGCAAGAGACCATTTCTTAAGGTGAAAGATTTACCTGGGAAACATGAATATTTAAAAAGCACAATGATATGACACCAAAATCAAGTGAAAATCATAAAATCCCTAAAAAATATCACCTGTCATTTTCTTTCTTCCAGCCTGGGTGGTAACCTCTTCTTTATTTCATAGGTAGTTTCCGGATGGTTTCTGACACTACTAGTTGGATCTCAGCATCAGAGAGCAATTGGAATTTTTTTCTTTTTTGCTCAATCCCTCCATCTCCCCCTCACCCCAGGTCTCTAACAACCCTCCCAGACCCCACAGTGGAATTTCTTAAGAAAACTGTTTATAGTCAAGTCACTAGAACAGCTACATGGGAAGTTTGTTTACAAACTTCCTTCAAGTAATCAAATTGGATGGGATCACAGAGAAGAAGCAGTGATTACTATTTTATCTCCCTTATTTGGGACAAAAATTTAGAGCTATTAGCCCTAGCCAGTTTGGCTCAATGGGTAGAGTGTTGGCCTACCAGCTGAAAGGTCCCGGGTTTGATTCTGATCAAGGGCATGTACCTCAGTTGCAGACTGGTCCCCAGTGCTCCAACCAAGGCCACATGTGGGAGGCAACCAATTGATGTCTCTCTCACATCAATGTTTCTCTCTCTCTGTTTCTCCTTCTCCCTTCCACTCTCTCTAAAAACCAATGGAAAAGGTCCTCAGATGAGGATTAACTAAAAAAAAAAAGAAGAAGAAAAGAATTTATAGCTGTTAGGTAGAGTGAACCAGAAAGAACACAAGGTTAAGATCTGGGAAACCTCATTTCCTACTGATTTGCTATGGCTTTGGGCAAGTAATTTGATCTGTCTCAACTTCAGTCCCATCATACATAAAAACTATTATAAAGAAGCAGTCTTTAAGACTTCAAAAATTTGAATATGATGAGTGCTGTGTGCTGAGGCAGCAGCCACATGGTCCTTTGGGTGAAATATTGAGAGATTTCAGAAACTGTTGCAGTGGCTCAAGTGAACAGACTATGATGAGAAAGAAGAGAAGGAAGATCATGAGTTCTCATAGGGACACATGTCAATGGTTTAGATTTGGGAAAAAATAAGCCACAAGAGCAACAACACAGCTATAGAAGTTCAGACATGCTTGCTTCTTTGACCTTGAAAAGGATATAGTGTCAAATGTGAAAGGAATGTTTGAAGAAAGGGAAGAAGGGTCATGCTGGAAAAAGTGTGGAGGAGGAGAGAGAAGGAGACAGGAAGGGAAAAAAAAGGGGAGAGGTCACAGGAGGAGAATCTAAGAGAAGAGAATGCTATTCCTACTGTCTTCTGTAAGTGTCTTCTATCACAGTTTTGGACATACGTTAGTTCAGGCCACAAGCTTCACAATCCTGTCTAGATGATTGCAATACATTTCCAACTGGTGCCCATCCCTTCAGACTTGCCCTTCCAATCCATCCTGCATGTACAGCAAAAAGGATTGTCCTAAAACAGAAATCTCATGAGCATGCCATTCCCTTGCTTAGCATCCTTCATCAGCCTTCCTATTGTTCTGCAGAATAAAGTCTAGATTCTCTAGTGTGGCTTCCCAAGATCACGGTGATCTGTTTCATATCTCTGTGGCTGTGGCTGGCAATTTTTTTCTAAAAAAGCCAGGTAGTCAATATCTCTGCTTTGCAGGCCAAATGGTCTCTGTGGCAACCACTCAATTCTGCTATCATGCAAGAGGACAGCCACAGACATTGTGAAAATGAATGGGTATGGTTGTGTTACTGTTAAACTTTCCTCAGAAAACCAGGGGCCCTCCTAGAGGCCGGAGTTTACTGACCCTTGCCCTATTGTCTCAAGATCACCTCTCTTACCTAACCCCTTAACCTAGTGGTCGGCAAGCTTATTTGTCAACAGAGCCAAATTATCAACAGTACAATGATTGAAATTTCTTTTGAGAGCCCCATTTTTAAAACTTAAACTTCTAACACCACTTCTTCAAAATAGACTGGCCCAGGCCATGGCATTTTGTGGAAGAGCCACTCTCAAGGAGCCAAAGAGCCGCATGTGGCTCTTGAGCCATGGATTGCTGACCACTGCACTAACTCCACTTCCTAGGTAAGGAGTTTGATATTGAATCCCCAAGAGGAGAAAGTGAACTTAATTTGGGAGCCCATATCAGAAGAAAAGAAGGCAGCATCTCTGTGGCTTTATGAAAGACCACATGTCACTCAGAAAGGTAGTGTGAGACATGCGCATGGTAAATTTAGCAGATAGATGAAATTTGGACTGAAAAATACATGAGCAGTAGCATAGTGATGAGGAGAGGATACACCTGCCGTGTTGTTTCCATTAGGGACAGAGGAGTTTCAGCTGGTAGTACTAACAGCCAGAGGCATGCCAAGTAAGTCATCTGCGTAGAAAGGGTAAGAATGGAAAACATTTCTGACGTGGAGAACATGGCCCTGGCAGGGCTCTCTGCCTTGATAAGGGTGAAAATTACCCAGCAGATTATCTAGAGAAGAGGTGGTGGGGGACAATCAATATTTTGTTGGATGACTACTGTGTGTCAGGCACTGTATCTTGCCACTCATAATCTTCACAGAAACATATGAAGCATGTCCCAATTTTATGGGTGATAAAAAAGGAGGCTCAGAGGCTTACACAACCTTTACGGAGTCACAAATCTCTGCTCTTTCCAATGCACTAGCAGGTGCACGGTATCCAGTATCAAGCATCCAAGAGAGGGGAATTAAAAGAACTGAGCTAGTAATGCCTGCCTAAGTGAACAGAGAGCATCTATCTTGATTTGAAAGACAGGAGACTAAAAGTCCATGTGTGGTATATACGTTTTTTATTCACCAGCAATAATTCCCCTTCCTGTTCATTCCTCTTCTTTTTCAAAAAAAAAAATATTTTATTGATTTTTTTTTTTTTACAGAGAGGAAGGGAGAAGGGTAGAGAGTTAGAAACATCAATGAGAAAGAGACATCAATCAGCCGCCTCCTGCACGCCCCCCTCCACCCTCCACTGGGGATGTGCCCGCAACCAAGATACATGCCCTTGACCGGAACTGGACCTGGGACCTTTCAGTCCACAGGTTCATATTCTATCCACTGAGCCAAACCAGTTTCAGCTTATTCCCCTTCTTGACAGCACTTTAATTTACTGTTCAAGGTGACCCATCCCCATTGTATATCATCTTATTAAAATTTTAAATGTAAAAGTCATTCCCTTCCTTTTCTGTATGGAAGCTTAAGGGGTCCCTGGAGGCTATTTCTACCCGATCCTTTCTCAAACCTCGTGATACCTACTTTTGGCCAATCAGACTCCATCTTTCAGGACTTTAAATCTTCAGAGGAGATGGCTGGATTTTATTCCCTTCCAACAGCACCTTGGTGGTTGAGAATTCCTCTCCTGTTTCCAAACCTGGCTGTCCAGCCTTCCCACTGAATCTCTGACACAATGTAATTGGAGCCAAGATCCAGAAGAAGAGAATGTTAAGGTAATAGAGAAGGGACATTGAATTGCATGGGCTCTTCGATGTCAACGGGGCAGTAGAAGTCAAGTAGAAGGGTGTGAGGAAAAGAACTAAAAGCATAAATTAAAATTACACGAAATTGGGTTCAAGTCCAACTGCAAGTATGACAGTCAATCACCCCTTTGAGCCTTAGGAAGCCCACTCATACCTTCGAATGGGCCCTCTAAGGATCTCTTCAAATGATCCTGACGTAAGTGTGTTTCCTGCCCCCTGCTGCGTCTCTCACTATGAAACACGAGGCAGGTGTCACTCAGAGCATCACAGCCACATGGTCATTTATCCTGCTTGTGGGCAGAGACCTCTTCCCAACAGGCTCACCTGTTGCTCTCCTAAAGATTTTTAGGGACAGAGACGATTTCTTCCCTCAATTAAAACTAGCCTTAAAACCAGCCATGGCTGGTAGAAACATGTACGTTACACACAATGAAAATCCTTCCATCCATTCTTTCCCTGTTATGCTCATCACAGAGTTGACGAGGTGTCACTTGTTAAGAAGAGACCTTGGGCACAATCAGATCCAGAGGGTTTCTCGAGGGGTCTTTCAGTTTGTGCCCTGATACATTCTCTAAATTTCCAAAGGTGAAATGGAAATGATTCATTTGTCTAGGATGAGACCACTTGGGTTATTCTGCTGTTTGCAGTGTATTTAGGGGCCAGAATCTTTCCGAACACACATGAAAACTTTGGGGACTATTCAACCTAGCTTAACTTCCTTCTTTTACTGTAGCTCAGAGAAGGTATGGCTTATCCCAGGGATCGGCAAACTGTGGCTCGAGAGCCACATGCAGCTCTTTGGCCCCTTAAGTGTGGCTCTTCCACAAAATACCACGTGCAGGAGCACACATACAGCGCTATTGAAACTTCATGGCTCATGCGCAGAAGTCGGTTTTCGGCTCTCAAAAGAAATTTAAATCATTGTACTGTTGATATTTGGCTCTGTTGACTGATGAGTTTGCCGACCACTGGCCTATCCGAACATACCCAGTTAGCTTGTTGCGTAACTTGGAATGCAGCCCTGGTTTCCTTGTCCCTAATTACTCCTCTTTCCATTACACAATCCTCCTCCTTAAGTGAAAACTTCCTGCCCCAATATAGCTTTAGGTCCGTGTTTCCTCAGGGTAAAGCTCTGAAAAGCAGTGTGCCAGGCAAGTCTAACCTGGCTACTCAGATTGTGGTCTGAAAACCAGCAGCATTGATCTCACCTGGGAGCTCACCAGAAATGCAGATTCTCAGCCCCCACCCCGATCTCTAGCATCTTAGAAGTGTCTGTTACAGTTTGAGAGTCTCTAGCCTGTGGCTTGCTAGTTCCAAATCTGTGACTGACACGTGTAGGTGGTCTATCCCCAGCACCCAGACGTCCAGGAAAAGGTCTATTTCTCCCACCTTCATCCCCTGTGGTGGGATTGACTGTGAGAAATCTCACCAGGAGGAGGAATTGCCTGACAGCTCTCTCTTCCCAAGACAGAAGGGAGACACTGCTTTGAAATGACCTCCCCAGCCCGAGTCCTCGGCTTCTAGAATTAGTTCTTTCCAATTTGCTCAGTGTTGGCTGTCTTCGGGAGTTAAAGCTCCTTGAGAATATATGTTTCTTTCACCTCATTGCCCGAAAGCTGCTAATGGAAAATAGGAAATGAAAACTGACGGAGATGAGGTGGGGAGGGGGGACCCCAGCTGGGAAAAGGGAAATCGTTTGGAAATTAAAAACAACACAACACACGAATCCAGGAGTCTGGGAGTTGAAAAGGGAAGTTTTATGTAATTCTAGCCAGTTGATGTCATTGCAGCCAGTCCTCTGACCAGCCGACCAGAGAGGCCAAGGGGAGGGCGACAGGGAGGTGGGAAGCACCAGACTTTATCCTTTGGATCTGAGGCTCAGCCTTCTGCGTGCAGCACGAGGTCAGGGAGAACAAAGAGATGCGTCTGAGCAAGAGCCAGGGCCGTTTCCCTGCAGTGATGATCCTGCAATCCCAGAGAGGGGCCCACAGAGAGTTTAAGCACTCCGTCATCCCTTCTGGGCCGCCCCCTCCCTCCGCCAGTGTTTCTGTGGCCTCCCGCGCTGAAATGGCACAGCGAGGTGTCCAATCTTCTCACTCATCTGTGCTCAGGAATGGGAGGGTCGGGGCCACTGACACACACCAGTATCCTGCAGCCTATTCTTTCCTGCCCGGGCTGGCTCCCCTCCAAGGCCCAGCATGACAGGTGGATGAAGTTCACGAGAAAGCTCCACAATGGGCCAGTTTTCCAGGAATGCTGCTGATGACTAGATTCACACAGCCATCCCCCCCACCCCAGGCTGAATGGAACGCCAGCTGAATGGGGCAGAGTTGGCCTTTTTTTTTTTTCTTCCCCTCTTTCTCCAGTCTGGATCCTGTGATTGTTTCAGCAGGTACAAGCGACTCCCTACTCAGCCTCCAGGGTTCCATGTGCTTCCTCAGGCCTCCCTCCCCAAAACCAAGAACCACAATTGAAGACTGGAGGGAAGGACAAGTGTTGCTGGAGCATGAGAGTGAGAGAACGTGAGGGCCTCCGACTGCTTTAGCAAGAAAAGTCTCAGGGTGATTTAGTCATCGGATTGTGGGAAGAGAAATGGGAAAGAGCAAAACCAGACTAAAGCAATACCAGACCACAGCTTCCACGGGCGATCCAGGGAAACATAGAGAGCCAGATTCAATGCAGAGAAAAAAATGACTCCTTTTGAGACTGGAGACTCTGATGTCTGATCTTCTAATATGCTTATGACTCTCCCAACCCCCCCCCCCAAAAAAAAATTGTGAGTTAATAGGACAAATATTCATTGAACGCTACCTCTCATTAGGGTATTGACCGAGGCTCGGCAGCTAAAAGCAACCTTGAAGCTGCCACAGAGGCCATTGAACAAGCACCTACCACCTCACTCACCCATCCTGCCTCGGCCCAGCTTGCTTTCCCTGTTGCACCCTGTCCTTATGAATGGCACCATCATCTATCCAGTTCCCAAGCCAGGATGTTGGATGGGAGTTGGATTTTTTTTTCTTCCTCACCCTCTAAAAATAATCAGTCTCCAAAGCCCTTACCCAGCCTTCCTGCACCCAACTGAGAGGAAGGGCAGAAGGGGAGGCCATGGAAACTACATAGCAGTCCCCACTCTCCTAGAGCTCACAGGCAAGGACAGACCAGGCAGACAGAGAGACGTGCAGGCGGACAAACTGCAGTTTGGTGTGGCATGCACAGATGCCATGGCAACGGGAAGGAGACACAGGAAAAGATGCACTCGCCAGGGGAGGGAGGGTTGCACTCTTCAGTTCTGGGTAAGCAGAGCCAGGATGGGATGAGCTTGGCCCACCAGATTTTAAGACAGAAAACCTGCTAATAGAGCCAGTAGTCAGGAAAGGTGACTTTGGCCCAAAAGGCAGTCTGTGGGCCAGGGCCAACATCCATTTGATGGTGGACTCTCCTTGGATGCTAAATAATCTTCCTGCTGTGAGTCCTGGTACCAAGGACCAGCATGGCTGCTGGGAGAATTGGCTTCAGACTTCACACAGATGTCCTAGAGGTTCCCCAGGAAATTATTTGGGGATAGAAATATGTATTTCAAGTATCTGAGTGACGTGCTTCTATGGTTGCTTCCATGGTTAAATACTAAACTTGTCTTCCCTGTGCCGTGTTGTCATTGCAAAGGAATGAGCCAGAAGAGCCAACTATTACCACTGCAGACCACTTCCATCCTGCCCACAGGGGGGGTTGGGGGAGATGGCTTGAATTAAAGGCTAATAAACCCTTTACAAGGTTCAGAAAAAGGATGGACACAAGGATTGACTCATCTCTGCATGTATAAAACACCCTCCCCTTGGTATTTGAAGAATATGGTTTATATAGGAAAATGTTTCAGTTTCTTACTTAGGCTCTAGCCTATATATATTCATGCTTATTCTTGAGAGGAGGGGTGTGAGCCTTTGAACCAATATTTATTTGCTTAGGAATTAGGAAGAAAGAGAACGCATTTGATAATGTCACACTGATAGGTTTCACAAAAGAGACCACGCTTGGAAGATCAGAATCCACCTTGAGATGTTCATTCTACCGCAACACAAAAATCCACCCTTGGGCTGTCTCGCCTCAGTTCCTACTATCTCCCCTGTTTTCCCTTTCCTTCCCCTAGATATTATTCCAAGGGGAATAAGCAAGACTGGAGAATTGCTGTAAATTATTGTGTTATGCTGTTGTGGTTGGAACAGAGATGGGGATATGCTATCTCTCTGGAAAAAGAAATGAGGGATCAAAGGTTTAATGCAAAAGCTGTGAGAGAGCAGACCAGTCTTAGGAGAGAGGAGTCAGGCTAGCTAGAGAGAAGAGATCGTGCTCATGAGGAGCTTCCCCTGTGATGGCTTTAAGTTACCTTGATCTCTTGCTTTGTTCTATAAAGACAGCCCTATTTATGTTTGGAGTTGTTTTTCTCCTATTTTGCAATTGCCCTGTGATTACAACAGCCCTTTGGTAAATTTTAATTCATCTTTAATGACTTCTCGGAATAGTACTGTACGAATTAGAACCTTTCCATTTTCCTCTTTATGGGTTGCAATCTTGTTAGAGTGAGAGCCTGATCTTAATAAGAGCTGTCCAGGCATTCTTGGTGGGAGTAAACCCAAGACCAAAGATCTTTTCCAAATAGATACCAGACAGAGAGCATGTTGAAAGAGCTTTGGGTATTTGGCTACAGGAGGAATTACAAAACAAAAAGAGATAATGCTTCTAATTGACTCAAGGAGATAAAGCATAGACACATGACTCACTTTTTCCAGCGGAAGCCATCATTCACCTATCCTGCCTTGGCCTAACTTGCTTTCCCTGTTTTACCCTGTCTCTATGAATGTCACCACCATCCATCCAGTTCCCAAGCCAAGACATTGGATGCCAAGTTGGATTCCTTTTTCTCCCTCACCTTCTTAAAAATAATGAAGCTCAAAAGCCTTATAGATTCTATCACCCCAAATACTAGCAGTATTTGTGTTCAATGCTGTTACACTGACAAAAGATACACAGCTCCTCTGCTCATTTGAAATGTCATGTGCAGTAAAAGCCAGGGGAAGATATGTGCCATGTTCATTAGGTCATGAAGAGAAAAGTGCTTATTTATGGTTTGCTTCCACTGAGAGGAAGGGCAGTACAGGCACAGAATGAGGATGAGCAATGGCAAGGAGGTAGGAAAGGACATGACACTACTGAGTGATGACTGAAGGTCAGCATGACTATAGCATAGGATGTGAGGGAAAGGACAGTTGTGGGAAAGAAATCTGGGGAAGTGGTTCCTCTATACAAGTTCAATGATGTGGGCTATACCCCCTAGGCCAAGCCTTTTTGATCATGAATCCCAGCAAAATTTTTAAAGCTTCCTTACAAATATTATACAATATTATGGTGGATTCACATATGAAATATTAATTCTAATAATTTTATATTAAATTAAAAAGTAACAAAAAAGAAGTCATGTAGTCTTTCCACACTACAAAAAATTGTCATCTTGCTTGACCTCAATCTGGTGTCATTAGAATAGTTTATTAGAGGGAAAAGGCATATTTCATTTTTTCCCCATATTTGCTTTCTTTTGTAAGATAGTTCTACCAGCAACATGGGAAAAAGGACTAGAGCAAAATCCTTGAGTTTCAATATGGGTAAAATTCATGTGGATTGCTTTATAAGTAAAGACCCAGAGTCCCCAATGAGGTCAAGCAATGTTCATCAGTAGCTAGTAATATTATTTTTAAAATCCCAGACATTTAGTGCCCCCAAATGAAGTGTTCCATACTTCATACCATCTATAAAGTATTGTCAAAAACATAAATCAGAATCCATTCAAAGGTTTACTATTTGTAAAATACAAATAAATAAAATATATAATAAATTATAAAATTAATTATATAACATTGTTATATAAATTAAAGGGAATATGAGGGGGAGTGTCAAAGGACATGAACATAATACCCTGAGGATTTAACCAGCAAAATACAGAGCATGGGAAACTCTGCAAGGCAAAAAATTCAATTTCTTCCTTTTTTAAAAATAATTCTTTATCGTTGAAAGTATTACATGTCTCCATTTTGCTGCCATTGACCACTGCCCCCCACCCCATGTCTTCACCACCCTATTACCTGTGTCCATGGGTTATGTATATAAAGTCTTTGGTTGATTACTTCCCACCCACCCACCTTACCTAACCCTCCCTCTGAGATTCCATACTCTCAAACAACTCAATTTATTAAAACATATATTTTTATTAATTTCAGAGAGGAAGGAAGAGGGGGAGAGGGAGAGAGAGAAAAATATCAATGATGAGAGAGAATCATTTATTGGCTATCTCCTGCACATCCCATATTGGGGATGAAGCCCACTCATGCCCTGACTGAGAATTGAACCATGGCTTGAACCACTTAGCCACACAGGCAGGCCAACTCAATTTCTTTAACAAATAAGAAGTTGTGGTGGAAAGAGTGATATAGGAGTGGGAAAAAACATGAGGCATATCAGCCAATTGCAACATTGACAAGTTATTTGGTTTTGAGTTAAAAAAGTTGTGATATTACAATTGGGACATTTAAATACTAAATGTCTGATAGAAAATATGTCTATTTTTTTTTATATATAACTAGAGGCCCAGTGCACAAAACTTGTGTACAGGGGGGTGTTCTTCATGCTAGCTTGCACCCTCTCCAATCCGGGACCCCTTAGGGGATGTCCAACTGCCAGTTTAGGCCCAATTCCTGCTGAATCAGGCCTAAACCAGCAGTTGGACATCCCTCTCACAATCTGGGATCACTGGCTCTTAACCACTTACTTGCTTGCCGGCCTGATGCCCCTACCTGCTCCCCTGCCTGCCTGATCACCCCTAATTGTCTCTGCTTGCCGGCCTGATGGCCCCTAACCACCTCTGCCTCAGCCCCTGCCACTGTGGCTTTGTTTGGAAGGATGTCCAGATAGATGTCTGTAAGATGTCTGGTCTAATTAGCATATTACCTTTTTATTAGTATAGATGATTACAATCAAAATATTTACAGGTGAAATGATATATCTGGTACTTTAAAATAACCTGAGGTGAGGGTATTAATCAAATCTGATTGGCCATAGATAATTAGTAAAGCTGGGTATAAGTACATTGTAAGTCATTATATTTTCTCTTTACTTTTGAATATGTTTGAAATTTTTCTACTATAAAAGTATTTTAAATCAGATTCCTGTTTTTTTTCCCATGTAGAAATTCTGATACCATGGTTCCAAGGTGGTATTTAGAAATCTAAATTTTTAGCATGTATTCCAGGGGATTTGGAATCAGATAACACGTAGGCCATAATTTGAGAAAATTCGACTTGAGAATGCAGTTGACTTGAAGGGAGAAAATCAAGTAGGAGAAAGTGGCTATGTCTTTAATAGAGTAAGTGCTTAAGATGAATATCTCCCAATTTCATTTGATGATTGTTTACAAATAATGGCCCAAATCTTAATACTGTTTGTGTATAATAATCACCCAGGGTGTGATTACTGGCACTATTTCCCGACGTGGGCCTTTTTTTCTGTTTGATTTTTTAAGAGTCCTCTAACACTTGCCTCATAACCGAAGGCTAATTCCCTGATTAGATAATCATCCTTGTGAATGCTTTCTTCCTAATCACAATGGTAGGAGAGATGTTGCCAGGCCTTCCAGGAAGGGAGAGACACCCAGTTGTGACCCATTCAATTGGCATCATCAGCTCTCACTCCACCCCTTCCAGGAGGAAAGGCTCTCATAACCCTGGGAGGGGCGGGAGCCGAGAGCTGACCAGTCAGTCCATCCAGTACTTCCAGGGCGAATCCCATATCACAGGCCCCCTCCCCCCCCTACTTCTTTCCACTTTGAGACTTTTTCAGTCGGCAAGTGCCCCAGGCCTTGGGGTGTGGAATGAAGACAGGGCTTGCCCATCATGAGACAAACAACTGAAAATGGAAGGTCCTATCATAGATTCTCAGAACAGGGGTCCCTCCCCAGCAGTTAACCCGCAGGTGACCTTCCCATCAAACTCAATATAAAACCCTGCTGCTGTTTGGGATTCCCTGGACTGCAGATAACCTCGCTTCAGGCTTTGTGTATTTAACTCCCTCAGAGGTTTTTTGAGATCTGCCTTGATGCAATCACCTTGCCTATTAAATCCTATCTTGCTCCTCCTCCCTAAAGGTAACCTACACTCCAGCCGACCTGGGCTGTGTGCATTTCCCTGAACTTGTCCCATTTGTTCTCACACGATTCCTTTTGTTTTGATTTTTGTTCTTCCTGAAATGCTTCCCCTCAACTCCAATTTCTCTCATTAAAATTCTGCTCCAGCCCAGCTGGTGTTGCTCAGTGGTTGAGCACTGACTTATGAACCAGGAAGTCACAGTTTGATTCCCAGTCAGGGTACATGCCCAGGTTGCGGGCTCAATCCCTAGTAGTGGATGTGCAGGAGGCAGTCAATCAATGTTTCTCTCGAATCATTGATGTTTCTCTCTCTCACTCCCTCTCCCTTCCTCTCTAAAATCAATAAAAAGATACTTTAAAATGTTTTTATAAGAAATAAATTTCTCTAGCTTCAAAGCTTTTTAGGATTCACTCTTATCAAAGTGACCTTCTTTGCATCTTTATCACATTCTGATAAAAATAATAACATTTTGCCCTAACCGATTTGGCTCAGTGGATAGAGCATCAGCCTGTGGACTGAAGGGTCCTGGGTTCGATTTCGGTCAAGAGCATGTACCTTGGTTGCAGGCACATCCCCAGTAGGGAGTGTGCAGGAGGCAGCTGATATATGTTTCTAACTCTCTATCCTTCTCTTTCCCCTTCTCCCTTACTCTCTGTAAAATATCAATTATATATATATATTAAAAAATAACATTTTTTGTCACTCATATTTGTTCCCTTTTCTTGTATTTTTCTTATAGTGGCATCATGGCCATGTGTATTCTTGCCCTAAGAATTGATCTCAATGATTTATTATCCAACTTTTGTTTTCCTCCGGCATTTACCACAGTGCTTTGTATAGTAGGAGCTTAAAAAAAAATCTATTGAGTTGAACAGAGGCAACCCTGAAATGTACACTTGACTTTCATCTATCAAATATATCAGATATATCACTTAGTTTTCATTTATCGAAATGTAATTAAATGTACAAGGGAAGTTAAATGCTGCAAAGGATTATCCCAGTGACGAATCCTTACACAAGTCACATAAAAACTCCTCAAGCAACATCAAAACTGAAGTCTTTGCTAAGTCTGTATTTGCATGCACTATACCCATTGAAAGTGAATTGCTACTGTTTTGAATGTCTTGCCCCAAATGTTCTCCACTTTACATAGTTGAAGTAGAGGCTAGTAGAGGACGAGCTGTGGAGCTTCCTGGGGTGGTAAGTATATTCCAAAGTTCACCCTCAGGCTTCCTTGCTCTTTTGGGAGTCCTGATCGGATTGTGTATGTGAGGAGGGAAAGGGCATCTCTCTGGGGAGATTAATAATAGGATGAAGGATGAAGATCAAAAGGCAGCTTTGGCTGCTGAGCAGACCACGTAGTAACATAGTAACTGGTAGAGGCCCTCTGATCTCCAGGTTCCTCCATACCCCCTGTAATCTCACACTGCATTTTGCACCCATTCTTGGGGTCAGCATCCTTCTCCATTACATCCTGCCCTTGTTTCTCCAAAGCTTCACCTTCTGCAAGACCATAGGTTGCTGTTTATCTGCATATAACCACTGTCTAGCCATCATACAGCACCACCAAGAAGAGTTTTACAAAACTAATATGAAACCCATTTTTAGTTCGTATGTAAGTTTGAGAAAAGTTTGAACTTTTCTTAGAATACGTACGCCCAATGAATGATCCCAATTGGTCTTCTGTAGTATTTAACTTCACTAATCTACAGCCATGTTATAAACCTTATAAAATTTGCCTTTTATTATTTTTAATTGTATCTTACTTTAATTGTTGACATTATTACAGATGTCTCCCAACTCCCTCATCCTACTCCAGCCAGATCCTGCCCTCCTCTCCCTTGGGCCCTCATAACATTGTTGTCTGTTTCCATGGGCTATGCATATATGTTCTTTGGCTATACTCTTGCCCTTCTTTCATCCTGTTCCCCCTACCCAATCATCTGTTGCATGATGTCTAGAATTTACAAAATAATCAGGTGGTGAATGGGAGTTGGCGAGAAGGTACAAATGAAACCAAAATTGGCCTTAAGTTGATCATTGTGAATGAAGCTGGGAGACAGGCACCTGTACCATTCTCTCGTTTTAGTATATATTTGAAATTTTCTTATAACTTTTTTTCTTTCAAAAAACTATTTTGTCTTCAAATTCTGCCTCCACACAGTTCTGGTGTGGTTAATTGTTTTTTAGAAGCTAGGAGTCTCTTAGCCATGTCATCTGCTTTTTCGTTCTGCCTTTCTTCTTAACCCAACTTCCTTGACCTCGCTTGGTGAAGCAGGCTCTGCTCACTTGGTGAATCTCCAGAACTGTCCACAGAGTGGCCCAGGAATCCTGGGCCTTGCCGGCCCGAATGCTCAGACTCCTTTCGTAACCATTTAAAAATATGCCAATGGTAGCGGGAGTTCCAACAGGGGTTTTATTTTCACTGGGAACTTCAAATACTGCCGCTGGGCTGCAAATAGAAATGAGGATGGTGGCGTGTGTGCAAAAGTCGCTGCCTTCCTTTTCTCTTTCCTCATTCCTTCTCCCTCTTTGCCAAAGCCTCTACTGGTGGGCTGTCACCAAGTCAAGGTTACGAGAACTCCCTGGTGTGAAATATTTCCAGGATATCAATAGGTGAAGCTGTTAAGACCGCTGTGAATGATCCAGGAAATCGGTACTGTGTCCTCTTTTGGGGAGACATAAACTATATTCTTGATCTGGGAAGAAAACATGCCTAGAGCCCCAACATGAGACCCTGGCTGACAAGGTGACACCCAATTGGTGCTTCGCAGGTGTTTTGGCACCAGCAAGCCACGCAAAGTGTTTCTGAAATCAAACCAGCAGACAGACTTGCCATCTGACCCACGGCAGAGTTTGTCCCTTGCAAACCACATCCAAAATAGGATTCCGCTCCATGTGCAGCCCCTGCAGCAACAGTCACTGGCAGGCGTCCCTCCTGAGCTGCTGCCTTTCTCTGCAGCTTGTCTGATTCCATGAGGCCGAAGAGACTCCTTGAACAACCCAGAAAGGCAAAGTTTAAAAAGAGAAAGAGAGAGAGAGCTGATGAGAACTGTGGGCTGCGGAGGACGCTGGCCACCGGGGCTGGCTTTCCAACTGTCCATCACCCCTCTCATTCTGCACAGGAAAGCCGTTTCTTTAATCCACCTGTTCAATTATTTATCATGCTATGTGTTTCCTCTTAATTGTCGCTTGGGCAAAGCCTTTATGTTGTAAGGGGACACCCTAGAATTTTTTAATGACCTTAGGCAAAGTGATTGACACCAGATCCCGGAGTCAGATGTTCCCAGTGACGCAACTTGTTCTTCCAGTAGCAGGAAAGCTTCCTGCCATGATTAAGTTGGAACCGCGAGAGTGAGAAAATGTGTTGTCAGCCTTCCTCTGATGCAAGCGCTTTTATTATAGAGTCTGGGTGCAGGGCAGTGAAGCAATGCAAAGCCTCCCTTCTCTCTCTGGATGAGCCCCTCTGCACGGAAAGGCAACCTGTGCCAGGCACTCGAAATGCCAATGATCACAGTCACACCGTCTCCAAACATCCAGTGTTTCTGGCTCTACCACTTGCCCCTTGTCTATTTCTTTTTCTGGGTTCACAGGACAATGTGATCACAATGGGTCTATGACTGGCAGGCTGCCAGTCCCCAGCTCTCATTAACAAGAAGCAAAACAAGAAGCAATCCATTCTGTATTTGAACTTGAAATGGAAAAATCATCTGTGTTTGCTTTTCTCAGTAGGAGGCTGAGATGGAGCGAAAGTGTAATTCTATTTTCTTTGCACATGGCCCCCACTTCCCAATGAAAGCGCTTGAGAACCTGAGAGCCATAGGTGTTGGAGCCACTGTGGCTCAGGGCTGGATGATCTGTTCTATGTTAGAACAACAAGGATGGATGGCCTTCTCAACAGTCCCTGCTTTGGCTTTCTCTACTACTCCTCAGGGTTATTGTACAAAGGGATTTTCAGGCTGTGTTTGACTCCTGCATGAATAGGCTCAAAGATTTTTTTCCCTTTTTATTGAATTTATCAGGGTGACACTGGTTAACAAAATTATACAGGTTTGGGGTGCACAATTCTACAACATATCATTTGTACATGCATTGTGTGTTCATCACCCCAAGCCATGTCTCCATCCATGATTCATTCATTTACCAATGTTGTACAACTACTGCAAGGAGACCAAAAGATATATAATGCTATAGCCTGTGAAAACCTGTGATCCACCTAGAAAGGAAGGGGAAGTCAATAGAAAGCATGTGGTACCCCCATTACTTTTACAGTTAAGATCCTTATAGGAATTTATTCCAAATGACCATAGACATTTTGTTCCCATTCTGTCTTAATATCAGAGGTATTGAAATCAACCCAAATATATGAGGTTAATACATATATTTGGGAAGTTGGGAAGTTGACCCTTTAGGCTTTTATTGCTTTGTTAGGATTTTGCCTGAACTACCTCAACCAGACTTATCTTTTTTTTTAAATTTAATAAATCTTTATTGTTCAGATTATTACAATTGTACCTCTTTTTTATCCCCATAGCTTCCCTCCACTGGCTCCCACCCCACCCTCTGCCCTTACCTCCCCCACATTGTCCTCATCCATAGGTGTATGATTTTTGTCCAGTCTCTCCCTGCACCCCTCCTCATCTCTTTCCTCCTGAGAATTATCAGTCCACTCCCTTTCTATGCCCCTAATTCTATTATATTCACCAGTTTATTCTGTTCATCAGATTTTTTATTCACTTGATTTTTAGATTCACTTGTTGATACATATATATTTGTTGTTCATAATTTTTATCTTTACCTTTCTCTTCTTATTCCTCTTCTTAAAGAGCACCTTTCAGCATTTCATATAATACTGGTTTGGTGGTGATAAACTCCTTTAGTTTTTCTTATCTGTGAAGATTTTTATCTGACTTTCAATTCTGAATAATAGCTTTGCTGTGTAGAGTAATCTTGGTTGTAGGTTCTTGCTATTTATCACTTTGAATAGTTCTTGCCACTCCCATCTGGCCTGGATGGTTTCTGTTGAGAAATCAGCTGACAGTCGTATGGGTGCTCCCTTGTAGGTAATTAACTGTTTTTTCTCTTGCTGCTTTTAATATTCTTTCTTTGTCTTTTGCTCTTGGTATTTTAATTATGATGTGTCTTGGTGTGGTCCTCTTTGGAATCCTTCTTTTTGGGGTTCTTTGCACTTCCTGGACTTGTAAGTCTAATTCTTTCACTAGATGGGGGAAGTTTTCAGTCATCATTTCTTCCAATAGGTTTTCAGTGTCTTGTTCTTTCTCTTCTTCTGGCACTACCGTAATTCTGATGTTGGTATGCTTGTAATTGTCCCACAGGCTCCTTACATTGTCTTCAAATTTTTGGATTCTTTTTTATTTTTGTTTTTATGGTTGAGTGTTTTCTGCTTCTTTGTATTTCAAATCTTTGACTTGATTCTTGCATTCCTCTAGTCTGCTGTTAGGTCTCTATAATATTTTTTATTTTAGTCAGTGTATGTTTAATTTCTAGTTGGTCCTTTTTCATCTCCTCTTGGGTCTCGCTAAATTTATCCATTTTTTCTAGGAAATTCTTGAAATTCCTTATAACTGTTTTGAATTCCAGTCATATCTAGTCATTTGTTTTCCTCTATTTCTTTCGTTTGTGATCTGTTTCTTTGTCTCCACATTTTTGATGCTTCCCTGAGTTGGTAGTGTAGCTTTGTGTGCTATGTGTCCTATATGACCCAGTAGCTCTGCCTCCCCAGTTACCCAAGGTGGACTCTCTTGGTACACTCCTTTGTGGACAGTGTACAGCCTTATTGTAATTAAGTCTTGCCTGTTGTTGATATCACTGGGGGGAATTGACCTCCAAGCCAATTGGTTGTGAGGATCAGCTGTGTCTACGCCTGAGAACTTCTGTGCTCGAGTCAGCCTTATGATACAAGACTTACAAAATTGCAAAAGCCTCTGTGTTTGGCTTGGATGGGGCAGAATCTCAGGGCTCAGCAGACAGCCTTGGCTTCCAGTCTGCCCTGTTCTACATGGTGGCCCCAGGGTCTCAGTATCCCTCTGTAATCAATGCAGCCCTCTCTGTCTCCTCTGAGTTTCCATGCACTCCAGGGACCCGTAGGAGTCTGGGTCCCCAGGGTCTCACCCGAAACTGGGGTTCAGTGCAGTCAGAAGTGGAGTTCAGTGCAGTTAGGAGGTTCAGTCTTCCTCCCATTAGAGCAAGCCAATGGCACAATCAGCAGTGAGTCCACTCTGCGCGCACTGGCATGCACACACCTCTAGGCCCCTGCCTTTCACGACTCCCCTAAGTTTTCCTGAGTTTCTGTGCACTCCTCCCTTTTTTTGACAGTCCAGACTCCCCCCCCCCCCCCCGTATGAGTCTCACCCAGAACTGGGGTTCAGTGCAGTCAAAACTGAGGTTCAGTTCAGTCAGGAGTTTCTGTCTCCCTCCCACTAGAGGGAGCCAGCCAGGCCTGCTGCCCATCCTCTCCATGTGCGTGTCTCCATACCTCAGCTTTTTGCAGCTCCTCTGATTCTCCGTGAGCCCCTCTCTTTCCTTCTAGTTGTAGAATTTCCACTCAGCCAGCTTTCCTGTGGTTTTGAATGATGACCATTTTGTCTTTTAGCTGTAGTTTTGAAATTGTTGTGTGAGGCAGCAGTTTAGGTGTTCACCTATGCTGCCATCTTGGTTTTTTCTCTCAACCAGACTTATCTTAATGCAATCACAAAACACTTATTTTTACTGTTTGAATCTCCATTGCCTTGATGTGCTTAATATATTGCATGTGCTCTGTAAATATAGGGCAAATTATTGAGCCATGGGTGAATGAATGGAGAGGAACCCAGCCTCAGAAGGGAGCTGGCCTGAATGGACAATTCCATAACCCTGATGCACAGCAGAATCAACTGTAGCACTTAATTTTTACTTGCAATGTTTCTCCAAGTACCACTTAATTTCCTTCTCCCATTCTATGTCCTTTTAAAGTGAATTATTGCTTATTATCATAATTCAAACAATACATAGAAGAGTAAAAAAAGTATCTCCTTTTCCTCTAAATAATACCCCAGTGATGTAAATGCTCTTAACAATTCACCATATGCTTTATAATTTTTCTCTATTTAAGCAAGCTCAAACACACATCCAGTTTAGTTTTTAGGAATCATATTGTACACCAGGTATACATTGAAAACTTGCTTTTTCACATAATATATTGCAGATACTTTTTCAAATAAATATCAATACATCCCAATCTGCCTCATTCATATTATTAACTATATTAGAGGCCTGATGCACAACATTCCTGCAAAGGGGGTGGGGGGAGAAGGGGGTACAGGGGTCCCTCAGCCAGGCCTGTGCCCTCTTGAAATCCAGGACCCCTTGTTCCTAACCACCTATGTGCTCATTCCTTACCACTTGGCTCACTGCTCCTTAGCGCTGCTACAGAAGAGGGGAGGCTTCTGCCACCACTGCTGCACTCGAGAGCTGTGAGCCTGGCTTTTGGCTGAGTGGTATTCCCGTTGTGGGAGCACACTGACCACCTGGGGGCAACTCCTGCATTGAGTGTCTGTCCCCTGGTGGTCAGTGCATATCATAGCGACTGGTTGTTCCATCGTTTGGTTGATTTGCATATCAGCCTTTTATTATATAGGATAGTATATATAATGTGTGATGCACCATAATTCATTCAATAGTGTGTGTGTGTGTGTGTGTGTGTGTGTGTGTGTGTGTGTGTGTACAAATGCTAGCAAGGAAGAAATAAATATTCTTTTAGTTGTATTCCACCTATTATTTTCAGATAAGTTTCCAGAAGAAAAGTTGAAATGAAGTCTATAAGTACACATTTAAATTTTAATTAAATATAGCTATAGTATGTGATTTCTTGCCCTTAGCATATCTACCTTATTCAATCTTTCATTTTATCATAAATGGAGAAATAAAAAGGTATCATTGTGGTTATTAATTTGCATTTCCTGGGACATTTTATTTGTTTCTGTTTATAAACACAAAGCCAGGGTCCCACTTTGAATCTACTGAACCAAAATCTCTGGGGTCAGCACCAGAGAATCTGTGTCTTAATAAAGTGACTAAAGGCCTGGTGCACAAAATTCATGCATGGAGGATGGGAGTGTCCCTCAGCCCAGCCTGCAACCTCTATAATCTGGAATCCTCGAGAAGTTACTGCCTGCATCCTCTATAATCTGGAACCCCTTGAGAAGTTACAGCTTGCATCCTTTCTAATGTGGAATCCCTCGAGAGATGTCCGACTGCCCCTTTAGGCCTGCTGACTCCCAACTGCTTACCTGCCTGCTTCATAATCCAGGACTGCTGGCTCCAAACTGCTCACCTGCCTGCTTTCCTATTGCCCCTAACTGCTTCTGCTTGCCAGCCTGATCACACCCTAACCACTCCCCTGTCAGCCTGATTGATGCCTAACTGCTCCCCTGCCAGCCTGTTTGCCCCTATCTGTCCTCTCCTGCAGGCTGGTCCCCCACAACTGCTCTGCTATGCAGACCTGGTCCCCCAACTGCCCTTTCCTGCAGGCCCAGTCACTTGCAACTTCCCTTCTCTGCCAGCCTGGTCACCCTTAGCTGCCCTCCCCTGCAGGCTTCATTGCCCCCAACTGCCCTCCCTTGAAGGCCTAGTCCCTCCCAACTGCCCACTCCCCTGCTGGCCTGATCACCCACAACTGCCCTTTCTTACAGACATAGGCCCTCCCAACTGCTCTCCTCTGCTGGCCATCTTGTGGTGGCCATCTTGTGTCCACAAAGGTCAGTCATCTTTGACCATATGAGGGAAGCCATCTTGTTGGTTGGAGTGATGGTAAATTTGCATATTTTATTAGATAGGAGGATTAGATAGGATAAAGGCCTGTTGCATGGGAGGGGGCCTGGTTTGCCCTGAAGGGTGTCCTGGATCAGGGTGGGGGTTCCCTTGGGATGTGGGGAGGTCTTGGGTGGGGGCTTGTGGTGGTTTGCAGGCTGGCCACGCCCCCCAGCAACCCAAGTGGAGGCCCTGGTATCTGGGGTTTATTTATCTTCTATAATTGAAACTTTGTAGCCTTAAGTGGAGTCCAAGGCAGGCCAGGGCAGGTAGAAAGCTTGGCTTCCTCCATTGTCATAGAAACCCAAGCCTCCTGCTCTCTCTGTGCCTACAGCTATCTTGATTTGGTTAATTTGTTCCCTCGCTCCTGATTGGCTAGTGGGTGTGGCTTGTGGGTGTAGCAGAGGTATGGTCAATTTGCATATTACTCGTTTATTAGATAGGATGCTACATGAGTCTGATGCAGTGAGCATTGGGCCAGGCAGTTGGAAACCACTGGCTGTCTCTTGACTGAGATGTAAGGTCTATTGAGATGTAAGCTTTTAACATCTAAAAACAAACCTCAAAAGCGACAGAGCTGGTTAGAGGAAAATGTGCATTGTATAAACATATTATATTTTCTGTAAGATTTCTACACTTTATTTCAGATGTTGATGAAAATCTCAATTTACTAATCTCAGTAAAACTTTTTTTTAAATGTCTATGTCCAATAAGAAAAGCAATAAAGCATTGCTATAGGTATAACAGATTTTAAGACTTGTTAAACCATCTTCAGCTGTGTGGCCAGGGGCCACAGAACCCCGAGGGAGGACATTCTGTAGAAACCCTCAATTCCTGGGCGAGTGAGGCACTGGTGAGACAGAACAGAAAGACAGAAGACCTGAATCTGGATGTGAGTCTTATTTCTATAGTGTACAAACAGTTTGAATGCAAGCAAACCCTTTAACCTCTCCACAGTTAACTTTCGTGTCTTTATCTACCACATGAAGCTAATATTTCATAGAGCTTCTAGAAGGAGATAGCAAGGCAATGCAGGTGAGAATGAGATGTCTACCTCAAAGCATTATGCAAATGCTAATTGGCCCTCCATTAGGGAGCTTGATAGCATCAGGGTTATTTATGAAATATGTAAATTTGAATATGGATATACTGAACATAACTTCTGGTTGAGGAAACAAACATTGGTATGTATGTGGTTATGGAAGATATGACTGAATGAAAATTTCTGTGTTAACTCATTTTCTCTCAGTATTTGCAATTTCAGTCACAAGGTAAACAGCTATTTTTCTATTAATATCTCATTTAAACTGATTTTTATTGTGTAGTGTCTATAGTTCTATGTATCACAAAAACTCAAGACATATATAAGCTAGAAAAATTAAAGTTGATTTAAGATAGATAATTATACTACTAGGTAATATTGAGTACCAGTCATTGACATTAAGAACTTTATATCTATTGACCTAATTAATTTTTAGTACTACCCTAAGGGTAGTTTGTTAATATTTAGTAGCATTATTCTTCCCATTTTGTTGATGAGGAAACTGAGGCATGTGGAATTTGACTTGTATGAAAATAAGCAACTAATAAGCAGTAAAGATGCATTTCAAATCAGGTACTTTGTCTCTAGAGTTTAAGTCTTTAACCTCAGGGCTGCACTATCTTCAGGGAAGAGAGTTTTTATTATGATGAAGAGGAAGGCATTCATTTTAATAATACTAAAGTCCCGATACATGAAAGTTCTTGCACTCGGGGTGGTGGGGGAGTCCCTCAGCCCGCACTGTGCCCTATCGCAGTCTGGGAGCCAGCCGTTAGGGAATGTCCGACTGACGGGAGCAGGCCTAAGTCCCTGTAGGACAGCTTTAGCACTGCTGCGGAGGCAGGAGAGGCTCCCACCACTGCGGCTGCACTCAACAGCCATCAGCCCAGCTAGTGGCTGAGCAGTGCTTCCTCTGTGGGAACACACTGGCCACCAGGGAGCAGCTTCAGTCCCATCTCTCATTGGCCCTACACTGCTGCCAGTGGCCTCCTGCAGAGCTGATCAGGGACAGTGCCAGCAGTGAGTGGCTGCCCGCCCCCCCCCCAACACCATTCCCTCCCTTTGCCCACTGGCACCTGCCTTGGCTGGCCTGGTGCCACCCACTTGCTGGTCCCACTCTCTTTTGGTTGATTTGCATATTAGGCTTTTATTATACAGAATTAGAGGCTTGATGCACAAAATTCATGCAAGGCGCTTGGCCCCTGCCTGATTCAGTCCCTTCACACCACTGCTCTGTCCAGAAGGAAGGACGTCCAGAAGGATGCCTGGTCTAATTAGTATTTTATGCTTTTATTAATATAGATTGTTTATTCATGACCCTCATAGTGCTCATAAATTGAAGTGTTTCTGCCCAATTAAAACCTGAACATTTGCTTCTCTCATTGTGAATTTGAGCCCTATGGATCTTGAAGTTACGAGCCTCTTTTCTTGGACAGAATTTTGCAACTGATAAAATCCCTTAAGAAATTCTTTCACCGTAGCCTTACAATAACCCAGGGAGGTGGAGAGGCTGAAGGCAAGCTTTCTCCAGGACCTATTATTCAGCCATGGTACCGTCTGAGAGTATCCCTGACTGCTCTTCCTTACTCCCTTACCTGGCTAACTCCTCTGCTGGTCTTGGCCTTATTAAGTCACCACCTGCAGGAAGACTTCTTTGATTACCCCTGAAGTGTGTTAAGCTTCCCTGCTATGCACTTTGGTCACACCCTACCTCAGTTTTAGGCAGAGGCTGGCTAATGTTCTGAGACTTGAATATTCTATACAGGACACTCAAGGAGGCTGAGGATGGGAGCATTAGCTCTGATGGCAAAAGATGTGACCAAAGTCCCAAGTCAATCCCATGGTCACAATAGGAGTGTCTTGATGATTGTAAAATTCTACAAATATATGGAGTTAATGATAAGAAGACCTGGCTTCCAATAGTAAATACTTCAGTAGTTATCTATGGTTTGCATCCCAGTTTCTCAAAACTATTGACTCCTTCTTGCTTTAGTTTAGACTCTTGACCCTGTGTTACTCAGCTTCTGCGAAGGCATTTATTCAAGAATCGCGTATTGAAAAATTATGTTGTACCAGGGAATAGAGAATAATGGTGAAGTGAGTGGGTTCTAGAATTTAATATTAGATCCTATTTGCTATGTACGCTCAATAATTGGCTTCATCTGTGACTCATAGTAAGGGTCCATCTCAGATTGGCTTCATCTGTAGAAGGAAGATAATAATAGTACCTACTTCATTGGATTGGTGTAAGGGTCAAATGAGATTATTCATGCAAAACTCAGAGCATAATGTTTGGGAACAGTGAGTGCTTGGTAAATGCCTTTCTTAGAATCGTGAGCAAAACGCCCAGTCTCTAGTCTAATTTTCTGGTCTCCAGAACACTGCCTTGAGAATTTATCATCTGTTTCTTTGCTTCTTCCAAGTCCAGATATAAATCTTATTTTTCCACTCTAATCTCTTCTCCAACCTCTAGCCTGCTCTGCCCTTTCACAGCCCAAGTTCTACTGCTGCATCCCTTTCCTTAAATATCTGCTTTCAAAGCAACCAGATGACTAAAATGAAAAAGAGGCAAAATATAAACAAATGGATGAAGATGTGATGCATCCAGCTCTTTAATGCAGTGGCAGTAGGAGAATAAATTCATTCAACCAGTGAAGCCGAACACATACTTATCCTTTAGCCCAGGATTCCACTCCTTGGTCTGTACTTAACAGAAACGTGTACATATGGACACCAAGCATCACATGGAAGAAATTCCACATTAGCATAGTTTCTATTGCTGAATAACAAATTACTCCAAAACTGAGCAACCTACAACCACAAATGCTTATTATCTCATAGTTTCTGTGGGTTCTGCAGGCATTTGCAAGAGGCTTAGCTGGATGAAGGACCAATCTCTACACCTCACTTGATGAGACCTTGACTGAGTTAAGTCACTTTCTCTGAACTGCAGTTTGTACTCTGCAGAGCTGAGTAGATGCTAGCACTTGTCGCCTCAAAGTGTGGTGGAGAATATCAGTAACATCAGGTACAGTGGAGTCTATTGTGCACAAGATTAAGTGCTAAAGTTGGGGAGTGATGTAAAAATCAAGTCTAAACAAAATTCCCTTGAAATTCCTTAGATAAGCCTTCTATCACTGAGGTGCCCTTGGAGGTTCAAAAGCCAGGAACCAGGAATTTACTTGCTTTGTTTTTCTTTAGATTTCTGTCCTGGTCTTCCTTTCTGTGGGGCAGCCTAAGACAAGGTTGACATTAATGGCAGGGGAGGGAGGAGAGAATTTCATACTCTCCTTATTGGTTGTTGAGGGCACCTAATTGAATTTCCATATTTAGTATGCCTTTACACTGACTCCAGTATATGCGAAAGCACTGAAGATTAAGGAAATGTAAGTCATGACTCATCTTTGGAACAGGTGCTTTCCCCAGTTTATCTTGGGTCTAGAAAGCCTTGTGGTTAATGTCAAGGTTAAACACAGTGACTGGTTAAAGCCTTTATCAAAACAAGGGGCTGCTTGATGCTAAATGACATGTTGGGATAATGGGTTGAGAAAGGAACAGAGGTCACATAAAATATTATAATAAATGGCAAATTTTGAAATTATGTAATACTTTGTAGTTTACAAAAGAATTTCTTAGAAAAATAACCTTATTTTAAAGATGAAGTTTAACTTCAGAAGATCATCTGACTAGTTTATCAGAAGAGGTGGGATTCATAGCCATATCTTTCAAGTTCAAAACCATAATACTTCCAGGAAATAAGTATTATCTCTTCCCTTTCTCCTCTCCTCTGCCTCTCCCCAATTTCTCCCCCTCCCCTACTTCTCCTTCTTTCTCCCATCCTCCTCCTTCTTTTTTCCTCCTCCTCCCCCTTCTCCGTGCTTTTTTTTTCTCTCTCTCATACAAAGAAGTAAGTGTGAGGATTTATGACTCGGCTTTCCTGGACTTGACCACCTGTACAATCCACTTGACTTTGATCACCTTCTCTAGACAAGACTCCCTAAATTAATTAAGATAGTGAGGTGGAAAGAGCAGATTCTTCTCTGTGGCTATGGTTCTTGCCTGGACAGACACCTGCTCCACGGATGAGGTTAAATGTTGTTTCTGTGCATTCTGGGATATGTGGGTTTTGGAGGAAATCTAGCTAGGTGAGTGGTCGGCAAACTCATTAGTCAACAGAGCCAGATATCAGTAGTACAATGACTGAAATTTCTTTTGAAAGCCAAATTTAATATATATATATATTAATTTATATATATAATTTATTTTTTTAACTTTTCACAGATAAGAAGAGGGACAGAGAATTAGAAACGCTGATAAGAGAGAAACATCGGTCAGCTGCCTCCTGCACACTCCTTACTAAGTATGTGCCCACAACCAAGGTACATGCCCTTGACTGGAATCGAACCTGGGACTTTTCAGTCCGTACGCTGATGCTCTATCCACTGAGCCAAATTTTTTACACTTCAACTTCTTCTAACGCCATTTCTTCAAAATAGAGTCACCCAGGCTGTGATATTTTTGTGGAAAATCCACACTCAATAGGCCAAAGAGCACCATGTGTCTCATGAGCCACAGTTTGCTGATCACTGAGCTAGGTGATAAAGCTAATTTTTGTTGCCCCAGGGTGGGGCCAGGTTATCACTTAATACATACATGTCTGCATCTTGCTTATGAATGCATTTAACATCTGCTTATTGATATATTATAAAATCATTTGTAAAGACAAACATTGCCCAATAAAGACACATGTTATGAGATCATTGTGACAACATAATTTAAGTCTAGGTTTGACTAGGACTATCTCTGTGCATAGGACTATGTCTTTCCAGGGCTGTGTTTCCTTTGTGACCAAAGCTCCTAGACAGGGCAAATCCCTCCCATACTCCCAGGAGAACCCAGAAGTAGCCAAAGTGAAGTGGGCTAGGGAGGAGGGCAGGAGTGGGCTCAATGGAGACTCTTCATTGAGTTCTCACATCCAGGAGACATGTGTCTTTCTCCAGATGGAATCTCATGTGAGTCATTACAATGTAAGCCATTCCCTGGTGTTTCTTTTGGGACTCAGATAGCAACACGAGGCCCCCTGGTGGCCTGAAATAATTCATGAGTTTCCTTGTCAGGCACTGAAGGGCAGGTGTGGCTGGAGAAGGACAAGGTAGGCAAGACTCACCTAGACCTGGTGCTGACAGAGAGGCAGGGCAGAGGACGATGACGTCTTTGGGGAGAGTTGAGAACTAAAATATTTTCTTTTAAGAGGTGAAAACAAATGGGCTGTAAACCATTCACTTTCTGATTTTTTATTCAATAGTTCATTTAGCAAACACTACTGAGTACCTACTCTGGGCAAGACAATTTATTAGGCATCACATGCGGTAAGCAGAAATAAAGACCACCATACACTTATAAGGAGCTTTCGATGAGAATAAAACGTTTATGCCACCGACATGGTAGAAATGCAAGTGCCCTCGGAGAATGACTAGACTCTTCCCTTTCGAATGAAAGGGAAGGCTTCTAGAAAGAGGTGGCATTTCAGCTGGGGCTCTCGTGGGAAGCAGGATTGGATCTATTGGGATGGAGAGGGAAGAGATGGCATTCTGGAGGAGGAAAAACAGAAGTTTAAACAGATGTGGAGGAAAACTGAAACCTGATCCAGGAAGCATGACTGGCCTGGTTTGACTAAACTCATAAGGAGTTTTCGGGTTGTAGGGAGAGTAAAAGCTGGATACATCTGTTTGGATCAGATCCTGGGAACCTTGAAGACTTGCCTGAGAAATTTCTTCATCAAGCAGTTGGGAGCCTTTGAATATCTTAGAGCAGAAAAGATGCATGTCAAAGCATAGACTCTGAAACAAACACAATGCCATAGTCTTGTATTTCATCCAGAGGAGTGTTGTTTCCCTGTGTTTAAGATCATCATTCTCTGCTCTGCGTAATCAACAATTCCAGACTCTACCATCTGACCTTCAACGCCAGGAGTAACTAAGCCCTCAAAGCATCTCCCTTAGCAAAACTACCAAGTACCAGGGAGCGGTCAGAGCCAGGGATACCTGCCATATTTAATTCAATTCCTTGATAGAATGCCTTTGATCCAAAGGGCTATGCTAGGTTCGTTTAGCCTGGACTTGTTTTTCCAAGGTTTAAAAAAAGGCTGTATACCTGTTTAGTTACATGTGGTGTAAACCATATGGACCAGGAATATTTCTGGCCAGCGTATGGGTCGAGTCCTAGCCATGTGTGGAATAGCTCCATGTTCACAGAACTGAAGCAGTAACCTTAGAACTACCACAGTTAAGCAGCCCAAGAATCAACACAAAGCTTGGCACATAGTTGGTGCTCAAAAATATTGTAAGCACCTAGTTAATAACTGATTCTCCAATAAATATGTAACGCACATTTAACAACACATTATAGAATTCCAGGCATTGATTTCCTGATTGTATTGGCATAAAAATCTTTCATGTCTAGTAAAAATAATTAACAGTATTCTATAGAAGTCATGAAAAAAAATGATGTATAAAAAATTAAAATCTTTCCCTTGGCTGGGTTTCCCAGTAGGTTGGAGCATTGCCCCCTACACCAAAGTGTTGCAGGTTCTACTCTCAGTCAGGGCACATACCTAGGTCGTGGGTTCAGTCTTCAGTTGGGGTGCTTACAGGAGGCAGCCGATGGATATTTCTCTCTCTCTCTCCCTCTTCTTTCCTCACTCTCTCAAATCAATAAAAAAGGATATCTTTGGTAAGGATTAAATTATAATAATAAGATAAAATAAAAAGCTTCTAGTTAAGTTAGGAGGAAGCAACATGCCCACTTGTGAGAAATATAGTTGAGACCCTTGTTGATGAGACAAGGGAAGACGGCAGTTTGGAATTGTAATAAAATAACTGCAACAGAAACAGCCATTTAAGAAGTGTCAGCAGCAATGAGTATTTATTATTTCGAATGAAATGTACATTAAACTTTTATATAAAAATCATCAAAAGTGCTATACTGGGTTATTTTAATATTAATTTATCATCTAGTAGTTACACCCTTCACCTCTTTCTTACTTTTGATACATCACTGTAATCAACTAAAATTGTCCAATGTTAAAATATTAAAAAATATTAGTTTATTCTTCAAGAGAAAGTACCACCAGTCAGTCATGAGTTACTGAAAGTAACAAGTAAAACAGGTGCCAGACAATCACATTATTGAAAAAAGAAGTTATCATAGAATTTCATAGATGTAGGTATGCCAAGTCCAAGGCCGCGGAGACTCTGGGCAGCACATTTTTATGATACAGCTTCTTGCGCCTGTGGGTTATTTCATGTGGAGGCGAGTCACTGGTGCGCCAGAGCCATCCAATTGTTTTCTCATCTTTTCTTGGCTCCTTTCCAAGCTGAACCAAATGTTGTCTAACGCTGCACACCTCCATGACCCCAGCAAGGTTTAATATGGAGAAAAAAGCTGATTTTGCAATCTGAGAAATAGCCCTTAGAGTTAAGTTTGTCATGAAAGAAGATACAAGTCATTTCTCACACATGAGGACCTGCCGCCGCCTCCGTACCCCTCCATCCACTCCCATTCCCCTCGTCCGCTCCTGTGCCAAGTCCGACCTCTCCCAGAGGAGTTCGGGGTGAATTGGCCGCCACAGGGAAGGCAGGATGTTCAGCCTCAGGCCCGCCCCACTGGGTCTCTTTCGGTCCTAAGCAAACAAGCTTCTCCGATTTGCCATGAGAGCTGTCTGACTCTCGCGTCTCTTGCCTTTCTTGTGCCTCTGTCTCAGCTTCCAGCACAAGGCGCTGGAGGCCAACAGAAAGAGTCCCGAGGAGAGAAGGACCAGGCCCAGGATGGAGATGATGGAGCCGTGGGAATTGAAGCTGTAAGCCACGGCAGTGACCACGATCCCGGTGATGAGGATCACCACGGCGAAGGGGATGATGCAGCGGTAGCAGGAGAGCTCAGCGCCCCCGGTGGCGGCCATCAGCTGGATCTCACTGACCACAGGGACCGCGGCGAACACGACTTCACTATTGGGGCTCTTCTCCGTTGTCCCTGGCGTGGGAGACTTTGGGGTTCTCAGGATCTCCTTGACAGGCTCTTCCGTCATGTTTACAGCGGTGTTTCCTAGCTGAGTTCAGAGACTAGTCCTGGGGGGCCCTCACCAGGGTGGAGACTGCGAAGGAGAAGACGGGAGATGTCCGCTAAATGCAGGAGAGCGATCCCTGCAAGGAACAGGAAAGAGCTGAGGAGACACCGCTGTGTCCTTTTCTGCAGGGGAAAAATGCACGTGAAAATAAACCCAAATTTCTATTTCTAATTCCTTGCATTTTTTTTTTTTTTGCACTGGGCAAAAAGTAAGATAAAGCACATCACCATAAAGCAATAAAGATATAAAAAGCAGGAAGCACTTTGCAGTATTTAATAGACCCTGGTGGTCGACTAACGTTTTACTAGCCTTTCCTCCTTGCCTATGGCTTCTCTTTCCCCTAAGCACACTGAAGAACCTCAATCCGAATCCAAAGACCTCGTTCAAGGAGGCTACTTTATACACAATATTTCACACAGTTCTTTCCACTACTCATAGCAACTTAGACTCTGCCAATGTTTCCAGGCATAACACGCATTCTTTCCAAATTCTCACCCATTCACTGCCCATTGAACCAATGTCAAGACCAGATGCCAGCGTACCAATGAGGTTCTTCTACATCAGCCAGATAGTCAGCAAGTCTTTATTGTGTGACTACTAAGCACAGGGCACCATGTGTCCTGGGACTTGAGTGTGGATGTGGTTCAGTAAAATCTCAGTGATAATGAGGCTAAGATGTGTGGATCTCAAATGTGGCAATATCCTCCAATCCATGTAAAAGGAATGGAAAAAGAAAAATTAAGAAAGAAAATCAGCAATTTTTGGAGGCTATCATTGGACACGTTTATGCATTAAAGATATGATCAACTATTAGAGTAATTTTCAAATTTCCCATTCCACTCAACAAGGCTTGTAGATGATGTATACCATGACATGTTGGGGGCAGGAGGGAGGGGGAAGCTAGGTTTTCAGGAAAGTTTTACAAGTTTATTTTGTCCCCATGCCCTTAGGCACAAGACTTTCTGTAATGCATGACTATAAATATTTTGAATCTGAACATTTCTGCACAAAACCCGAGACTCCATCAAAAGCATCTGGCTGAAATGCTGCCTATGAGGAATCAGTGTAAACTCCTGTCTGCCGCTCGGACACGTTAAGTCATTCTTTTTTGTCCCTCAGAAGCTGTCTAGGAGCTAAGTTATGCAGTTTAAACGAAGATTACAGAGGCTGTTTCAATGATTAATACTTGAGACATAGTAAGCTATTCAAGCTCAAATCAAACCCTGAGCAATGCAGTTAAATATATGAGAGTTATCTATTTGCATAAAAATTTTAGTCACTAAATTAATCACTGCTCTCCAATGATACCCTAAATATTGGCTGAGCCAGTAAAAGGATTTTTGAGATTATGTCTGAAAGAAGAAAAAAAAATCTTCACCCCAAAGCTGAGATGTAACCTAATCTGAAAATGAAGGTCTGTCCGCAAACTACTTACGCGTTTCTCAGGGAGAAGCAATCCATTACCAGGGAAACCACTCCACTTGGTTTGGTGGGGGCGGGGTGGGGAGAAACCTCAGAGCCTCAGCTTCTTCTGGTCAACTTCTGGGAAAAGAGCCCGTAACAGCATGCTCGTCAATGAAATAAATCTCCTCTGCGGAAAAAGGAAAGATACAAAAATCTTGAATTATATGGTTAGTTTCGGATCCTGGAGTTCTTTCTTTCACTCTACCTCTGTTCCTGAATGACGCTTGTCTTTCCCTCTCTCTGCTTTTATTTCCTCCCTCTGATAGCCCCTCCCTGTCATTTTTCCCCCCCTCACCTCTTTCTTTTCCTTGCCAGCAGATTCTGAGTTCTGGCTCCCCCCCTGCTCAGTGACATGATAAGTCCGAATCATTCCCCAGTCCCTAGAGACAGGAGCCAGCTTTTACTTTATTTCTCTCACAGCACTGACTCAGTAGACTGCGCTGCATTACTCATGTTTTCCCCAGTCAGACCTGCCTAGGGCGCTTCAGGCATTTCCATCAGAAAATCCCTGAGTCTGCTTTGCAAACCCAGCTGAGGGGGACAGAGCCTGGGGGACAGACCCTTGAGAGTGGCAGGAGCAGCTACAAAGAAGTCCTCAGGCACTGAATTCAGCCTCTCAGCCAGCAAACCAATCTGTGTTCCTAGGTTTCCCCAGGGTTCTTCCTTGACTTGTGTGTGCAGGCCAGCGGCAGCTTAACCCTCTTGATGGTTGTTAATTCATTTCGAAACGAGGTGGGAGATACAGATGCTTGCCCTAAGAAGGAAAACTAGCCATCCCAGTCTACACTTGATGACTTACTACCTCTGGGAGGAGGTCACTTGGGCCACACTGGCATTATCATCAGCACTGTCATTTGCAGAGCTTCTCCTGTGGGCTGGGCACACGCAGTGTACCCGCATGAACGTGACTGCTCCCTGGTTTACCACTGACTTTATACCTGAGTTTATCAACAGTTTATAAATGAAGCCCAGAGCGGGTAAGTAATCTGGCAAAGGTCACACAGAAAGAGAGAACTCCTTGGCTCGAACCGTAGTCTGCAATGAGCATAAAATTCACAAGCGGGGGTTGTTAAATGTAGATTCTGATTCATGGGTCTGTCACAGGGTCCTGCCCTGTGAGGATCTGCAGCTCCTTTAAGGAGCAAGATATTTTCACCATTCAGACACCTAGGGCATAACACTTCACCCTCTCAAACAATAAAGTTAAAAACGCACTTCCCACTCCTCTCCCTAAATGGCCTTATCAGTTTGTACTTTATTAGACAAGCTGTTTCAAATCTTAAAGCTCCAGGTTATCTTTTTGAGGTTAAATAAAAAACAAACAGGATAATATGGGGAGACTGTTATAAGCTGGTCTCTATGCTTGTACAGCTAAAAGTTATCCATCCTTTATTTTTTTAATCTATACAAGTTTCAATAACTTCTTTTTAATAAATCCAGCAAATCTACCCACCTAGATGAAATCTCAGGAAATATTTCCCCCCTTTTTTCAAATCTCCGATGTTAGATTTCTCTCACTGCTGGCAGAGGGCTTGGGTACTCACAGGCATCTCACCTCTGTTCTATGAGAGCTTGCTCCTTCCAGCCTCATCCAGCAACAATACCCTTGTGGATTTTGTCATAAAGCGGGAGGGATCAGTGCTCTTTTCTCTCTAGAACGGAGCCAGAGAGGGCTTGGGCTTCTTCATTTTGAAACATAAAGTTAACAAGTCTCTGAAGAGACTGACGGGCAGAATCCCAGCCTGCTGGGGAGGATGAGTCCCTGGAGGGCCTCAGCTGCCCATCCTCACCCAGGAAGAGGCTGTCACAGGGTGCTGAAGATAAGGAATACTTAGGGTAGAAGATAAGGAATACCTAGAGCCAGGCATGTCGGCACTGGCCATCATTGTTCTGGGAAGATGGTGATACGGGAATGGGGGTGGAGGGTCACTGGCTACATGAATTGGAGATTCTTGAGACTCTCTTATAAGAGCAGCAGTCTGCCCACTGCAAACTGGCCTCTGTGGGCAATTCCTCTCTGCCTCCTAGCATGGGCTGCCTTCCCCTAAACCAGTGGACGGCAAACTCATTAGTCAAATATCAACAGTACAACGATTGAAATTTCTTTTGAGAGCCAAATTTTTTAAACTTAAACTTCTTCTAACGCCACTTCTTCAAAATAGACTCGCCCAGGCCGTGGTATTTTGTGGAGGAGCCACACTCAAGGGGCCAAAGAGCCGCATGTGGCTCGTGAGCCGCAGTTTACCGACCATGGCCCTAAACAGGCCAATAATCTCACCAGAGGTCAGAATATCATCTTATCCTGCGGAAGTTCATGTTGCCCCATCACCAAAGTCAAAGGTACACGAATCACCCAGAGAGAAGCCAGAGACACCTTTTCCCCTGAGGAGCCTGCAGCCCCGTCTGCGATGAGGGGCAGCGAATGTATCTGCGAGCCCGGGAGCCTGTGGGCAGGTCTGTCATTACTTGTAACAGCAGAGCTTTCTTCAGCCTCTTAGACTTCAGGTGTCATATTCCCCCCTCCTTCTCCTGCCTAGACTCACAGCTGCCCATCTCCAGAGCCTAAGTAGATAATTGGGGATTTGCAGTGATAAACACACAAGTCGGAAGCTTTGGGATCAAGCAGAAATGGTACATGAAGAATAAGCAGTACCACTCCAGCGTGAACGCATATGCAGTTTTAACCTCTTCAGAGGGAAATTCAAAGCCAATTCCTAGTGATCGGGCGCCTGATGCCTTTGAATGCACCTCCGCCCCTTTTTTCTACTCTGTGCCAATAGGATATCAAACACTCCTGGGAACTTCTAAAGGGACACCTGCCCCCCCCCAGTGAAAAACCTCATCCATAATGCAGCTAGCCTTCTCTCTGCAAGCCTGCTTTCAGAAGGGAGAGCAAAGCTTTCTGGCTCTTTTAAAAGCCCAGGGTTCCAGGGGATTCCTTTACATTTGGAGAACTTCTAAGAAAGTTCCCCATCAACGGGTTCCATCTCTAACCCCCTCTCCCCACCCCTCCTTAGACATTCAACAGTTCTCTCCCAGATCTTTCAAAGAGCAAGGCAAAGATCCTTACCTTTCCCAGCCTGAGTGGAACTGAGACAGCTGCCAGCCCTGGCCAGCAGCAACCCAGAGAGGGAGATGCAAATCACTGCCCTAGGGACCGTGAACAAAGTACTCAGGCTGAAACACAGTTAAGGGACCGGAGAAAAATTGGCAAGAGGAAATGTCTTCCATACTAGTACTGTGTTCTAGTTCTCTCTAGGAGAATGTGATGCATATTTTTTTTTTAAAAGGGGGAACCAAGTTTGAAAAGAATGTTCTCCTTTGTTTTTCTCTCTTTCTCTTCTCTTTCCAGGCTTTCATTTTTCCAGGTTTTCCCTTTCCAAAGCCTCATTCTGTTACTATCCCTCTGTAACATCTGGGACCTGCAGAAAGGATTTTTATCACTCCCCTTCTGTACTTCTAGGTGGCTGTGGGGTTTGGAACATGTATGGGGATGGGGAGTGGGACAGCAAATAAGTCTCTTTCCCTGAAACCTGTGAGTAATAAAAGGAGGGGAGAGAGAGAGAAAGGTTAATGGTGAAAATGGCATTTGTTGCTTTTTGTGGACAGTCTCCCCAGCAGCAGAAGAGTGGTTTTATCTGCTCCTCATCAGAGGATGACGAACAGATAAGGATGGAAATGACTAGGCCACTTTCCCCGTAAGGCACCCTAAACAACAGAACCCGGAACACTTGCTGTTCCAGAGAGAACTCCCCCAAACTGGACAAACCTCAGTTTACTTAGAAACAAAGTTGTTTAGGTGAGGGGATATAGAAGGGTAAGAGGGCAGGGACATGGCAAGGACCATGACAAAGAGGAGATTGGGCCATTTCCCTTCAGTGGCAGCCAAAGCTTTTCAGTCTCTGGGTCCGAAAGGCGGTCCTTCTGATCTTGCCCCGGAGCCATATACTTCTGAAGACCTGGAAATTGCTCCTCTGGAAACAAACACACTTTGTGAGGAGCAATGCCATGTGCATTCGATTACTGGCTCCCATGTACTTTCAGTTTGCTCTCGCTTGGTGTGGTTGAGTTGGCCCCTTTCCAGCAGCCCTGAAGGTGCCAGGTCCTCCTGGTCCCCTGGCCCGCCTCTGCGTGCCTTTGATCTCGGCCCTATCCAGCCCAATTGGACTCAGTGAGATGCAGGCAGCTGGCCAGGGTTCTCCGTTCCAGGGCTTCTTTTAAGGGTGTGTCTGCATTTATGTTCTGAAATCACGGACATTTGGGAAAGTGATCTGTGCTTGTGTGTTCGTTTTGGATAGCAGGCATGCTATTATTGCTTCCCTCCCCTGAGGCACTTTGCTTTGAGATCTAGGATGCTAAAGAAAGATCTGATAGTACCAAGAGGGACAATGGGTATACTTCAGATATAAAATATATTTTACTATTTTCTGGTCAACTTCCAGGTACCAGAAACTCATAAAATCCATGTGTCTATAGAGAGGAAAACATACATCTTTTAGGTGCATCCGGGTCACCATTCTCTTAGCCATTTTGTTCTGAGTCACCATGAAAGATGACATAAAACAAAACAAAATAAAACAAAACAAAAGAGTCACTGAAATCAAAGGACACAGTGGGACCTTTGGGAGGGTTAAGGAAATCATCTCTCACTTCAAAAAAAAACTGTCATTCTGGCCTCTGATGAGAATTGATTTTCTTGTTTCAGTATCTGAACCTCTGCTGACAATACTATGCCCCTGATACATTCCCAAGTAGCTTGTATAATCCTTTACATTTATGTACATTATTCTCTGGAGGCCTAAGATGAGGAAGGTCAGTGGTAAAGAGTTATAGCAAATTGGACTGACAACTTCCCAAGACAAGGATATGGCACTTGGGTCAGCCTCCCCCGGTGGGCTGTGGCAAACTCATTAGTGAACAAAGCCAAATATCGATAGTACAACAATTGAAATTTCTTTAGAGAGCCAAATTTTTTAAACTTCTTCTAACACAGTTGTTCTCAACCTGTGGGTCGCGACCCCTTTGGGGGTCGAATGACCCTTTTCACAGGGGTCGCCTAAGACTATTGGAAAACACCTATTTCCCATGGTCTTAGGAACCAACGCACTGCTCCTCGGTGTAGCAAAGTGTAGCAATGTAGTTTACTCTTGTTATATTAAGACTGTTACCCATGCTACACCACGATTCAAGACAAAATTTCATTTATTTCTAATTAGAAATATTTCACAATATATAATTACATATTGTTTTGTGATTAATCACTATGCTTTACTTATGTTCAATTTGTAACAATGAAAATACATCCTGCATATCAGATATTTACATTACAGCTTATAACAGTTGCAAAATTACAGTTATGAAGTAGCAACAGAAATCATTTTATGGTTGGGGGTCACCACCACATGAGGAGCTGTATTAAAGGGTCGCGGCATTAGGAAGGTTGAGAACCACTGTTCTAATGCCATTTCTTCAAAATAGACTTGTCCAGGCCATGGTATTTTGTGGAAGAGCCACACTCAAGGGGCCAAAGAGCCACATGTGGCTCACGAGCCACAGTTTGCCAACCACTAGGCTAGGGGGTCATGGACTCAGGGGCCTGTAGGAAGCCCACCACACTTGTCTTTTCCCAGGAAGGGAAGAGCAGAGACAACCATGACTCACCTGTTTGCTACTCTTAATACCTGATAGGATGCCTTTCGACCTCCCATTGGCCTCTGGTGACAGTGTCCCTGTTCTGTCCATAAAATGATGTGCACATTGTGTGACCTCAGTCAACTCCTAATCAGCACATCATTTCTTGGTTTCATCATCAGTTTGGTGCTGGCTGATTTGGAACCGCCCTGCCACATGTAAAACTAGTGACCTATGCCATCCTACAAGAGTCACTTAGCTTTTCTTTGCTCCATATCCATTGAGCAGAATAAACCTCACACCTGATCCCAGACGAGTAGTGCTGGTCTTCAAATGACTCACACAGGGTGGGTGTATCCGTGCTGGCCCTTCCCCAAGTAATCAAAAATGCACTTGAAACCATAGATGTTAAGCTCTGTGCTTGGGTAAGAGGAACATCCAGAATATTTTCACAAGTAGTTTTTGCTGTTTCCCTGTTTTGGAGCAAGAACTGAGGTGAAGAAGATGTCATTGTCCCCAGGTTTAGCTCCAGAGCCTAGGCACCTTCATTCTGAGTTGACTCAGTTTGAAGAGGAAAGGAGCCACATAACACCGATCAAATGTCTAATAGGCACCACCGGCAATACAGCTCTATCTCCAATATTTGTATTTTAATTTTACTTATGAAGAAACCAAAACTCAGCAGGGTTCAATACTTGCCTGAGATCTACTATTAGGGCAAAAGGCAAAGCCAGGGTTCAAGTCCAGGGGCCTTTTCTATGTTGTACTGTGAGGTCTCTGTTGCTTATTCTTTTTTTACTAGATTAACTGTGATTAGAATATCCTAACTTTAGCCTACAGTCCACTTTCTTGGGTGAAGGATGAAATATTCTTACTGGGTTTACTCTTGGAAAAGTGTTCTGAAAAGGGGGTCCCTCTTGCTTCTAGAATGAAGAACCCTGATAATGCCCATAGACATCTGGTTATAGAGCTGCATTACTAAGCAGATTTGGGTAGGATTGAGACACAAGCCAGGTACCAATGGAGTCTGTGGGTGGTGTCATGGCTGTAGGAACATTTCAGAAGCTACCCAGGCCATTCCTCAGCTTCCAGGAACATTTTGGTTCTACTGATATTTATTGTACTCCTTCCAGGCACCAGAAACTTGAACAATGCTCTCGTTCAATAGATAGAAAATAGTAAATAAGCAAGATCGCTCTCTGCTCTCAGGGAGCTTACAGTCTAGGATAGGAAAGCCATGTCCACTAATGCCTATGATATTTCTGCTGGAGGGAATAATGAAGTGTTCCAGGAGGCCCAGGGAAGATTAAATCCATTCTTGGTGGGGAGGAAAGCTTCATGGCAGACCAGCAGTAGTCGGTACGAGTAGGAAAGAAGAGAAGGTGATTCTAGGTGAAGGGACAGCCTATATATAAACATAGCTCAGAAAAGTGCCAGTCCTTTGGCACAGAACTTTGAACAGCCTAGGTGGCTAAATTTTAGATCTCAGGGGGCAGGCAGAGCAGTCAAAATAAGACTGGAAATGGTTTATGGTAAGATGATTGCCTTGACATCGAGTTTGGAATTTATTTGGAAACCAATGTAGTTTTGAGCAAGATGATAGTCAGCTCTGTGCACTATCAAAAGTAGCCTGGCATTAGAGTGTTGAAATGCCCTATGGCAAAGTCAAAAGGGGAAGGCTGAAAATACAGTTGGGACATCCATCTGTTAGGAAACCTTTGTCTAGGTGAGAGGTGCCAGGGCCTGACATTGAGTCATGCATGCAGATTGGTGTTAGGTCTGCTCAAATAATTGAATAGGTATCCCTTCCCCTGAGAACTGACCTGTAGGACACTTCACAATGGACATTCTGCTTGCATAGGCCACATTCCACTTGCTAAGACTGTTATCTCTCCTCTCCGGCATTTTCCCAGAATCCAGACCTGCACAGACAATTCTGTGCCCAGAAAAAACCTACTTAGAATCCTTTAAAAAAACCTCTGCCTCCCTGTCTTTGGAGGCTGGTGCCATTTTGGGGCTCAGTCCATCTGATATTCAGATAACCTATTAAATTTATAATCCCTTACCACTTTGCCTATGTGTTCCTCCTCCAGTGACCCTAACAGTTGGAGATCACTGCAGGGGAATGAGCAAACGTTGGCAATCAATGTCAAGGGGGAGGAGACCAAGGAAGAGGGGTGTGTAATGTTTTAGAGCCTCAGTGATGAATAACATAGCAGAAATAGAAGGCCAGGACAAGGAGCAGGTACCAGTGGAGGTCATGAACTTGATTTTGTCAGCATAGGTATCCCCTTCTCCAGTGAAGAGGCAAAATACTAGAGAAAGTGGTGTTGCTGCCCAACTGCTAGTTTGTGAAGCATTGTCTGAATTGCCAAATAATACTGCCATAGGCTCACAGGTGAATCTCCCACTTATGAATGAATTTATAATTCACTTCACTCTGTGCATCTATAAACGATTGTAGACACAGGTGCAGTATACACGGATGATTTGAGATTGCCAACTTTTTGCATAAACAATAACAAATATTTTAAGCATTCTAATTTGAACCTTTAATTATACTGACTCTATGCAAAAAATATATTGATTCAATTTTAAAGTTCCATTTAAAGCTCCTTGAAAATAAGAACATAGCTATGTAATTCTTTCTATACAGTGCCCAGAGTAGAAAAAAGCATCCCAGAGATGTTTTTTGGGAATGAAAATGTTTTCTCTTCCCATGAATCACCACTCCAAGGTACTGCTCATATAGAAAATTCTAATTTCCCCACTTTACCTGTGGAAAAGCAGCCTTTGTCTTGCCAATAACTAATTTTATACTGCCTCATGAGTTAATGATTTTAAAAAGAGGCAATACAAGTCCACTATGGATTTCTTTAGGATGTCATTTGGGGCCTCATGCAATGTAATACATCTTCCTATTGCACTTTACCAAGATCATGTTGACTGGAAAGTCCCCCATAAGTCCCTGAAGGATAATATCAGCAATTGTGTGTGTGTTTATAGAAAGTCTTTGCCAAGTAAATGAACAAACCAATGAAAGAATGACTCTACCTTGAAGGTGGATATAAACCTGTAAACTCAGATGATTATTCCAATGGATTATTTCAAAGCATTCAGATGTTTAGTGCTATGTATATTAGTTATTCATTTCATTAAATATTCAATTATTCATTTTGCTGGAATTCTTTTAATAGTGGATAGATAGCATGCAGATCTAGCTATAGGTTCCATCTAATTAATAAACATAAGTATTTATTGAGTATTTTTTAACAGGTAAAACTTTTATTAAAGAAACTTTCCATTTTTTTTTTAAACCAAAGAGAAGCATTTTAGGCAGAAAATGATGCTTGCAGCTTCTCACCCGAAACACAACACACCCCAGGAACAAGGGCCTCTCCAGCCACAAAATTCACCAACCATCATTTCCCTTAAGTCCTTTTCTGGCCATGTGTGCGTGTGCGTGCGTGTGTGTGTGTGTGTGTGTGTGTGTGTGTTGGTTTGTTCCCAAAAGCTGGTTTTGCAAGTTGAAACGTTATGAAATTAATAGTAGCAGAAATAAAGTACATTGTACAGATCATGCAGATCTTTGGTGCAGAATATAAAAATGGTATTTACAGCCAGTAAACATGGACCAGGACACACGCCACTGCACGCCAGGCCTGGCGGGAGCTTGGGGGGCTCCAGAGACACAGATGAGGCCCCCTCTCAGCCCTGGAGCACACGTTTTCACACGCAGACACACTGGATACAGGCACTCCAGAGAATGTCTTGGAATAATTATCACACTCTGGAATATTGAAACAAGTTGGTCCAAAGAATTTTCTTTTCTTTACTTTTATTATGTATTCTTTTTTTTTTCCGGGTTGGTCAACACATTTTGGAATCTCCCTCCCAGCTCAGCTAGGACACAAAAATCCATTGTTTGATTCCCCCCCCACCCCATTTTTCTTCTTTGTACCTGATCAGGAAGATCAACATTTAAAAAAGTTCTTTTTCATATATATATATGAAAAGTTGTGTAATTTATTTTGGGAAGCCACCAAGGTCATGGGGGGAAAGGGGTAAGGAGACCTCCCAGGGGGAAATGGTGACCTCCTCAGTAGCATTTCACATTTGGGAAGGGTGCTAAGTGGGAACAGAAGAAGAGAGAGAGAAAGCTGGTTTACAAACTTGGTTGTAATTTACAGAAAAGTCATAGATCAGTTGGAAGCGGGGAAACCCTCCTGGGGTGAAAGGCCCCTGCCTGGGCCAAGTCCATCGCCCTCTGCTGGCTGTGGGTGTGGTCAGTAGGGGTGTCCCAGGTCTCTGGGCCTCTTCAGCTGCACTTTCAGCCTCTTCATGCTGATCTGAAAGGCATGCTGTCCTGGGTGGTGGTCTGTGAGCTGGCCAGGTTGTCAAAACTCATGATGCCAAAATATTTGCTCTGTTTGGTGGCCTGATCCACAAATACCTTGGAAGAGATGACATTGCCAAAGAGCAGGAACATCTGCGTCAATTCTATGTCTCCAAACTCCTGGGGGAGATCGTAGATAACCAGGTTACAGCCTTAGGGACCTTCTTGCTGCTGCTACAGGAGTGCTGGCGGCTGTGGGATGCTATGGGTTGCTGTGGGTGATCAGCATAAAGGCCACAGTAGGGTACATGACTATGGAGACCCGGAGTGGCAGCCTTATTGAGTATTGGCTTTGGCTATACATCTTTTATAGATTTATTATTTTACTTAATACTCACAAATAACCCAAGAGGCAGTGTCAGGTAGTCCCATTCTAAAGAAAGAGATTAAAGGACCTGCCTTGGAAAGTCACCATTTGGGAAAGAACCAAAGCCTGTTTGACTCTAAAGTTTGCCCTCCTAATCCTCATGCAGTGTTGTGACTGTGTTCAGATTATGTGCAAACTTTCTGTTCCTTATAAGGAGATTCTACTCAACTCAAAATAAACACTTGGATTTTGAAATGATGATTTTTGAGAAAAAAAAATAGGCATTTACTCTTCCCCAGAATCACTATGGTGGTCCACTGTCTTGTAGCTCAAGACACTGGAAGCATTTTTATCAACATAGAAAGACTTTGAGGTCCACAACATGGGTGAGTAGTAAGAAATGGAACTATGTCCTCAGCCAAACTGAGCTCAATATGGAACTATTTAATTTATGAACTTATTGTATGTTGATCATGTCAATGAAGAGAACAAATCTCTTGCACTCTTCTGCTACATAAAAATGTTTGTCTCGCCGAAACTGGTTTGGCTCAGTGGATAGAGGGTTGGCCTGCAGACTGAAAGGTTCCAGGTTTGATTCCGGTCAAGGGCATGTACCTTAGTTGCAGGCACATCCCCAGTAGGGAGTGTGCAGGAGGCATCTGGTTGATGTTTCTCTCTCATCGATGTTTCTAACTTTCTATTCCTGTCTCTTCCTCTCTTTAAAAAAATCAATAAAATATATTTAAAAAAATGTTTGTCTCTCACACAAGATGATACCTTGCTGTCTCCTTATTACTGAAATACACTCTACAGTAAGCATGTCAAACTCAAAGGCTAACACGGGCCAAATAAACAAGGCATGCAGTCCACGGGCCACGAGTTTGACATGCTTACAGGAACCGGGAATTATTGTCTTTGTAAAAACAATTGTAAAACTTGCTAATAAGACCCAGAGGGCATGGCCACAGAATGAGAACACAATGTTTCTCTCATTGTGTACACTGAGGGCCATCAAGTCCACGTTGAAAGCCAGTGGGCACTTGCAGCTGGTCAGCAGATCTGCCAACGATAACTGTACGTGACTTCCAATTTGATGGGCTCTGTAGTCTCTGGGGAACGTCTCTCCCTGGCCTTATTTCTTGCTATTTATTTTCTAAATTAAACTGAGCTTGGAAAATTTTTTTGACAGCACTGATATGACTTGATCTTTTTTTCCCTAGGATCACAGGGTCAGGCTTTGGATCAATTCCACAACAAAATTAACATTTATGATGCCCCACTTTGGTTGTGCAATGAAAACAGCCATGAACTGGAAGTCAGGAAACTTGGGTCTCAATCTTCTTCCTTTTTTGGTGGCCTTTCCGACCTCTCAGAGCCCCATCTGTCAGTTCTCAGGGTCCTGTCTCTAGAGCCTTTACTATTTTTTCCTTTTATTCTATTTTAAAAAGTCCAATTTGAGCTTATAATATCAGAGAACATAGACAAGACAAGTCGGGGCAATAATTAACACTATAATCCAAGCTACCAGGACAGCTGTAGGAAGCCTCTTTTGAAAAAAAAATCCTCCCTGGTGCAGCATCTGTCAGCAAAGCCATTGACCTTTTACTGTGGATATTCATCTATTTCCCTGTGAAGAGAGTCACGGGCATCTGGCTTAGAGACTGTCTGCGGTGCAAAGGTTTTCAGCAGCTCCAATCAGAGGTCCTAGCTCTGCGGTGTTTGCGCACCTAATTTCCACTCTCGCGGATCCAGAGCCAATGCACAAAGCAGCTCGATCGTTTCATAAACAACCACTTGAATTTGGAAGTGAGGCAGCAGGAGCCAGAACTGCCACCTGCGGAGCCTTACTCCGCTGTGACTGACATGACATGACGTAAGTACGAGACCTCGGTTCACAGTTTATGTGACAGGACACAGGAGCAGCCAACTTTAGGGAAGACTGATAGGAAAGTCCAAGGGTGAGTCTCTCTGGGAACAGGAAGCAGGTCCTGCTGTACCAACAAGGCTTTGGGAGGGAGAATTTTGACAGGTTTTGGAGAAGCAATCGAGCTTCCCAGAGGCTGCCAGGAGGGTGTGCTCCTGTCCCATGGAGTGCGCATTTCCTCTGGGCTTCTCCCCTCTGGGGCCACGCTATCCAGAAAGGAGTGGCCACGCAGCTGTGTGACTTGCATTCATGTAACAGATTCCTCTATAAGCACCCAGGTCGCATGCTCACATGAGCAGAGAAAAGGATAAGTCTGTACACTGAGTGGCCAGATTATTATGATCCCTGAACACATAATAATCTGGCCACTCAGTATATATATATATTAGAGGCCTGGTGCATGAATTTGTACATGATGGGGTCCAGCTAACCTGGCCAGGGGGAGGGGACACGGGCAGTTGGCCGGCCTGCCTGTTGGTCAAACTCCTGGTTGAGGAGACAATTTGCATATTAGCCTTTTATTATATAGGGTATACACTGAGTGGCCAAATTATTATGCTTTCAGAGATCATAATAATCTGGCCACTCAGTGTATATCCCTCGCCTTCTGAAGTTTCTTCTTATAGTCTTTGTGTATGTCAGAGCACTAGGCAAACACCAACTGGCCCTATAACCATGAGCTTGATAGCATCAGGGCTATTTATGAAATGCAGAAATTTGGATGTGGATATATTGAATGTAACTTCTGACTGAGTAAACAAAACATTGGTAGGTATGTGGATATGGAAGGGGTGGGCTCCTGCCAGAAATAGCCAAATGAAAATTTCTGTATCAACTCATTCTCTCTTAGTGTGTGTAATTTCACTCATGAGGTAAACAGCTACTTCTCTATTACTCTCCCATTTAAACTGATTTTTGTGTGGAGGTTCAGTAGTTCTATGCATCACATGAACTCAAGACATATATAAGCTAGAAAAATTAATTTTAAAAATTAACTTAAGATAAATTTTAAGATAGATAATAGTAGTGCTAGGTAATATATTGAGTAACAATCATTGACATAAAGGACTTTATACTTGGTGAATTAATTAATTTTTAGTATTATCCTAAAGCGTGTAGCATTATTCTTCCCATTTTGTCGATGAGGAAACTGAGGCATGGAGAAGTCAATTTGTACGGAAACACACAGCTCATTAGCAGTAAAGATGTATTTCAAGTCCAGGAACTTTGTCTCTAGAGTTCAAGCCTTTATCCTCAGTGCTACATTGTCTTCAGGGAAGATAGTTCTTGTGATGATGAGGAGGAAGAGTTTCATTATGATAGTATTGCTTATTCATGACCCTTGTAGTGCTTATAGATTGAAGGGAAGCATTTCTGTTCAATTAGAATCTGATTTTTGGTTCTCTCCTCCTAAATTTGAGCCCTGTGGATGTCAGAGTTATGAGCCTCATTGCTTGGACTGAATTTTGCAACTGATAAATCCCCTTAAGAAGTTCTTTCATTTTAGCCTTACAATAACCCAGTGAGGTCAAGAGGCTGAAGGCCAGCTTTCTCCAGGACCTATCATCATTCAGCCATGATGCCCACATGAGAACACAATGTTTCTCTCATTGTGCACACTGAGGGCCATCAAGTCCACATTGAAATCCAGTGGGCACTTGCAGCTGGTCAGCAGATCTGCCAATGATAACTGTTTCTCTCATTGTGCACACTGAGGGCCATCAATCTGAGAGTATCCCTGACTGCTCTTCCTCTCTCCCTTACGTGGCTAACTCCTATGCTGGTCTTGGCCTTATCAAGTCACTACCCGCAGGAAGAATTCTTTGATTACCACTGAAGTGTGTTAAGCTTCCCTGATATGCACTTTGGTCACATCGGCCTCCAGTCTCAAGTGGCTAATGTTCTGAGTCTTGAATTTTCCACACAGGACACTCAAGGAGGCTGAGGATGGGAGTATTAGCTCTGGTGGCAAAAGATGGTGACCAAAATCTCAAGTCAACCCCATGTTCACAGAAGGAGTGTAAAATACTACAAAAATATGGAGGTAGTTAAGAAGACCTGGCTCATGATAGCAAAAGATTCAGTAGTTATTCATGATAGTTATCCTGGTTTCTCAAAACCATTGACTCCTTCTTGCTTTAGCGTAGACTCTTGACCCATTGTTGCTCAATTTCTGATAAGACATTTTTTATTCAAAAATCGGGTATTGAAAGATTACGGTGTATCAGGGAGTAGAGAATAATGGTGAAGTGAGTAGGTTCTAGAGTTTAATCTTGGATCCTGTGTGCTTTCAATTATTGGCTTCATCTGTGACTCATCTGTAAGCTGAGTTACCTTACCTGCTTTATTGGATTGTTGTGAGGATCAAATGAGATTATTCATGCAAAACTCAGAGCATAATGTCTGGGAACAGAGAGTGCTTGGTAAATGACTTTCTTAGAACCGTGAGCAAAACGCCCAGTCTCTAGTCTAATTATCTGGTCTCCAGAACACTGCCTTGAGAATTTATCATCTGTTTCTTTGCTTCTTCCAAGTCCAGATATAAATCTTATTTTTCCACTCTAATTTCTTCTCCAACCGCTAGTCTGCTCTGCCCTTTCATAGCCCAAGTTCTACTGCTGCATCCCTTTCCTTAAATATCTGCTTTCAAAGCAACCAGATGACTAAAATGAAAAAGAGGCAAAATATAAACAAATGGATGAGGAAATAATGCACCCAGCTCGTTATTGTAGTGGCGGTAGGAGAATAAATCCATTCAACCAGTGAAGCCGAACACATATTTATTCTTTAGCCCAGGATTCCACTCCTCGGTCTGTACTCAACAGAAACGTGTACATATGGACACCAAGCATCACATGGAAGAAATTCCACAATAGCATAGTATCTATTGCTGAATAACAAATTACTCCAAAACTGGGCAACTTACAACCACAAATGCTTATTATCTCATAGCTTCTGTGAGTTCTGCAGGCATTTGTAAGAGGCTTAGCTGGATGAAGGACCAATCTCTACACCTCACTTGATGAGACCTTGACTGAGTTAAGTCACTTTCTCTGAACTGCAGTTTGTACTCTGCAAAGCAGGGTGGATGCTAGCACTTGTCGCCTCAAAGTGTGGTGGAGAATATCAGGTAACATCAGGTACAGTGGAGTCTGTTGTGCACAAGATTAAGTGCCAAAGTTGGGGAGTGATGTAAAAATCAAGTCTAAACAAAATTCCCTTGAAATTCCTTAGATAAGCCTTCTATCACTGAGGTGCCCTTGGAGGTTCAAAAGCCAGGAATTCTTTTGCTTCTTTCTAGATGTCTGTCCTGGTCTTCCTTTCTGTGGGGAAGCCTAGGACAAGGTTGGCATTAATGGCAAGGGAGGGGGGAGGGGAATTTCATACTCTCTTTATTTGTTGTTGTTGTTGTTGTTGTTGTTGAGGGCACCTAATTGAATTTCCATATTAAGTATACCTTTACACTGACTCCAGTATATGTGAAAGCACTGAAGATTATGATTGAGGAAATGTAAGCATGACTCATCTTTGGAACAGGTGCTTTCCCCAGTTTATCTTGGGTCTAGGAAGCCTTGTGGTTAATGTCAAGGTTAAACACAGTGACTGGTTAAAGCCTTTATCAAAACAAGGGGCTGCTTGATGCTAAATGACATGTTGGGTTAAGGTGTAGAGAAAGGAGTGGAGATCAGCATGAAATATTATAATAAATAGCAATTTTGCAGTTCTGTAGTACTTTATAGTTTACAAAATAATTTCTTAAAAATTAACCTCATTTTTAAAATGAGGTTTAACTTCAGAAGATCATCTGACTAGTTTACCAGAAGAAGTGGGATTCCTAACCATAAATTCTAAGTTCAAAACCATAATACTTTCCTGAAGACAAGTATATGTTTTCCTTTTCCCCTCCTCCTCCTCTTCCTCCTCCTCCTCCTCCCCCCCCCCCCCCCCCCCCTCTCTCTCTCAAAGAAGTAAGTGTGAGAATCTATGACCTGGTTATCCTGGGCTTGATGACTTGCATCATGCACTTGACTTTGATCACCTTCTCTAGGCAAACCTACTTAGATTAATTAAGACAGTGAGGTGAAAGAGCAGGTTCTTCTGTGTGGCTATGGTTCTCATCTGGACAGAGACCTGCTCCATGAGATGAGATTAAACATTATTCCTTTGCATTCTGGAATATGTGGGTTTTAGGGGAAATCCTGTTAGTTTCAGGGAGTTTCTCATGCTCCAGGATGGGGCCAGGTTATCATTTTAATATTAGTACATCATGCTTATGAATGCATTTAACATCTGTTTATTGATATGTAATAAAATCAGTTGTAAAGACAAACATTGCCCAATAAAGACACATGTTATGAGATCATTGTGATATCATAATTTAAGTCTGGGTTTGACTAGGACTATCTCTGTGTATAGGACTGTCTTTGCAGGCCGTGTTCCTTTTAATGTGACCAAAACTCCCTAAACAGGGCAAATCCCTCCCATACTCTCTGGAGAACCCAGAAGTAGCCAATGTGAAGTGGGCTAGGGAGGAGGGCAGGAGTGGGCTCAATGGACACTCTTCACAGAGTTCTCACATCCAGGAGACATGTGTCTTTCTCCAGATGGAAACTCATGTGAGTCATTACAATGTAAGCCATTCCCTGGTGTTTCTTTTGGAACTCGGATAGCAGCACGAGGCCCCCTGGTGGCCTGAAATAATTCATGAGTTTCCTTGTCAGGCACTGAAGGGCAGGTGTGGCTGGAGAAGGACAAGGTAGGCAAGACTCACCTAGACCTGGTGCTGACAGAGAGGCAGGGCAGAGGACAATGACGTTTTGGGGGAGAGTTGAGAACTAAAATATTTTCTTTTAAGAGGTGAAAACAAATGGGCTGTAATTCTGGATAAACCACTCTCTGATTTTTCATTCAATAATTCATTTAGCAAACACTACTGAGTACTTACTCTGTGCAAGACAATTTATCAGGCATCACATGCGGTAAGCAGAAATAAAGACCACCATACACTTCTAAGAAGCTTTGGATGAGAATAAAACGTTTATGCCACCAACATGGTAGAAATGCAAGTGCCCTAAGAGAATGAATAGACTCTTGAAGGAGTAGTTACTTTTGGATGAAAGGGAAGGCTTCTAGGAAGAGGTGGCATTTCAGCTGGGTCTCTAGTGGGAAGCAGGATTGGATCTCTTGGGATGAAGAGGGAAGAGATGGCATTCTGGAGGAGGAAAAACAGAAGTTTGAACAGACATGGAGGAAAAGTGAAGCCTGTTTGTATTCTTGCTTGGAACTCTCTGTGCCTTCTGAACTTGTGTGATTTTTTTCCTTCACCAGGGACTGGAAGTTTTCTGTCATTATTTCTTTAAACATGTTCTCAATCCCTTGCTCACTTTTTGCCCCTTCTGGCACTCTTATTATGTGAATATTGTTATCTTTCATATTGTTCCACAGCTCCCTTAAGCTGTCATCCTGTTTTGAATTGTTTGTTTGTTTTTTCTTTTTTATTCTCTGATTGAGTGGTTTTTTTCTTACCCTGTCTTCTAATTCACTGATCTGATCCTTGACTTCTCCTAATCTGCTATGCATTCCTTCCATTGTGTTCCATTTTTTAAAGAAAATATCCCTTTTTATCGATTTCAGAGAGAAGGGAGAAGGGAAATAGAAACATCAATGATGAGAGAGAATCACTGACTAGCTGCCTCTTACATGCCCCACACTAGGAGTTAAGCCCACAACTCGGGCATGTTCCCAAACCAGGAATCGAACCATGACCTCCTGGTCTATAGGTTGACTGTCAGCCATTGAAGCCATAGCAGCTGAGCACACTGTGTTCTTTATTAGAGCCGTAATTCTTCATAGTTATAATATTTTTTTATCATGCTATTGAGCTTCTTTGCCATTATTATTTTGACTTCTATGTCTGATAAATTTCTTATCTCTTGTTCATTTAGCTCTTCTTCTTGTTTGTTCATTTTGGGCTTATTTGTGTGTGGGTATGTGTGTTTGTCTCCCATTTGGCTGCCTCCTTGGATTTATTAGGTATGTCTGTAAACCTAAAAATCAGAAAGTGAGTGGTTTATCCAGAATTACAGTATTATAGTTATACAGGTATTAGGTCTATCTGCTACAACTCACAATCTCTAGTGCAGGACAGTGTCAGACGCTGTTTGTGACTGTCCCTGAGTACCCTGTTTGGAAAGACCAGCAATACACAGCTTGTGGCTCCCTCTCTTTTATGTCATTTCTTGATTCTTTTCTTTGATATCACTAGTTCTTTCCTCTAAGTAGTTGGTTCTGTTTTCTCTACTCAGCAGTTCTTAATCTCCTTAATTGCATGCTTCATTTCCAGGATTTCTGATCATTTCTTTCTTAAAATTTCAATTTCCTTAGTAAAATATTCATTTTGTTCATTGATTTGTTTTCTGAGTGCACTGAATTGCCTGTCAGTATTTTATCACACTTCATTGAGTATTTTCAGCACTTCAATCTTGAAATCTCTCCTATATACCATATATTTCCATGTGTTCCAGCCTGCTTTCTGGGGACTTTTTATTTTATTTCTGGTCATTGTCATCACTGTGGTTCTTCATGGTATTTGCTGTCATCCTTTGTTTTCACATTTATTTCGCTCTCCATAGGTCTGAGAAAGGTCATTCTTACTTGGCTGAGAGCTGTATGCCCCGGGACATAGGAGCTAACCTCGGAATGCAGTCAGTCCATTTTCCTTTCCTGAGAACTGGCTATCATCATGGAAAGGTTAACAACCTTGTTGCCTGTAATCTGGTCACAGAGGCGGCCACCATTTGCGACCCCCAGCCTGCATTGCCTGTAATCTGTACCATTACACTTCGCCTGTAACTCCTACTCTCCCATGTAATCTTTGTTCTTCTACCCCCTATAAGCAGCTGGCTTATGGGGAGGAGTAGAGCAGATTTTTGTGGATGACCTGCTGTTCTCCCATACTGCCAGCATTATTGGAAGAAATGCTCATATATAATTCAGTCCTGTCTTTGCCTAATTGGCTCAAGTTGTGACAGGCAGCCCAGACCCATTTCTTGTCCAGTTGTGGTTCTAATTACTAGGGAGATAGGATAGTGAAATCAGTGTGCTCAGACACATAGACCTGGATGAGAAAATAAACGATTTAGCCTGTTTGTTTTTTCAGTTTTAAAAGAAGGATCTATTTCATAAATCTGAAAGCATTTAACAAACTATGAAGTGGCCTGTAGCTGTACAATTTGTGTCAGTGTCTCTAAAATTTTCTGGACTTTTCTTTAGTCAAAGCCTTATGAAAATTGTACTAATCTGTCTTCCTTTTCAATGTCTGGTGCAACTTATCAAAATGCATTTTAAATAAGCAACTATACAATATATAAAGTATAGGTTAGTGCCTGGTGAAAAAAAATAGGGATGCAATTATTTTTAATATCCTTAACCCAGTAAAAGTATATGTTTGACTCTCCGTATAACATGATACCAAACATTTTACAATGCAGATAATAACTAAATTGCAATTATGCACCTGTAGTCTTTTTGAAGTTTTCTTGGATAAATGAGTGAAAGGAAATGAAAATAACCTTTGTTATGAGACCTTTCAGCCCAGCTACACACCAGCCTTTTCACTTTACTTCCTTCTATCTCTCCTCTGCACCCTCTACCAACTACAAATCTGCATTAAATTAGCAAATGTAACTGTTTTGAGCAAAAAGAACATAATTTTCCCATCTGTGACTGAAAGTTATAACACACAAATTACCACTTTAAAGAATCATGGTGTTCTCTTTTTCTCTTTTTAATGACACCAGGAAAACCTGGAATAATCATGTAAAGATTAAATATTATAACTAGATAATAAAATAAGTAGAGAATAAAAATCAAATGTTAATTCCCCTTTCAATAGAACTGTCAACTTTTCCCTGTATCTTCAATTTTCTCTCTCTATAAATAATGTATGTTATTTTCTTACAATAATAGGGTCATTCTGTTTTTCTATAATTTTTACAAAATGACTTTTAACATTATCCAAATATGGCAAACATTTTTCCACATCAGTAACTGAATCATCAGAAAGGCTACATGGTGTTCCATTGCAAGGATGTCCCATAATATCTTTATATATTTATGAAGTGCACATTAAGTCTGCTTTTAGTTTTCCCATTGCTGCTTTTTTAAAAAATTTTCTTTTTATGTCCTATATTCTCCATGAAGATATGTCAGAAGTTAGAGCCAACATTGATAATACTCCATCATTAATATCAGCAGCTAAAAATGATTCACCAGTACCCAAGATCAGAATGTACTGTACTCTCAAGTATTTCTCCTGCCCCTTTCCATTCCCTACACTGCTTGTTGCTTCTTATTAACTGGCATGAAAATACATCTATTATAAGCAAAGAACAAACATTTTAATGCAATTTAAAATCTTTTCCTCAGTAAGATTTAAGAAGACTATTTCATCTCCAAAATGAGAGTTGATAGTCATAAAGAAAGACTAATCAGAGGTCTGGAAAGAGTAGGTGAAAATTAGAATTATAGTTGCCCTGTTCAACTACTGATGAAGGAATGACAATCCTGTCTTAGATACTGAAAACAAACAAACAAACAAACAAACAAACAAACAAAATACCAATTAGTGAAGCTGAAGATAAACTGGAGAGTTCTCTCAAAACTCATAGGAGCCAAAACCAGTTTGGCTCAGTGGATAGAGCGTTGGCCTGCAGACAGAAAGGTCCCAGGTTCGATTCTGGTCAAGGGCATGTACCTTGGTTGCGGACACATCCCCAGCTGGGGGCATGCAGGAGGCAGCTGATTGATGTTTCTCTCTCATTGATGTTTCTAACTCTCTATCCCTCTCCCTTCCTCTCTGTAGAAAATCAATAAAATATATTTTTAAAAAAACTCATAGGAAAATAATTAATAATAGGAAATAGTGTGAGAAAAAGTTAAGCAATAAGGAGTCCAAATCTGGCCAGGTGGCTCAGTTGGTTGGAGTGTCCTCCCATATACCTCCTCCCGCTCCCCCAAAAATATAAAAAGATGTGAGTTTGATTACTGATCAGGACAGGCAGTTGGATTCCTAGGCTTTGGATTCAATCCCCAGTAGGTAGTGAAGAGGAGGCAACAGAATGATATTTTCACATCAGTGTTTCTTTCTAAAATCAATTTTAAAAACATACGCTCAGGTAAGACTTAAAAAAACAACAACAATGGAACCTAAAGGTGAAGAAATTGCAGAGCAGGAATTAGGACCATGAGAACACAGCACAAATAAAAGCAACAGAAGCAGAAATTTTTGAGCTGAAGAAATATCTGAGTTTGAAACTTTAAAAAGACTTACTGAAAATAAATGAAACACATACCCAGATAGGTCCAGGCAAAATTCTTGAATATAAAAGAGAAATAAAGCTTTCTGTACCAATTGAAGCTTTTTTTTAAAAAAAGAAGTATATATTCTGGTGAACACAAGTCAAACTATTCTCCCTAAAGCTAAATGCCTATCCTCGATGTTTATAGAACTTTAAAGAGGAGTCAAAATGAAGAATTCATGGGTATTGAAGACCTAGTTTGTAAGTTTTAAAAGTGAGCAATGAAGTCTTGCTTTTAAGACATTTTGCAAATGTAAAAATACAATTCTCAAAACAGAAGAAGTCTGTTGTAAACTACAAGAGTACTAATTCAGGTTTTCATTCCAAAATAATATAAGCCAACCCAGGAATTAGCAGCGGTTGGTGAGAGGCAGTGTAGGCTCACTATATGTTTTGTTTTATTATTTTTTTAAAATATTTTTATTGATTTTTTTTTAGAGAAGGAGAGGGATAGAGAGATAGAAACATCAATGAGAGAGACACATTGATTGCATGTACCTGGATGGGGAATTGAATCAGTGGCCTCTTAGTTCATGGCTTGATGCTGGGCCACCAACCGCTGGGCCACCAACCACTGGGCAACACAAGCCAGGCTATTTTTCACTTTCGACAGGGGAAGTCAGTAATAATTGTTTGTTCTTGATACTAACATATGTGTATCTAACATATGCTAACATATGTGTAATCTTTATAGTAATTTTTTAAAAATATATTTTATTGATCTTTCACAGAGAAGAAGGGAGAGGGATAGAAAGCTAGAAACATCGATGAGAGACATCAATAAGCCGCCTCCGGCACGCCCCCTACTGGGAATGTGCCCGCAACCAACGTACATGCCCTTGACAGGAATCGAACCTGGGACCCTTCAGTCCGCAGGCCGATGCTCTATCCACTGAGCCAAACAGGTTTCGGCAACCTTTAGTAATTTCTTTTTTCTTTTTATTTCTACTTTTTCTTCTTTTGTAAGACAGACATATCTGAAGTATGTCTTCTGTTTTAGTTACCTAGTGTTGCTCAACCAGCTACCCTAAATTTAGTGGCTACAAACAACCCCCATTATTTATTTTGCTTGTGAATTTGCACCAGGCAGGCTCCGTGGTGCCAGCTTCTCCCTGCCCTTGCAGTGTTACCTGGGGTGGGCTAGCTAGAGGATCTGCTTTCAAGATGACTCACATGGCTGGCAAGCTGGCGCTGACTGCTGGCTAGGAGCTCAGCCAGGGCTGAGGGCCAGGGCCCTTAGATCCTTTCCCAGGGGTCTTCGCAGGCTGCTTGGGCTTCCTCATGCCATGGTGTCCGGGTTCTTAGCGGGAGTTTCAAGAGAAATGGAAAGCTGCGTTGTCTCCTATGGCCTGGTCTTGTGAGTTACAAGTCCACTGAAGGCTCAGAGGACCAGCAGATTCAAGATGAAAGGACACAGACTCCAGCTCTGGATGGGATGAGTGTGAAAGTCACATCATAAAAGGTTATGTGGGATAAGAGATATTGTTGCAGCCATTTTTTAGGAAATGCACTTTGTCTTTAAATTACTAAAGGGAAAAAAGTATTTAAAAATCTCCTCAGGAGGAGGTAAAGAAAGAGAAAATTGAGAGACATCTGTAATACTGTCAACAATAACAAAGCTAAAAAATATTATAGAACACACACACACACACACACACACACACACACACACACAATACAATAAAATAAAAATGTCCTCATATATGGCTTTATTTACCTTAGTAGTTATGAGAAATGGCTAAGATTAGAAAGATCTGGATTTGAATCCTGTTTGTAATATTTACTTTCTGTGTATGTATGGATGTGTCACTTAGCATTGTGTGATTTTTTTAATAATCTATTAAATGGAAATATTGACACACAACTGATAGTTTGTAGTGAGAAATGTACTGTTAAGTACTAAGCATAGTCCCTGCTCATATAAATAGTCAATAAATGGTAGTTTTAAGAGACAAAAATGGCTATGATAGCATTGTTCCAGAGGTTCTAGCCAGTAATTTTCAAGTTTATTATTAACAGTAGAATCCCTCCCTCTCATAAGCTCTTTTGCAGACCCCCAATGTAGAAAGCCAATGAAAGCCTACCTCCTGACTGTGAAGCAGGGATGGGGAGCCTGAAGCCCTACCTTCTAGTTTACCCTCTCTCCCACAATGGAGCCAGAGGCATCACCTCAGACACAACGCAAACCACTGTTCCAGCCCATGTAATAATACAGGGAAGAAAAATCACTGGGATAGCTGTTGGAAATGCTGTGGTGGATTTATCTTTGTCATTTCCCCTGACAGTGTGATTGTCTATGTAGACAATTGAGAGGACGCACTGAAAAACTAATGGAACTCACCAAAACAATTTAGTATGGTGGTGGCCAGATAAGGTGTCCCCCAAAAAGATATATATACACACTTTAACAGATCAGAGCTCAACTTGAAAATTAAATCTATTTGAATAAGCACTGTCTTTATAATTATTCAAAGTGTGTATATACATTTTGGGACACCCTATATATGTTTATATATTCATATATACATATATATATACAGGTATTTATATATGCAATTCATATGTGTGTATATACATATACATATACATATCCTATATAATAAAAGAGTAATATGTAAATTAACCATCGCCATGCTACACCCACAAGCTATGCCCATCAGCTAATCAGGAGTGGGTATGCAAATTAACCCAACCAAGATGGCCGTGGCCACTGAGCGAGCAGAAGGGAGGCTTGGGTTTCCCCGGGGATGGAGGAAGCCAAGTTTTCCACACACCCTCACGGGCCCAGGCCTCTACTCAAGGCTACAAAGTTTCAATTGTAGAAGATAAATAAATTCCAACAAAAATTGTGGCAGCCACGGAGTTGGAGAGAGTAAGAGACTAGGGTTGTCCCTGGCAATGGAGGAAGCCTAACTTCTACAGCCCTGGCTTGTCTTGGCCTCTACTTAAGGCTATAAAGTTTCAATTATAGAAGATAAATAAATCCCAACAGAAATGGCTGCCGCCACAGAGTGAGCAAGAGGCTTGGCTCCACTCCAGGCTACAAAGTTTCAATTGTAGAAGATAAATAAATCCCAGATACCAGGACCTCCACTTGGATTTATGGGGGGTGTGGCCAGCCTGAAAACCACCACAGGCCCCTTGTCCAGGCTGCCTGACACCCCAAGGGAACCCCCACCCTGATCTGGGACACCTTTCAGGGCAAACCAGCTGGCCCCCATCCAGGCCTCTATTCTTTGTAATGAAAGAGTAATATGCAGATTGACCATCAGTCCAACACACAAGATGGCTGCTCCCCATGTGGTTAAAAATCCTGCCCCCATGTGGACACAAGATGGCCATCACAAGATGACCAGCAGGGGAGGGCAGTTGGGAGAGACCAGGCTTGCAAGGGAGGGTAGTTTGAGGCAATTAAGCCTGCAGGGGAGGGCAGTTAAGGGTGATCAGGTTGGCAGAAGAGGAAAGTTGGAGGTGACCAGGCCTGCAGGGAAGGGCAGTTGGTGGGGACCCAGGCCTGCAGGAGAGAGCAGTTGAGGAAGACTAGGCCTGCAGGGGAGGGCAGTTAGGGGCAAATAGGCTGGCAAGGGAGCAGTTAGGCATCAATCAGGATGGCAGGGGAGTGGTTAGAGGGTGATCAGGCTGGCAGGCAGAAGCAGTTAGGGGCAATCAGGAAGGCAGGCTGGTGAGCATTTGGGAGCCAGCAGTCCTGGACTGTGAGAAGCATGTCTGACTACCCATTTAGGCCCGATTCTGGTGCAATTGGGCCTAAACAGGCAGTCGGACATCCCTGGAAGGGTCCCAGATTGGAGAGGGTGCAGGCTGGGCTAAAGGACACTACTCCCCCATGCACAAAATTTGTGCACAGGCCTCTAGTATATGTATAAAAGCTTAAATCAACTGTTTAACTGTTTGATTGTTCAACCATTTGATGGATAGCTATGATGTGCAATGATCACCAGGGAACAAATGCTCTGATCAGGGCCCTGTCAGCCCTGAATCTGGTTCACCTGCAACCTGGACCCAGAGGGGAGGGAGGAGGGAGCCCAATTTCTCATGGAATTGGCTGTGGGTTAGCTTGCTGCTGAAGCCCTAGTGGCCCCATGAACCAGGCCACTAGTACATCCTATTTAATAAGGAAGTAATATGCAAATTGATCATCACTCCAACACACAAGATGGCTGCCCCCATGTAGACACAAGATGGCCGCTACAAGATGGCCAGCAGGAAAGGGCACTTGCGGGTGATCAGGCCAATAAGGGAGGGCAGTTAGGGGTGACCAGGCTGACAAGGGAAGGTAGTTAGGGGCAATCAGGCCAGCAGGGGAGCAGTTAGGTGTCGGTCAGGCTGGCAGGAGATTGGTGAGGTGGTGATCAGGCTGGCAGGCAGAAGTGGTTAGGGACAATCAGGCAGGCAGGCAGGTGAATGGTTGGGAGCCAGGAATCCTGGATTGTGAGAGAGATGTCCAAGTGTCCATTTAGGCCCGATCCCACTGGGACATCCCTCGAGGGGTCCCAGATTAGAGAGCTTGCAGGCTGGGCTGAGGGATACCCCCCACACCATGCATAAATTTCATGTACCCAGCATTTAGTGTGTGTGTGTGTGTGTGTGTGTGTGTACAGAATTCTGTTGATATTATACACACGTAATATCAACAGAATCCTAATACTGATTCTCATCAGATATTTCAGATATTTATGTGCCAGGCATGAGCTAGTTATTGGGGGAAAGGAGGTGAGAGGATGGACAGGTCTTTGCTATTGAACTTACGCTCTGATGGAGGAGACAAATGCTCAACTAATTACAGATCAAGATCAGTGTGGGAAAGCAATTCACTTTTATTTGTTTACTTCTTATTGTTTTCCTCCTGCCCCCACTGGGGCACAGATCCAATCACAAGTGGCAACCAATTTTTCCACAGGAAAAGAAAAGAAAAGGCTGAGATAGCAAATAAAAGAAGCCAGGGGAGGAGAGTACTTGGAAGGAAGATTCTGGCTGATACCAGAAGGACAAAAATGAGTGAAGAGCCTGCGGAGAGCAGCTGAAGCTGAGAAAACAAGAGGGCCAAGTTTCTGAGGTGAAGAAGCACTAAGCATGACCCAGGAACGCAAGAGCGTCAGGCTGGAGCCTGGTGAGTGAGGAGGGGAGGGAGGGGAGGGTGGAGATGAAGGTTCAGGAAGGGCCAGTAGGATGGCATGACTTTGTAGGCTGGGGTGAGAAGTTTGAGTGTTATTTAATGCAATGTGAAGCCTATGAACTCTTATTGTAAGGAGGGGAGGACATTTGACATTTTTAAAAATATATATTTTATTGATTTTTTACAGAGAGGAAAGGAGACAGACAGCTAGAAACATCGATGAGAGAGAAACATTGATCAGCTGCCTCCTGCACGCCTCCCACTGGGGATGTGCCCGCAACCAAGTTACATGCCTCCAACCGGAATCAAACCTGGGACCCTTCAGTTCATAGGCCGACGCTCTATCCACTAAGCCAAACCAGTTTCGGCAACATTTGACATTTTTAACACAGCTCTCTCTGTCTGTGTCTGTGGGGAATGGATTCCATCAGGGAGACCAACCAGTTAGAAGCTCACTGGGTAGAAAAGGGGACAGTGATGGTGGCTTCGGCGAGGATGGGCAGTGCAGATAGAAGTAAACAAGCCCTGTCGGTATGGCTCAGTGGTTGAGCATCGACATATGAACCAGGAGGTCACAGTTTGATTTCTGATCAGGGCACATGTCTGAGTTGTGGGCTCAGTGCCCAGTGTGGGATGTGCAGGAAGCAGCCGATCAATGATTCTCTCTCATCAGTGATGTTTCTACCTCTCTCTCCCTCTCCCTTCCTCTATGAGATCAATAAAAATATATTTTCTAAAAAAAGGAAAGAAGTAAATAAATTCAAGCTATGTGGGCAGTAGAACTAGTAAAAACTGTTGCCTCCTTATATGTAGGATTTGAAGGAAAGAGAGGAGTATCATTAGAAGGTTTTCAAATTTGCAAACAAATCTGACTTGTACTCATGGACACAACCCTAGTGAGATAGTGAGTAAAGGGGACCTGAGGGAGGCCTTTTCCCGATGGAACTGGTCTAAATGAAGTCAGCTAAAGTCATGAGGAGCCTCATCTACATTCCCAGAGAAAGACAGCCTGGCTTCGGTCCAAACCAGAGACCTTCACTCTAAGAGAGATTCCAAGTGTCCAGAAAAAACAAACAAACAAAAAATGAGGCACCAGTATTTTTGCTGCTGAATAGGAGAGTGCAGGTCTACAGTCTGGGGATCACAGCCCAAGTGAAACCCTAGACACTGGGTGTGAAATGCCCTAGTGCTGAACTCAGATCCCCCGTGCTGATTAGTCAGGGCAGCGGAAGGGACCTGTAATCCAATACTTCCAGCTCGCTCTGGAATCTCCTTACTGGAAGGAAGGTGGATGATGACTTTATTCTCTGACCCCTTCCAGGATTCCGACAAATCCAGTTTTCTTAAATGTCAGTTTCACTTAATCAAGTTCACACAAAGTAGATGCCCCACAAGGCAAAACTATAAACTCATCTTTCCTAACACCTGCTTTGTACGTCTGATTTTATTCATATTAGCAGGTGAAAGGCACTAGGGACCCTGGGTCTTGATGGATCTGGGACAACATGGTTTGACTAACTGAATTCCCCAAGGTGTTATCTCTTTGTGCCTCCATTCTCTTATCTATAGAAGTGATGGATTAGATCATACGTAACACATACATGAAATAATTTATCTGATTAATTTTGTTCATGTAGATGGCAAACTAGGAATGAGCATTTGCATCTGACGCATCTTTGTACCCCACAATAGCTGTGATGGCCATAAAGCATACACCCTCATACTTAAGGAAGATACAGATGTTGCCTTCAATTTTTTATTTATTTTTAATCTATTAATGTAGTCACTTGTGATAAATATCGATCAATGATTAAGAAATATCAAACAACGAGTACATGAATAAATAAATGAGAAGAAACTAAAGGTGATATCTACGTCCTTTTTCAGTATTAAATTTTATACTTTTATGGCTATCATGGTTCATAGAAAGTCTTTTAGGAGTGAAAACCTTTACAGATAGAGTTGGGTTAGAAGCTATGTTCACTGCTTTCTGTTTATGGGTCCTGCATCAGTTAAAACTGATCAGGACCCAAGTAAGCACGCTCTAGACTCTAACAGAATTATGACCTTGGGCAAGTTACATCACTTCTCCAAAGTTCAGTTTTTTTTTTGTTTGTTTTTGTTTTGTGTGTGTGTGTGTGTGTGTGTGTGTGTGTGTGTGTGTGTGTTATGTGAAATTTGGAGATTATACAAGAACTGATTTCAGAGTGGTATTGTGAGGATTAAGTGAAAACACTTAGCATAGTTTCTGGTTCATAATGAATACTCTGCAAGCTTAGACTATCATTAATGACTTATAGGTTATTATTTTTACAAGCTTTAGAACCGAGGGACAGTGAAATCAACCTCTTGGGTCTCCATTGTCCCAACAAGATAAAACCCTTAAGCATTTTATCAGGAGCAGACATTCAGCAGTAGGAGCTGAATAGAACAAAACTGAATGATTTAGGCACCAAAGAAACAGGTTAAAATCAAGTCAGCTCCAGAATTCAAAGCTACCGATTGAGACAATACATTTTACAAGTGTTCACTTTCACTTGACATTGTGCTTTTGTTTGTATTACTTTCATATTCCTCCAGCAAATCCTTGAGATAGATACTAGTATTTTTCTATCACTGTAAACAGTTTTTTTTTTAATAAATAAGATTTTGCCCAAACTGGTTTGGCTCAGTGGATAGAGCGTCAGCCTGTGGACTGAAAGTTCCCAGGTTCGATTCCGGTCACATCCACAGTAGGAGGTATGCAGGAGGCAGTTGGTTGATGTTTCTCTCTCATCGATGTTTCTAACTCTCTATCTCTCTCCCTTCCTCTCGGTAAAAAAATCAATAAAATGTATTTTAAAAAAAGATTTGAATGTAAACTGCAATTGAAAAATAAAAAATCATTTAAAAAATTAAAGTGATTTGCCTGGTTCTTAAAGTGACTAGAATTCAGACTGCAAAGCTAGTTTTTGTAGTCATGACTTTATGTGCGGAATTCACCAACCAAGTTAGTTCTATACCATGAAAAACATGCCTAGAGAAAGTGAGAAGTGCTGATCTTTACCAAATGTTTTATCTATGATACTGTATATTTCAATCACTTCTCACTTCCTTGGTGCTTTGTAGCTTTCACTAGTAAAAAAGAACAGGTGTGCTTTAAATACTCCAATAAACACACACACACACACACACACACACCACAACACTGATCATCTCTCAGTCACAACAAGGAGTTTGTGTATCTTCCAACTTCCTACTGTAGGTCTTTTCTAATTTTTTTTTTCAAACTGTTGTTTACCCTTTGGCCAGAACATTTTATGCCAGAGCTTTTATTACATGTTTATTTCATGTAGTTGTCTCCTCAGTTCTAACTGGTTGCACAATTCTTACCCCATTTTACAGATTAGGAAACAGGGTTTTTTGGCACTAATGCGGTATTATACTGTTTTAATGTTTAAAATACCTACTTTATTTAAAGCCAAGTACAGTCTGGTGGTAAGAACTATGGTAATATCTAAGGAACTTGAGAGAACAAAAAGGCCCTCGAGTTGCAAAAAGTCTAAATTTATGCAAAATGCAGAAATCCTTGGTGGATACAACAATAACTTCTATTTATTTTATTTTTAAAATCTTTGTTGTTGCAAATATATATGTCCCTTATTTTCTACCTTTGACCCCTTCTAGAGCCCCCCTCACAACACCCCCCCTCCCCCGCCCAAGGCCTCCACCACTCTATTGTCTGTGTGCACGAGTTAGGCATATATGCATACAAGTTCTTTTGTTGATCTTTTCTCACCCACCTCGCCCTCCCTCTGAGATTCCACAGTCAGTTCCATGCATCTAGGTCTCTGGATCTTATAATAATAACTTTTAGATCATCTTTCACCCTCTAGGCAGGCAAATTACCTTGTAGGTCCAATATGCAGGATGGCCCTCCAAAATGTATACTCACTTTGACAGATGAGAGCTCAATTTTGAAAATAAAATGTATTTTAATAAACATTACCTTTATAATTATTTGAAATATATACATATATATATATATATATTTGGGGATCCCTTATAGACTAGGTTTCTTGACCCCTTTTGTGGAATAAATCCCTTTGGCCCTCTGGAGAATCCCATGGACCTCTTCTCAGAATGTTTTAAAATGCGTAACAGAAATTATTTTGAAATACATAGTTCTAGCATCTGACTCCTGAGATTTTCAAGGAGTATGGGATGGGTTACTCAGGGGATGTTTCTGAGATGACATTAGTGTCTTTTCTTCTATCTCCCGTCTATAAATAAGCCCCCATTTCCATAGCCTCCCCCCATCTTTCCCTAGCTCAAATCCAATTTTCTCATTTTATTTGTTTTAGCCACCTTCACCTCTTGCTTAGCCCTGCCCACTTCTATAGCCCCGCCCCTTCCTGGGGCCACCCCATTCTAGACTCCTCCCCTCACTAAGTCCCGCCTTCCCCTTGATTACTTCTCTGTTCTCTGCCAATCACGCTGAGCTACTTTTCCGCCCCGCCCCCGAACCTACACCAGCCTTTGGACAGCCTCTCCTGCGGGCGAAGGAGCCGCAGCTGCAGAAAGATCGACCCTGCTATGGCCAGCGGCTTCTCCCAGGAGCAGTTCCGAGAGGCCTGTGCCGAGCTCCAGCAGCCCGCGCTGGCCGGGGCCGAATGGCAGCTAATGATGGAGACCTTGGGCATCAGCATCTACCGGCTGCTGGACCAGGTAGCGGCCTGCCTGCTGGAGGACTGCGGGGCTGCCGCGTGCCAGGGCCAGCCTTCCCCGGGGACGGAGGTGCTGCAGCCGCGGAAATCCGGACCCGGGCGGGCCTTCTGGAGCTGGGAGGAGCGAGCGCTGGGGCGGTGCCTCCAGCTGACTTGGTCCAGTTTCTGGGAGCGGGGAGGTCGTCAGCATTCAGCCTTAGGTCTGAGGCCCCACGGGGGTGTGGTCTGTTAGAAGTTTACTGTCAAGTTAAAACTTGGGTCTGCTGAATTTTAGTCTCAGGCGCCTCCGGAGTGGGTGCCAGGGGTGTGTGTATGTGGGGAATATCCTCGGGTTTGAATCTAGGTGGAAAAGAAAGACTTTTCAGAGAGTGGATGTGCAGGGTGGCTGGTGTGTGGGGAGAGGCGTGTCGCGGAGGAGGGGCTTACTAGCAACGCTAGCCATTCCTGTGACCTGCTGCTTTTGGCTGCTGCCCCTTCCTTGTAAGCTGCACTTAATAACTGTAGTCTGAACCTTCAGAGGGAAAGATCCACTGAAGGCCTTGGAGGAACGGAGTTGGTTATTAAGCAGGTCTCCAGGCGTTCCTGCGGGCCTTTGGAACAAGTAGCCATCAGGTGGAAGGATCATCTTGCACCTGAACCCTGTCATCAGTTGCTCTGTGTAATAGCAGTTCATGACAAGTAGGTTAAAGGTCATCCTTAGACTCCTTAGGTTAAAGGTAAGTGAGATCCAGGTTTCTTGGCAGAGGACCAGGGTATTATAGTGTTAGAGCAGGGAGGAGCTCTGGATGTCTTGCTACATATACCTCTGGGTGTAGCAAGGTGAGCAAGTTCACGGTCTAGGGCAGACAGAATTCATTTCCTGGGGAAATTTCAACAGTTAGTTACCTTGGTGCATAATTGCACAAGTTTTCAGACAAGATCCATTTATCTTCTCTCAGATTATTCCATTTTCCTTTACCAGCCACATCCAGGCAATTGCCACGGTGTGTCCTTTCGATTGTTCAGACATATCTGACATAGGGCCCATTTCCTTTCCTTTACTTTCCTACATGTTTGCCACTATCCATGGCACTTCTCACCTGGAATTGCGGTGACCTCTTAACTACTTTCCCAGCTTTCCATCCTACACACTACAGTCCAAACACCCAAGAGGCTATGATCTTATCACTCCCGTTTCAGTGGCATTGCTGATTGCAGAATTAATAAGAACTATTGTAACAGCGAATACATTTCATGCTTTCTTATGTTCCAAGCACTGTTTAAGTCTTTGCAGGTACTTAATCCTCATATCACCCCTAATGTTAGTGCTATGGTTATCTTTCTTTTTTTTTTTTCTACCTGTATGTATGGAAATGAATCTTTGGAAATGTTAAGTTGCCTGTTCAAGATTTGAATTGGAATCAGAACTCAGCTGTCTTGCTCTAGTCCTGTGTCATAAATATGCTTCCATAATGCCTCTCTGAAGGAAGGCAAATGTTGCCCGCAGGTTATCCTGAACTAGTTTGGTCTTTTACAAAAAATATTATTATTATTATTATTATTATTATTATTATATTTTAATCTTTATTTTTGAAAGCATTGCATATGTCCCCCTTTCCCTACATGGACCTCTTCCAACCCTCCCTCTCCTCCCCACCCACCCCTCCCCCCCAGGCCTTAACCATGAACTATTTGGTCTTAACTCATCTTTGAACTAGTTTAGTCTTAACACATCTTTCCAGTTTTATCTCCCATAACTCATGCTTACTGCTCCTGTCCTCTAGCCACCCATACTCCCTACCCCATGAGCCTGTACTTTTTTGCTTTTGTATCTTTTATCTCGTAGTGTCCATTGCCTCTAAGTTGAGACAGTGACTGGCTTTGTATTGTATATTGTTTCTGCTGTGTATGTTATGTAGCAGGGACCACTTCTTTCCTGGGGGAGAGGGGCGCGGGGGGGGGGGGGGGAATGAGTGGTATTTAGACAGTTCCTATCCTTACTAACCATTCTATATATCTTATTCCCACCTGTTCTGAGGATGAAGACAGTCATGGTACATTAATGTAAATTAGTGAGCTTTCACAGTTTGGAGGATCTTAAGATTCCCAAAGGTGTGCCATTGGGCCTCAGCAGACAGGATAGAGGGCCACTGCCCCTAGCCATTTTGATCTCCATCTATATTAAAATGTGGAGGCCCTCTTGGCACAGATTACACACCAGCTCCTTCCTAGAACCCATACTGGCCTTTAGCATCATCTGGCATTATTTGCTGCCTGGTCCATTTTGCTAAAGCCTTATTTGTTTTCCAGGTTGATGCCCATCCTGTACCTCCCTCCTGCCAGAGAATTCCTTCTACGCTTTAGTTAGTAAATCTTTTCTTATGAACACCCATAGATTTGGGGTTGTTATGTTTTCATTTTCATTTGTATCAAGGTATGTTTTGATTTTGTCTTTGATCTCGTTGTTAACTCATTCATTGTTCAGTATAAATGTTATTTAGCTTCCATGTGTCTTTCAGTTTTTTTTTCTTCTTATAATGAAGTTCTAGTTTCATACCATTGTGGTTGGATAAAATGCTTGATACCCTTTCAAATTATATTTACTGATAATGTCCCAATATACCCACCACTGGTCCAGTTTACACCTCTTGAGCCGGAGAAAATTTTTACCACTGCCACTCTCAAAAGTATGCCAGCTGGAATGGTAAATTACAGGGTGACCCTATATGAAGCCACAGGCACTCAGACAGCTTATGATTTATCTAACGATGTGTTCAGAGAGTTCCGAGGCATCGGAGTCTGTATCATAGACCATGGACTCCGCTGTCAGATCGCTGGCTTCATGCCCACGTTCGGCGTTCATTAGCTGTGTGACCTTCAGTGAGCTTTAGAAACTCTCTTATTGATGGAGGGATCATTTATATGAACTTCATTGACATGTCATTTACAAATAATAAAGTCCACTTATTTGAAGTCCAGGTCAGCGATTTTTAGTAAACGTGTGCAGTTACCCAGCCTTCCCCACCATCAGGTCAGTTGAGCTGCTCCCACAGGAAACCTTTTGCTGGTTTGCAGTCACCTTGTTCCCACTCCCAGCCCCCAATCTACCTCCTGTCTCTACCTTTTCTCAAAAGGTTTGCCTGTCCCAGGTTATTTCTCACAGCTTCTTTAAGCCTCTGTTTCTCTGTCTGACAAACTGGTGTATCTCCTCTTAACCTTGTGGATGAAGTGGGCTAACCCAGGTGAAGCGTTCCGCCCAGTGTGGGATGTAGTCAGGTACCTTTCGTGATCATTCTGCCTCGCTGTCTGCCATCCTAAGAGGTGAGACCTACCCTGCTTCCTTAGAGCAGTGGTTCTCAACCTTCCTAATGCCGCGACCCTTTAATACAGCTCCTCATGTGGTGGTGACCCCCAACCATAAAATTATTTCCATTGCTACTTCATAACTGTAATTTTGCTACTGTTATGAACTGTAAATATCTGATATGCAGGATGTATTTTCATTGTTACAAATTGAACATAATTAAAGCATAGTGATTAATCACAAAAACAATATGTAATTATATATTGTGAAATATTTATTTCTAATTACAAATAAATTAAATTTTGTCTTGAATCGTGGTATAGCATGCATAACAGTCTTCATATGACAACAGTAAATTACATTGCTACACTTTGCTACACCGAGGAGCGGTCTGTTGGTTCCTAAGACCATGGGAAATAGGTGTTTTCCGCTGGTCTTAAGCGACCCCTGTGAAAGGGTCGTTTGACCCCCAAAGGAGTGGCGACCCACAGGTTGAGAACCGCTGCTTTAGAGGGATCTAAACTAGTAAATCAGACAGCTCACTGTCTCCACACAGTCTTGCCACCCACTTCCCAGTGGCAGCTGTAGCTTTGGCTCTTGCCATTAGAACTGGTTGTCTCTGGTGAGAAATGTTCACTTTTCATACCATCTGAGTTTGTTGCTTGCCAGAGTGGCTGGCACTGGACAGCTTCCACAGTTGTAGTCTGGAGAGGCTTCCTGTCCTCCGGAGGAATAGAAATGAGCTCTTCTGAAAAGCAAAAAAAAAAAAAAAAAAAATCCAGTGCACAGTCCAGGGTGTGCTTACAGGATTAGGGAAATGGGATTCATCAAGGCTGTCTAGAAGTTAGTGATGTAAATGCAGATAAACACCATAAATTGAAGAGAACAAGTGAGGTCAGTTGAGGGGTGAGTAGAGGGATTGGGGGTTCACTAGGGATTGCTTCTCCACGGGAACCGCAATGTCAAATGCAAACATTGTGATGGTTTGATATTTCTCATATAGACACATGTTAGCTCTTACAGAATTTATTATGCTTAGGATAAATACGTGTACCATTATTGGCAGTTCTGTTCCTCAACATATGTTAACCCTGTGAATGCGAGTGAAAAGAAATTGAACAGTTTTCTTGCAGGCATTTGAATAACCGTTGCTAAGAAATGTAGCAGCTTACCGGGCCAGCCTGGCTCAGTGGCTGTGTCGACCTATGAACCAGGAGGTCATGATTCAATTCCCAGTCCGGGCACATGCCTGGGTTGTGGGCTCAATCCCCAGTGTTGGGCATGCAGGAGGCAGCTGACCAATGATTCTCTCTCATCAATAATATTTCTCTCTCTCCTTCTCCCTTCCCTTCCTCTCTGAAATAAAAAAGAATATATTTTAAAAAAAGAAAGGAAGAAATGTAGTAGTTTGACATGGTGACCAGTTAGCCAGAATACCAGGGCATCTCAAAAATCAGCGATTTTAGTAGTAAGTAGCCGAACCCCACTCCCCCCACCCCCTGCCAGGTCTTCGTTTATAAAGTGGAGATAATAACATGCTGACTTCGAAAAATTATTGTGGCTATTAATCACTAAGAACAGTGCCGTCTTGGAGTAGGTACTCTGTATATATTTGCTTTTCTAAAAACATGCATTATGTTGCCTTTCTGAATCCTGAGTTCTTCCGTCTCGAAAGACAGTGTCATACTGACCTTGTTAATGAAAGTGATATCGAATACTAAGTACTTTTTATATGATGAACTTTAGGCAGATCATCTAATTTAATCATCATAGTCATGTCCTTAGGTAGGAACTCTCACTAGACCCTCTGGGCCGCTGAGAAGAGCAAGGCCAGTTGGTGGGAGAGCTTAGACGCTATGCCTGTTGTGCCTCCGAGGCCCTGTCGTAAGCACCAGGCTGTAGTTTCTGGCTACAATTTTCTGTATTTTCCTGACTCTTTGGAATAACATAAAGAAAGACAGAACAGCGCTGCTCTGTTGAAAGTGTTAATATTTATCCTTTCTCCATTCCCAGCTTTCCCTGGTCCTTATCTGAACCTCCCAGAAGCAGCATCTAAGAAGTACCTCTTGGGGTAGTTGGAGGCCCATTGGACAAACACTGGGCTTAGGGACTCAGGGGAGCATCTCCGTGGAAGGTCCATCCTGGGTGGTCTGCGGCAGAAGCACTGGCTTGGGGTCCGGAAGGAACAGGTTCCCATCCAGGCTTTGCCGCCAACAGTGTTGTTGACTGATGCTTGGCAAGTCACTGACATCTTTTACATAAAGGGTCTAAGGCTCCTGCTGGCTGTAATATGCTGTGTGATGGGTCTTGTTTACCTTAAGCATTAGCATGTGGCCTGCACCAGTGGTCTGGACAGAGTAGAGCTAAAGAAGGAGACATGGTGGGCAGTAGGAGGGGCCGGTGTCACCCTTTTTCTGTCCCAAGTACTAGCTGTAGAACACATGATTTAGCCTCCCTTCAGTTCTTTGTATAAAGATGGAGGCAACACCAATGTTTCTATCTATCTACACTGAGTGGCCAGATTATTATGATTTCTGAATGCATAATAATCTGGTCTCTCTCTCTCTACACACACACACACACACACACACACACACACACTCACACACACACATATTAGAGGAGGCCTGGTGCATGAATTCGTGCATAGTGGGGTCTGGTCAACTTGGCCAGGGGGAGGGGACGTGGGCAGTTGGCTGGCCTGCCTGCTGGCCGAACTCCCGGTCAAGGGGACAATTTTCATATTAGCCTTTTATTATATAGGCTATACACTGAGTGGATAGATTATTATGTGTTCAAAGATCATAATAATCTGGCCACTCAGTGTATATGGCAATCAGGACTATGTTAGAGAGCACATGAGATAATGAATATAAGTCTGGAAACAGCACCATGCTGCAAGAAACAATCACTAGCATTATTGAAATAATGGGTAGCAGGTCCAAGTGATGGAAAAACTTCAAATCTGAAGTGCATAGCCGCTGCAGTCTGTGACAGGTCACCAAAGGAAGCACTTTCCAAGCCAAAAAGCCAGCCCGAGCTTGATTTTTTCTCAAGGCTAAGGACATGATGGGTCCCAGCAAGATTATAATTTCTGAGTTACTTAGTGGAAGGAGGCAGCACTTTCTATAAAGGAGGGTGTGGAGTTGTAGATATCTCTATGTAAACTTCAATATACTTCTATTTAATGTTCATTGACAGGGTCTATTATCTCTCACGTCTCTTCCTTGGCCACACATTTTAGCAATACTTAAATACTTTTGTACTGTTGTGACAAAATTACACATAATCATATTTCCCTGTAAAAGTTCATATCTTATCAACACTATTCTATCAGTCTACTCACTTTTTAAATAATATGTTTTAGAGAGAGTGGAAGGGAAGGAGAGAGAGAGAGGAACATCATTGATGTGAGAGACACATCGATTGGTTGCCTCTTGCACACACCCTGACTGGGGCTGGGAGTCAAACCTGCAAACCTTCAGTGTAGGTGCCCTTGACAGGAAATTGAACAATTGAGCTACACGGGCCAAGGTGGGGGTTCTTTTTTTCGTAACGTAATGGCATGCAATATTGTATTAGTTGCAGGTGTACAGCATGGTGATTAGACATTTATATAACTTACAAAGTGATCTCCTTGAGAAGGCTCATATCCATCTGACATCAGACATCAGTATTACAATACTGTTGACTGTGTTCTTTTAGCAAGAAAGAAGAGGGTGTCTTCTTTTGGTAACTGTGTTGCACACTAAATATTGACCGATGCTCTATCACTGAATAATTCTTTTACTGTGTGAAGTGTAGGAAGTTAAATGTTCTATAAATGGAACATTAGACAAGTAGATAATGTCTTATTTTCCAGTGTGATTGGAAAAAATGGAGCCATTCTTCATTGTGGTTTAAAACCTTTTAAGTAAACTCAATTGTATTAATTTATTGAAATGGTAAGAAGCTTAGAAACATAACTTGCAATAAATGTTATTGAGAGTTTATATCTCTACTTTTAAGGAGCTCAATCAAGAGTAAAACTTAGCCCAAATTATGCTAAGATTTGTACTTTATCTGTCAAATTGTACAAACAGTGGTACCCAATCCTGGTGAGGTGATCCTTTGCTACTGGGGAGAATATAAATTGGTATAACTTTTCTTAAACATTTATATAAAATATAAAGAACCTTAAAATGTTAATATAATTTATCTCTAAGGGAGCTTTTCTAATGAAAAAGTTAGAATTATGGACCAGATTGGTCTGTGTGAAATAATAGGTTATTCCAGCAGTATTTATATTTGTAAAAATATTTGGAAACAGAAATAACTTAAGAGAATAACTATGTTAGGTGTGATCTCTCCATAGCTTCAATATAATAGTGTTAAAAAAAGAACACAAGCTGTTTATACCATTTATTACCATTTTTGTAACATAAAGAAGTATTTATTTACTTAAAAGAAATGTGTCCCATATTACTAATAGGTATTTATGGATTATGGGGGGTCACATGCCATTTTTATTCTTTCTTTTTTTGGCATTTCCAATAATGCATATGAATTATTTCTACAATGCTAAAAAATTCACTATATTTTTAAAAAATGTATTTTTATTGATTTCAAAGAAGAAAGGAAAGGGAGAGAGATTTTGAAATGCCAATGATAAGAGAATTATTGATCAGGCTACCTCCTTCACGCCCCCTACTGGGGATTGAGACTGCAACCCAGGCATGTGCCCTTGACTGGGCTGAGGCTCTATTCACTGAGCCAAGCCTGCTAGGGCTCACTGTACTTTTTTATATATATATATATGTATATATATATTTTTTATTGATTTTTTTTTACAGAGAGGAAGGGAGAGGGATAGAGAGCTAGAAACATCGATGAGAGAGAAACATCAATCAGCTGCCTTCTGCATGCCCCCTACTGGGGATGTGCCCACACCAGGATACATGCCCTTGACCGGAATCGAACCTGGGACCTTTCAGTCCATAGGCCGACGCTCTATCCACTGAGCCAAACCGGTTTCGGCTCACTGTATTTTTAAAAAGACAAAATAAAAACGTGAGTGTATGTGCTGAGATCCTTTTTTTTTTTTTTTTTAAGAAATAATGGGTGAAAAAAGTGTTTTGACCCAGGACACTGGGTGGGGCCACCCAGCACTCAAAAAGAACTTTCTATTGCTAGACTAGGAAAGGTGTTACCAAGTATCTTGTTCCTGTGAGGTCTGGCCTTTCTCAGTGCTGCCTCGCAGGGAGTGTTTAAAGGAAGCCGTCACAATAGCTCATTCTTCGGTGTTCACGTCAATCACATCTTTCTATTCTCCTCTTCCTGGAGGGCTTCTGTTTTCTTTTCTGTATAGGACTGAGGTCACTAAGGCTGTGGTGCCACTCAGGAGGGGCCAGGAGCCAGTTTAAGGAAACAGTTTGTCTTAATTTATCCAGATAGCCAAAGCTAACTCATGTCAGGTTGGGGAGATAATGATCTCAAGACATAATTGTCCCTTTTGCTCAGCCTGTGTAGAAAATGGGGCCCCCAATATTCCTGAACAAGGAGCTAATTGTCTTCCTTCCGACAGTGATGAAAACATATGTGGGTCTAAGTGCGTGCTATGGGTAAACCCTCACTACCTTTCCATATGTGAGTGTGAGGGGCGGGGGCAGGAAGGAGAGGTTTCTCCGGAGGTCTGTCCTTCCACGGGGGCATCCATGGAACAGCACGTAGGGAATTCAGGCCTGTTAGTTTGTCACTTGAGGACAGGAAACTCTTGGTATAAAGTCACATACTTCTGGAGCTGGAAAATCTTTCTGAATTTCGCTGCCATTTGGCCTATTTCTTTTTTTTTAAAATTATATTTTATTGATTTTTTACAGAGAGGAAGGGAGAGAGATAGAGAGTTAGAAACATTGATGAGAGAGAGACATCGATCAGCCACCTCCTGCACACCCCCTACTGGGGATGCCTCCCCAACCAAGATACATGCCCTTGACAGGAATCGAACCTGGGACCTTTCAGTTTGCAGGCCGATGCTCTATCCACTGAGCCAAACCGGTTTTGGCAGCCTTCTATTTCTTGCCAGGTACTTTCATATATGCCTGTGATTCTTAAACTGGGTTATTCACTTCGGGATTATGCCACCTGAGCTAGGAGACCCTTGAACAAGCCTCATGATGTCTGGAAAGATTCACCATGCTTACCCCCTCGACTTCACACGAGTTTCCGGCATGGCGTTGAAGAGAATGGCTTCACTTAGGCATAATTACCCAATGACATTATGTTAGCACATGGAAGTTGAGTGGCTCTCAAGGCTTGCTTTCTGTTTGTTTCCCTTTGCATTGACATTTAAGGACCACTGGTTTAATCTTCAAATTAGAGCCTTTAGGCAAGGTGACGGTTAGGAACTTCAAGTTGCCTCTGTACGGAGAGTGGAAATGTGTAGTGGCCAAATCCAGCCCAGTACCCTCGCAGACAAGGGTTCTTGGACTTTGGAATCTAGAAACTTTTTTTTCCTGAAAAAAAAGGGACAAATATGACCTGCAACTGATGTTTCTTTCCCTTTATGCACAAGTCCTTTATATAAAAAAGAAGCAGTGTTGACAAATTTGTCTTAGAATTGATAAACCAGTGTGTTGGGTTCATTAGGCCCCATGGAATCTAAAATAGTAGCCTGTCTCCTGAATGCTAGCTGCCTATATGACACCCCCTACTTGGATGTTTAATAAGCATCTCAAACTCAAGGTGCAACCCTTGCTTACCCCATAGCCCACAAATGACCTCTTTCCCAAGTTTTTTTCTTTTTTCTTTTTTTTTTCCTTATAAAAAGGAGCTCCTCATTTGCCTGGTTGTTCAAGCAAAGGTTCTGAGAGTTTTCCTCAATTCTTTGCTTTCCCCTTCCCTTAGCCTGTCTGTCCCCACTGCAATTGTTATTGACATGACTTCTAAAATAGATCCCTAAGTCACTGACTTCTCCCCATCACTGTTTTACCACCCCATTCAGATCACTGTCTTCTAAACCACTTCCTTACTCTCTTAGGATCTCTTTTGTACCAAGCATTGAGTCATCCTTCTAAAGCCATACCCTGTTTACAGTCATGCCTTGGTTTTTCATACCAGTTAGAACAAAATAGTTAACTCTTACACTGGTTTACAAATCCATTTGGGGCCCAGTCCCACCACCTCTGTGGTCTCGACTCCTACCACTCCCTGGGCACCACAATTCTCCAGAGCCCTGGACTTGTTGTTCTTTGAGCATTTCAATCTGTCAACCTGAGGGCCTTCCCCTACTAGGAATGGTCTTTCCTCATCCTCCCACGCACGGCTCCTTCTAATATTTTAGACAAGAGGTTCTGATAAAGGTCATCCCTCATAGAGGCCTTCCCTGGCCACCTAATTATTTAGGACCCCTCTTTTCCACATCCAGCTTCATTTGTCACATGCCCCTTCTTGGCGCCTGTTTACATTAGCTGCATACTGTTTGTAGTTACAACCACCACCAATGCTCCTGCCGAATTGAAGACCCAGGGGAGCAGGGGTCTCATCTGCTTCTTCATCATCATGTCACCAAGACGACAGGAAGGAGCTCGATAAATGGTGTAGCATGAACCCCAGCCTCAGCTGTTGTTCATATGCTGTGCAATCCAGCTGTCTCGCCATTTGGGAACCAATAGGTTGTTTCTGCCTGTTTATTTTCTACAGCAGACAGGACTGTATGAGTATAAAGTCTTCGGTGTTCTGGAGGATTGCCCACCAGCTCTGCTTGCGGATGTCTATATGGACTTAGACTACAGAAAACAGTGGGACCAATATGTTAAAGGTGAGTAATACCTAGTGTTTTTTAAAAAAGTCAACTTATTTATTCTACCAAGCAGAAAGCAACAGGGTTAATTTCTACTTTGTTATGTTTCATTTTAAAGTTTGGCATAAACGTCTTAAGTGCTGGGCTGAAATGTGCTTTTGCTATTCCTAGGACTTACTCTTTACATACTTTTGATCCACTCTTCAGTTTGCTCAGAGGGCTACTCTGTTCTCTCTGTAAGTTGGTTGTCATCTGTATACCTAGGTATCATGGGAGGCTTCTTGGAGGAGGTGGTGTCTGAGCTTTGTTTTGGAAGTTGAACACAAGAATACTATATGTGAGGAAGTTAGGGTAAGGGGATGAGTGGTGCCAGGGCATTCCAGGCCTAGAGAACAGCAGGAGTCAAGTCAGGAAGGCGTGAAACAGCATGATATGTACAAATTGTGAGCAATTGGGCAGCAGAATCTGGAGTAAGGGTGGGAAGAGGGTTCAGATCCCCAAGGCCCAGGCTGGCTGCCAGTCAGCAGTCCTTAGATTGTACCCTATGGGTGATGGAGTTATGAAAGGCATTAAACAGGGGATGCCCCTGCTGTAGAGCTGGGAGAGAGCTCTGCCATCTCGGCCACAGTGGCATAGAACTAGAGTTGCCAAGGGGTACACAGACTCTGAAAGACCCTCGTAGTCAGGTGTCCTGGTTGCAAGTAACAAAAATACTAATGAATGCCTGTGTAAGAAAAGGAAAAAGTTTACTGGTTCATGGCATTGAAAACTCCACGGGTGTCTGGCTTCCAGGAGAGCAGCATCCAATACTTGAATCATTTCTCAAATCTTTTGACTCCATTTTTCTGCCCAAATGCTCAGGCAGATTCTTATGTCATACAAAGATGCCACCAGAAGATCCAGGCTCATAAGTATCCATGTAACTAATCCCAGAAAACAGGAATGAGAATCTCCTTCCTGCTGCTGGCAGCCAGAGCCCAGGATTGGCTCTCATCGGCTCAGCATGGACCATGTGCTTATTTCTTGTGGCCCTTTCTAATGGTTTAGGGTCACTTACTGTCTTCAGATATACTTCGTATCTAGGGGGAATTGTGATGCTCACCCATCCAAGGGACAAACTGTTTTCTCTGTCCCAGTCTCCCTAGCAGCCATTCCAGTCATGTGACTGAAGTGGCCCATAAGGTGCACATGTGTCTTCAGTTTGAGAGAGAGGACCATGAGGAAGCAGGCAGCATGCAGAATCCATTTTCCAGTGATGGTCCCAGCAAAGGCATCCTGACTTTGGGGCAGACAGTTGCAGAGCTTCTGACATTTGGTTCTCACGTCGTGGTGTCTGGTCCATCCTGAGGTCTACACCTAATTCCGGTCTCCTGGATATTCTGTGAGCTCCCTGAGAGCCTTTTCTAAGCCACCTTTCAGCTTAAACGTGCTCCAGGGGCAAGCTCAGACCCTGGCCAGCGGCACCTCCCTGAACTAACCCCGTGGCCATGTCTTGCCACTTTCCCAGCCCTGGGATTAATGCTGAGCCAGTTCTGCTTAAACCACATAGTCGGGAAGGAGGGGGAGGTGACGCCCTGAAGGAGCATTGAGATGCTAGTCCACAAACGGGGAGGCAACTCCAAGCATGGGAAAGCAACAGGTATCCACCTCTTCCCTTCCTTTCAAGGGCCGTCTTCAATCCCTGTGGCACCAGTGGCTGGGCAAGTGCTTTATTAGGTTTCCTTTCAAAAACTGAGTTAAATAATATGTTTTTCCCTCATCTGCTTCTCAAGGCACTCTTGGCTTGGCTTCCTCTCTAAATGTTAGGGAGATGTTTGCAGTATAGCTGAGGTGAGGGGATACATGTCAAATTCCTTTGCTACCTCCCTCTAAGAGCGGCCACTGTTTGCACACCATAGCCCGATGGGATAGTCAGGAGATTTGGTCACTGCAGCTGTGGCATAGTGCACAGAAACATGGGAGAAGCAAGACACTTCTCCAGTTATGCCACTTTCTCTTTGTCCAGGAACGACACTGCCTTCTCCAGAACCTTTATTTCCCAGCTAAACGTGCAAGACTAAGCAACTCAGTCCTGAACCTGTGGTCAGGTCTTAAAATCTAGAGCAGCGGTTCTCAACCTGTGGGTCGTGACCCCTTTGGGGGTCGAACGACCCTTTCACAGGGGTCGCCTAAGACTATCGGAAAATGCAGATATTTACATCATGATGCATAACAGTAACAAAATTTCATGGTTGGGGGTCACCACCACATGAGGAACTGTATGCAAGGATCTCGGCCTTAGGAAGATTGAGAACCACTGATCTAGAGGGAAAAAAGGTCTTAAAAGCAAAATTGTTGGTACTCTAGTGACATCTGGTGGTTACCCTGATCTTGAAACCTGAGGGTTTATTCTTGTCTGCTGGATAGGGAGTGATTCCTTGCTTCCTAGCTGAGAAACTTGTTTTTGCTCTGAGATAGACAAGTTTTGTTGTTGGGTTCTTTGCTGTTGACTCTGCTTTTATATCTGCTGGACCGTGCCCTTAGGCAACAAGCTTTCAGTGGTAATGAACGGGCCTGACTTTTTTAGAATTCTGTGTTGTATGCATTAATGGTTTATCATGTTCTACAAGGTCATCCTATGTAGGCTTCATGTTAATTAATTGAAACCAAAGAGGCTTCCAGATGCATTAACTTCTTTTGTTCTCCTTAGAACTCTCTGAAAAAGAATGCAACGGCGAGACTGTGGTCTACTGGGAAGTGAAGTACCCTTTCCCCATGTCCAACAGGGATGTATCCTTTTCCAGGGGGCACCGTTTCTTGGCTTCCTAAGGGTTGCTGGGCACCGGGGACATTGCCCAATGGTGGTATATCCAACAACTATCTTTGATCCTTGCAGAAGCATCTGCTAAAGCTGTTATTACACCTTGTGCAGCTTTTGGAGACCTCAGAGTGGGATTTCTGGGCCTGACCACGTGGAGCGTCTGTAACTGTGGTCACTGGAGGGCAGCCTCTACTTTCCTGAGGTGTTTTCTAGGGCTTGAAGTTGTTGGGCCACCGAATTGGGGACTTGGGAAGACCTTTTAATCAAGCTTAACACACTCCCCAATCTAGAGAGGTAAAATGACAGAGGCATCCGTACAGGTGATTCATGGCAGAGAGGAGACTAGAGCCCCCACACTTCCAGCTCTCCTCATACCCCCTCATGTTTTATGGACCCCACAGGGGTCCCTCCATCACTCTTGGCTCTGGACACTGGGTGTATGCTTCTCCCCCTCAATTTTCTTATGCATCTTCAGTTGAATGGAATGTGGGGAGTTTGAGCTGCCACTCCGAGGTTCTAAGCAGCTCACTTAGGACTTGCCTGAGAGGACGGGATGGAAATTTGCTGGGTGAGCAGTGTGGGGGTAGGATGACTGACAGGCAAGCTTTCTCTTTAATCACAGCAGCTGAGCACTTCACACACTGAATTTCCACATAAGATCCTTTGAGCAACAGGGCTCATGGATTAAAACATAACTCTTGGAAATCACTGAATTATGTGATCACTGGATCTTTTCTAGCCCTAACATTCTATAAGTTGGTTGGTTCCTAAATAATTATTCCCTAAAAAGAGAGGGAGTGTGTGGGTGTGTTCTGTGTGTTTTGTCTATGTGTGTTTTTGTGTTTACCTAGCCCCCAATTAGAATTTAAACTCCAGAAGGGTTTATTTTTTGCCACAGTTCCCACATCCTGCTAGATAGCTTACATTACACATGGCATGCATTTCAACAAATTGTGGGGTACTTAACCCCTTAGATTTTATGTGGTTTTCTCTAATCTTGCCGACAAGAATAATCAGTCAATGGGCATCATCATCCCCATTTCACAGTGAGGGAAACTGATGCAAAGAGAAGTTCAGAACTTGACTCAGGTTCATACAGCTGGTGGGTGGAAAAGGCAAATTTGGGACCAGGTCCAGCTGTCTCCAGAGATGGTGATCTCGACCAGGCTATAGTCCTGCCCCTCTGACCTCACAGGGACACTGTTGGGTAGGTATTCGTAGGGGTGAATACTCAGGACTCCTTAAACTTTATTTCATTGGCTTTCCTGTGCCACACGACCCCATGAGTTGTTGTTGTTGTTTTTAGTCTTTCTATATGCATATATGTCTCTCTAATAAAGGTTGTTAACGTTTTGAAAACAGAATAGTGCAGTTGTAAAGAACATTCATTTTGGAGAGAAAGCGCCCCAGTTGTGTATGCAGCCATCCTCTGGTTTGCTGTATGACCTTGTGTGACCTTGAAAAAGGCCTTTTGGGTGCCTGGGCCTCAGTGAACTAGTTGTTCTCCAGTCATAGGCTCTGTGGCATGCTGGACCTCCCAACCATCAAATTTTAATTCATATGTGTATCAAGTTAATTTTTCCTCAATGGAGTGTCAGGTGACCTCTCTCACATGAGCTGAGGAAGTTGTGGGAGAAAGTGGGGCAATATTTGCAGTGTAGTGGGAGAGAGGAGATCCGGAGCCAAAACAACATCATTTCTTCCCTAAAGTATTTGAGAACTTTACTCCCCATGACTTAGAGACGGAGGGCAATAGACCATCCTGAGTGATGAGTGGGACAACTGGGGATGCTTTTGAGACTCTGAGGTGCATAGGGCTGTGGCTTTTGCTATTATGTAAGTGCAACTGTGTTATACTTAGAGTGATTTTTTAAATTGTCTTAGGCATTTAATTTCTTCTAGTGTTAAATAAATTTTGTTATTTGAAAGTATACAGGCAAAGAGTTGAGCCCGTCCATCTATGAAAGTCTAAGTAGGTTTTGAAGCCAGATCTAGGTTCTGATTCAGGTTTCATCACTTCGGCTGGGTGGTGGGACCTTAGGCATGCTCCTTTACTCTCTGGTGTAATGTCATTTGTTAGACCAGGGTACTTGTACTGAACACACAGTGATTTGTCAGGATCAAAATAGATGCTAGAGGAAAAGCACATGGTAAGGCTTAATAAGTAGTGACTTCTCATTTCTTAGGATTTAATGATCTTCCCTAGAAGAGTGTTATCGGCATAGTGGCTGTTCTGGGTTTATTGTGATGAAATAACTGTCATTCTTGGTGAACCAGTGCTAACTCAGAGTTAAATATTCAGGAATTCAGTGCCTTCCTACGATCACCAGTTATAAGTACATTGCTTGACTGTCCTCTGGGCACAGAGGTCAAGTACTTAGAGCTTTGGGGGAAGTTGGGACAAAACAGAATGACTTGGAATTTTGCAGAATGCTTGTTCTGCTCCAGTCTTCCTGTAATGCCCCACCAACCCTGCCTGCTTGGCGATGGTTCTCCCTTTTCCCACATAGAGAAACTGTGTCCCAGAAAAGTTGAGTAAATAAGCCAGGATTACACAAGCAGTCCATCCTCTGCTATTTCCCAGTGCCTTCTTAGAGAAAGGAGTGGTTCCCCTGCACAATTAAAAGCAGCAAGGACTGGTTCACAGGAGGCTAATGCACGATCTCACATGATGCACCAGGTGGTATGAGGTACAATCTTGCAGTGCAGGTAAGGAAGTGGGGCAGCTGGGTGAAGTAACAGTTCCAGGAAGACCATGGGAGGAACAGAACCCCCTCCTCTGGCTTCTGGCTTGGGGTGCCTTCCTTCTACCCATCTGAGATGCTGGTGTGATGTCACACCTTGACTGGCACTGCAGTATGTCTACATCCGGCAGCGGCGAGAGCTGGACGTGGAAGGACGGAAGATCTATGTGGTCCTGGCCCAGAGCACTTCTGTGCCACAGTTTGCTGAGAGGTCGGGCGTGATCCGGGTGAAGGGGTACAAGCAGAGCCTGGCAATTGAGAGTGATGGCAAGAAGGGGAGCAAAGGTAAAGCCTGGGTGCATGTTGGCTCACCGGCCAGGGTCGCCCATGCGAAGGCCACGCTGATCGTGAGGCATGTAAATGCATGATCCTCGTTCCCCACGGTCAGAGAATGGGCAGGGGTGCAAGACAAACATGGGGAGAGATTTAGTTCATCCAAGAAACTTGGCTAGAGTGCAAGGTGGATGTTTAAATCTGACCCAATCCAATCTTTACTGACTATTGTCCAGATGAAATAGAACATCAGAGTCCACCAGAGGGCTCAGAATTGATTCCAGGTGGGTCCTGTGGGTGGGGCAAAGAGCCCATGGGAATGTTTCGGGGGACATAGCTTCTTCTCATCAAAAACGCAGTATCTCAGGGCCTGCCTACCTTGAGTTCAAACCAGGAGAAGAGCTGGGGCAGAGCGTGGGGCACATGGCCACCTGCCCTACTGGGTGAGAAGGCCTTGAACTGGAGGCAAAATCCATGCCACCGTTCTGATGCCTGTTAGATCTATCACCTTGACAAGTCAACCCACACTTCTTCGTCTCCGTTTTACCATGTATACACTGGGGCTTAATTTTACCGACTCCTTATGGTTATTAGGTTAGTGAATGGAGAAATAATGAGACTCTATCCAAGTGTCTGGCACTTGCCAGGTACTTAATAAATAGTAGCAAAATGTACCTTGACTATGTTTTCAAAAATATTTACATATAAATACCCTGGAAGACAAGGCCGAGCAGAGAATCCACTGGAGTTATGGGTTACACGCCTTTCTCCACCCCGCTCCCTCCCCCCCCCTCCTTCTGGGTCTGAATCAAGCGGGGAGGTTTGCAGGGTTTGTGGCTGTACCTCTCTAACCTGTTTTCTCCTGCTGACTCGTGCTTTCTCTCCCCCTCTAGTTTTCATGTATTACTTCGATAACCCAGGTGGCCAAATTCCGTCCTGGCTCATTAACTGGGCCGCCAAGGTGAGCTCCCAGGAGGCGGAGGCGGGAAGTGTGTTTGACAAATGTTGACTTAGCCCGTGGGGCTGTCAGGCCGAAGAGACACACTGTCTCAGGCCTAATGAGGCTCTTTTATGAAGCAGCGTGGTTGAGTGACCACGGTTAGGACTGGGGTTGCCAACACGCAGGATGGAGCTGGGGCAAAAGACAAAGAATCCTTAGCTGGAATGCCAGCCCCTCCCTCTAGGGCCCCGAGATCCCGCCAGGATCACTCTCTGGAACCTCAGGACAATAGCCTGCTCCCCATGCAGACAATGGTGCCTTTGGACCCTGTGTCTGCTTACGGAGGAGCTGGCCTGGCTGGGGAGACAGCCTGACGTCTCCACGCCTGGGGACAGCCTCCGGTTTTGTTCCTGTGGTTTTGCTCTGTTGCTCTGTAAGGAGAGGGAACCACAGTGGTCGCCCCGATCACTGGAGACTGCCTAGGCGCCTGGCTTCCCCGGGACCAGTCAGCCCGCTGTGTACAATTCCTACTAACTGCTGGAGGGCTCAACACCCCCCTGGGAGCGTGACCAAGCTCAGAGGCTTTGGGCCAAACCCAGGTGAATTTGAATCCAGGCCTTGATCTGTGTAATTGATGGATACCATCGAGTTTTTCCCTGTTAAAAGGGCCTGGATATTACCTATTTTGTCCAGTGGGAGTAAATAAGACAAGGTTTGTGGAAAGTCTTGCACAATGGTCAACACTCACTAAACAGTAGTATACCTAGCCTCACGCCCCCAAATCCTCACCAGTCTCTAATTCTGCAAAAGGGGTGGGTCCTTTCACTTCTTCAGAGGAGCTGAACATCCCAGCCCCCTCCCTTCTCCTGTGTTTTATTTTTCTTTTCAAGAAACGGTGTCTCAGAAATGTCTTAGCTTTTCATTAGCAAAAGCCAAAGTATAAGGCAGTGGCTCGCACCAGTGGCCTCTGTGGTCTAGTCTCACCTTTCGCCATTGTCTGTGGCAATTTGAAATCCGGTCCAGGCCCTGTTGTCTTTCATTCTTCCCCGAGTTGCCTTTGTCTACCTGAGCCACATGCCAAGGAATCCGGAGTGATTGCTGTGAGAACCTAGACGTGACAGTCTCCTTTGCTTTGCAGAATGGAGTCCCTAACTTCTTGAAAGACTTGGCGAAAGCCTGTCAGATCTACCTCCAGAAAAACTAAAGAAGGGACTTGGGAACCTTGTACCCATGGACCGACGTCTGCAGAAGAGCCACAACCCATGGACGCTCGGCCTTCCTTTCGCTTTCCCGTCCTCAGAGGCCAGTACACTCTCCAGCTCAGCCCCGGCCTCCGTGTGTGCCTGACGCCCGGCTTCCTTTCCCTGCCCTGGGACCCACTGGCTGCCTCCTTCCACGGTCGAATGTGCGTCAGATTAGGGAAACTTCTGCTTGTTTGTTTTTCAGAAGGGAAGTCCACGGTAGGGAACACAATCACTCCATTGTGCCTTTGGAAAAGGATGGGTGGGTGGGAAGCCACAACAACAACAATAAACACACACTAGTAAGGATGCCCCCTCCAGGCAAGCTGGCTCCTGCCCAGAACTGGATTTCTTGCGACTCCGCAGGCTCACAGTGGGCCAAGACTGGAAAGCTCTGTTGATGTCCCTTTGCCTTATGTCTGGTGACTTGATTTGGCTGGGGTTTGAGGGGATAATCCAATAAAAGTCTCTTCCCATCTCCACAGTTGGGGGATCACAAGCTGCTTTGACTTGAAAAACAATGTAGGCCTGACTAAGCAGATGATGATAATGTGACAACCATTTTTTCCTCATCACCCATGTCTGGGTGTTTCTCCCATATGCCACTGGGGAGAGGTTGGCCATACCTCACTAGATCTTCATGTTACTGGAAGTGGAGGTATCCGGATGGCTCTGGTAGTTAACAAAAGCCAAGATGCTTCGCGCACAGCCCTGTCATAAAGTGTCCTTATAGGCAAGACGATGAATTTCCCATCTGGAATGTTGGGAGATGTTGACAGGATCATGGTCCACAGCCAGGGAAATATTAACCAGTGGCTTGGTTGACTCTGTACTTTTTTCTCAGGAATCCTACCCAAGTTGTCTGCCTCTTTCCACCACCCAAAGACTTCTCTGTTTTCTCCTGAATTTTGATTGGGCCAGATATCCTGGGACACAGCCTTGATGATCTCAGAGAAAACGTTTAAGCACTATGTGTGACGTATCGACCTTGATGAACGGGCATAGACATTTAGGAGGTAAAGCCAGAAGCCAGGGGGTTATTAAAGTGGATATCTTAGACTGTACGTTTTCTCTCTGGGAAGGAAAGTGATTGAATACCAAATAAATACAGAGTGGCTTCTAGTTATCCGGTGTGCAGCTTCCTTCCTACCTGGTTCTTTTTGTGAGAATGAATCAATTTGGTCTCTTTGGTTTACAAGTCACATCTGACTGAACTTATGGACTTAAACAAACAAACAAAAAAACAAACAAATATAATAATAATAATTTTAGGCTCACTTACCTGCAAGGCCATGTGAAGAATGGCTTCAGGTATGGGTTGATACAGGTGCTCAAACTGACGTTATAATTCAGCTCTCTTCAAGTTATTTTTTGAAGTTGGGCTGTATTTGGTCGCTAGATGACTGCTAATAGCAAAAGGTAGGCTTGCATCTTCCCAGGCTCATGCTGAGCCAAAAGAGGGAGAGAGAGAACATTTCTTTCCATTAAGCCCACACTGTCCCATGATTCCCTTTAAACCATGTGCCAAACCCTGCCCCAGTCATTGTCATATGGATATAATTATGCAACTAAGTGATACTTCATCACCGTATCATTAAAATGTCATTATCTCGAGTGTAGCTGGAATTTAATGATAAACTAAAGTGTCTTATGTTAAAGAGGTCAAGTTGAAATTTTATGTAGAGAGCCACTGAAGCACAAGCACTGAGATTTTAGCCTTTGAGCAGAGAATCTACATGAAATGGTATGCAAACCACAGTTTTAAACAGTGTTTTCATACCTTGCTAAGAACTGTGAGAATATTAAGAATACTGTGTATCTAGGCAAGGCAGTTAGAAAAGTCACAACGTTTGTGATAACTAGTAGAATTTTGATTCTTTGGTAAATATGCTTGCTAATTTGGAGAAGACAGTCCTGTACAACATTGGCATGTGAGGTTATGCGGGAAGCTGAGAACCCCTGAGCCAGAAGCACAAAATGTAGAGAGCTGGTGCTTAGAGGCTCCCCAGATTCTTCGGGGTACGCCTCTCCACAGGGCTGGATGCCCCCTTTGGAATTAGAAAGTTACAAATACTTTGCCATTCCTCTAGCACCGTGTTTCACTTGATTTCCCCATGTCTGTGGCTCCAAATAGACACTAGTGTCTTGTGACTAGAGACCGTTATGTGGCTTTGGTTATGGCCTTCCAGGGTCGGCTACAGAAGGCACTCGGAGGGTCACTGAGTGAGTGAATACGTGATTGAGAGGAGATTGATCAAATGACACTCAGGAGAGGAGGCAAACCCATCCAATATGCAGGTTTCATTTGATGACATTAAATAATAATTTAATATTTAGTAATTTAATTCAAGTCACGTTATTGAAGCAGAATTTTTGGACTGGAATACACAGGGTTCCCCTCGGCAGGATGTCCCGGATTCTTTGTCCACTGGAGTTGAAGAATGAGTCCACAGAGAGAAGGTGGTATAGCAAAGGTGGAAATTTATTGAAGAACAACTTCAGACTCCCACGTGGGGAGGGGGAAGAGTCCCACTGACTTCCTTTTCCCAGAGGCTTATAAAGGTCCTTGTGCCTTGATACCCCCTTTGATTGGTCAATATTCCTGTAGACTGGTTACTATAGTAATGCCTGGGCTCAAAGGTGGAACCTCACATGGGATGTGTGAGGTTTTTCCTCTCCTTATTGTTTTCCTATTCCCTTTGGGTTTTTTTCTTCTTCTGGATAAAGGGCTTCCTTCCCTTTATTTTGTGAATATAGACCCGCTGTTTCCAGCTCCCTCATTATATGGAAATGTGCCTGATGCAGCTTTCCAGCTTTCCTATTCTATAGAAATATACCTTTTGCTGCTCTGCAGCACTGTGCTTCCTCCATGATCCTCTTAATTTCAAGTTTCCTGAATCTGTCCTTTTCACCCCTAAAAGTTCCCTTTTCAGTATTTCCCTCCAAACATCCTTTTTGGGTGTTCTAGGTTCCCATGAGCCCTTCCTTTAAAGAACGAAGGTCCCTTCTTTGTGAAGGGCTGTCTTGGCTGGTGTGTCTACAGGTTATATTTTATTGCCAAGTTGGAGCCAGAAAAGGGAAAGGAAAAGAAAAGACCTAAAAAGAAAAAAAATGTAAGCAGGTCCTTTCTCTCCAAAGTTTCTTTATCTGCACTCCTTCCCAACTACAGGAAGATTTTTTTTCATTTTTTATTTTATTTTTTGCTTGAAATAATAGAAACACATTGTTTAGTTCCTCAGAGTTTAGAACCAGCAAAACAGAAGGACTTAATTGTTAATTGTTCATCTATTTATATGTATTTGTGTGTTGTGTGTGTGTGCTTAAATACACATAACGGGTGCTCTCTTTCATGAGATATAAGAATGGAATGGCTGAGTGGCAGGTCACAGGAGTGCCTGTTCAAGGTCTCTCTCTGCAGGCTGCACCAGGCTCCGTGCTGGGCGCTGGGTGGCGGAGTTCATACAGGAAGAAGGGACTTCCCCTGGGAATTGGCAGTCTAGCCAGGACGCAATGCAATGCGTGGTTTATGACCAGAAACCATGAAAATGGGGTCGCCACCTCAGGAAAGGAACACATACAATAGTTTAGGAGTTTGTGGCTAACTGCCGCTAAAACTGAGGCAGCTGGTCCAAAAGGGAGTTGCTTATGCTAAGCACAACATTACCAAACAAAGGCTTCACTTAATGGCAGTTTGGCTTTTAGAGACAGAAAATCTTAAACCAGTCTCTCAGGAATCCACCTGATCAGACCCTCTGCCATCCCTGAAAAAAAGTCCCCTTGTGCCCATACTGGTTTGGCTCAGCAAATAGAGCGTCAGCCTGTGAACTGAAAGGTCCCAGGTTTGATTCTGGTCAGGGGCATGTATTTTGGTTGCGGACACATCCCCAGTAAGGGGCGTGCAGGAGGCGGCTGATCGATGTCTCTCATTGATGTTTCTAACTATCTCTCTCCCTTCCTCTCTGTAAAAAATCAATAAAATATATTAAAAAAATAAAAGTCCCCTTGCAATAATCAATAACCAATCTGCTTCCCTTCCACCCCCCCAGCTCCCTCATTTCCTTTCCCTTCTGCCTGAGGACGGCTTTCATTTTGTACATCTCCTCAGGGCCTCTTTATAGCCATTTGATTGGGTGCTGCCTAATTCAAACCACTGTTTGCTCAAACAAACTCTTGAAATGTTGACTATGGCCCAGTTTGTCTCCTAACAGCCATGGGGTCAGAAGAGGAAACCCAACGAGACCCCAATGTCTCCCTGGAGCAGCCAGTGCCCTCTTAGGGCCCCAGTGCGCCCTTGAGCTGCTGCTCTCTCATTACTCTGAAGGTCATGAGTACGCCCCTCGATCCAGCTCTGCTGCTTCTGCATTGTGAACTCTCACACTTGATTTGAGCGTTTCTTTTTCTGGACTGGATCCCAAAACTGGTGGGAGTCAGACTGGGCCTGACTTAGAAACCCGCCTGGGTCAGGGGTCAAAGGAGTCCGACTTCAGCTGGACTGGGGAGGACGTGTGTGCAGGGGAAGCCTCAGGTGAGCTAACTTTTGTTTTAAGGCTGAACAAGCAGTCCAGCCTTACCAAGCATAACCGCGGATCGCAGTGGCCACAGCGGAGAACGTTTAACCTAAACGAGCTTACCCATTTATGAAGTGCCTTGGAAAACGCGGCGTCTCAGACAAACACTCAGCACAAAGGGTAGCAGGGACGTTCTTTTTCCGCTGCTGCAGTTTCTGGTGATGAGGATGAGCTCTGCTGGAACCCCGCCCCCCTCACTCCGGAGCCCACAGACAGAGTCCTGGGAACCTGTCCGAAGCCGGCAAATGGTAAGAATTCTTACCAGCATCAGCTTCATCTCTGCGTCTGTCTGTGGCACGTGGTGGAGAGAGGAAGGTAAAATTGGCACTTTTCCAAATGTATAATGACAGCCAAAAAACATTCGTAAGAATATTACCTGGAACTGTGACTAGTGTGTTTTCAGGCACCCCCTGTACCCCCTTATTCTCAGGGACAGCTTTTGCTTCTTGTTTGTCTCATTCTGTGTCCCGAGATCGTGCTTGGCAGCTCTTAGGTTGAGGGCCCCCAAAAGAGGGTCAGACAGACACGCGGGTTGCGTCCTATTTAGGCTGAGATGTGATGACCGAAGTGTGAGCTTGCCATTTGCCTTTGGGGTCGTGGGAATGTGGGCAGCTCTCCGGTGAGCAGGGGAATTGTCTTCTTTTTAGCTTTGGTTTCTCTCAGGAAGTGGCTCTGGGTCTTGGGAGGGTCGTTTCGGTATCTTTTGCACCCTTGTTGGGGGTGCCTCTTGTTTTCAAATACATGTATACACAAGATAGATAACACGCAAATACCCAAACTATCTGCTGAGAGAAGAAAGGAAGGAAGGAATCTGTTGGAGCAGCCACCATGCCAGAAAGATGGGCCTCAGAACACGTCCTCGTAATCTCGTGTTCCTCCTAAGTCTCACCGCAGAGTGAACTTTGGGAACAAACGCATTTGCAGGATGTTCTAAAGCTGGAATTGTTTTGCCTCTCGGTTATTTATTATTTTATTACTTATTATTGCTTTGCTTTTCCATTCTGATCTAACACCTTTGGAGTACTTATACCGACCATCTTAGGTGCACACACTTGAAGGGTGATACTGATCGAACTGGGGGAGGGGAGGGAGGCAGGGACCAAAGCCAGAGGAGAAGACCTTTTCATTTCCTGGCTGGGGTCCCGAAAACTGTAAACCTGGCATCCCCCAGGGACAGTTACTGCAGTGGGGGGGTGGGGGCCACACACCACATCCATTTTCTCCTGTTTGTTTGCTCCGACTCCCCTCTAGTTGTTCATACACTGAGAAAAAGCCAGCGGAAAGCAAGCAGGACGAAAGCAGCCCTCAGAGCTCTGCGAAGGACATACAGCAACTCTTCTTTTATGTCAAGCAGCTTGCGAGGGGCTGGATCTGTGGTCATGGGTTCTGCTTACCCATGAATGTGGTGTTTCATTTTCCCAGGGAAAGTGAATGATAGTCTCCACTGGGAGCCTGTATTCCAGGCCTGGTGGATTGAGTAATTACTGGACCGCCGAAAGCATCCCAGTAGGAGTTCACCCTCCACAACTCGGCTGGGCTCCTGTTCCCACTCCAGCTACTCTAAGCTTTTGTAAACAGAGTTCGTTTTTCTGTGACGGGCTAGGAAACGTCACTGTGAGGTGATGGTGCCGGACCCTGGAGGGGACCTGCCAGGGAGGCCGCTTCCTCACGTCTCAGTTCAGTTTCTAAGGAGCTGGCGGGGTTGAGTAACCGCTGAAGCTCCGTGTCTTCCCATCCTATTCTGTCCCACTGACTTATAAAGAGCCAGCCACCCGCCGGAGGACAAGAGCAGATCTACCAGATGTTTCCTGAGCAAAGACAGCATGCATTTCCCCTCTGCTCATCATCTTGGGAGGAGCGGTGGCTGGCCAGACACTCACCCGCTCTGACATCATTGGGCGAGGTAGTCTGGGGGAGAATTTCAAAGCCCAGCAGCTTGGCCCGGGAAGCGCTCAGCTGCCAGCTCTGAGCCGGGGTTAACTGACACACATAACTAGGGAGAAGGAATCAGCAATTTACGTGTGTTTATTCTTTGGGAGGAAGTAGACTCTCCACCTCTGCATTATCCATCTGTGGCAAGGGGAGACTTTTCTAACCGCCCCAAGTCCCCTTTTTTCAGCTTTGTTGAGAAGTAATTGACCTGTCACTGTCCCCATTGTAGGTTCATAGCATGGTGGCTTGATTTGAAATGACCACCACAACAGGCTCAGCCAACATCCATCATCTCATCCAGACATAATAAAAATAACAGAAAAAAATATCTTGTGAAGGGACCTCCAAGGATCTGCTCTCCCATACCCTTCTCTACCTCATACAGTGCATCCACTCCCCAGATCCTCATGATTCTAATCTACAGACCTCTTCTAACGCCTTACCACCCCAACCTCCCTCCTCTATTCCTATAGACCAAGTGTGTCAAACTCAAAGGCTAACAAAGGCATGTGGCCCACAGGCTGCAAGTTTGACATGCTTGCTGTAGACATTCAAATTTATTCACTAAGCATTTAATATGGCTCCTGATATTGAGAGGAACACTTAGACCACAGTGAGACTATTACTTTTGTTGTCATCTATATATTTTTTCTGTTCATGCTGTGTGAATCTGGTTTATCTTTTTTAAACCGCACATTTATATGAATGGCTCATACCAATCAATTTCCTTTCCCCACCTCACTTTCCAAATTTAAATACCCAAACTCTGCCAACTCACAGCTCCGCCAGCCTCCACTTGTGTAACTGATCACTGATCAAAATGGAAGATTTCAGGTTCATCTCTAAGGAGTTTTCCCAGGTCAGTTTTCACTTCCCCACACCTCTTTAGTATGTGTTAGACACACAGAAAGACGAGCTTTGGTTTATTCTTGTTTACCAAACTGACAATCCCCTTATATACCGATCCCTGGTGAATTGCATGTCCTTCCATTTGTGGAGCATTTTATCCTCTTCTGAGAGAGCATGCTATATTACCTTTTTTAGCTGAAGCCCATTTTTACTCATTGGGATCATGTCACCCATTCATGCAATAAAGATTGATCAATGGCCAACTCTATGCCAAGAACAAACTCTGTTGCCAAGCGCCAAGCAGCATGTTGGCTACAAAGAGACAAACCAAACATGGTTCTTGACCTCATGAAACTTATGTTATAGTATTAACATTTTCATAATTATCTGTAGACAACTTATCATTGTACTTATAATTGCTGGTGATTACTAGTATATAGTCAGAATTTTTTTTTTTAACACCAATCCTGATAAAGCAAAAACAGCATGATGTGTATTGTAGAAGCAGGTGGTGGGTAGATGGATGTTCTCTATACAATTCTTCCAACTTTCCTGCAGGCAGTCCTCAGGTTACTGACATACATCATTTCGTGGTTACATTGCCATCTCCCACTTATTTATAAAAAAAAAAGTTCTGTCATTTGAACATATGTACATATGTGCTTTATGTTTTTTACTGTATTTACCACAAGTAAAGGTCATGAATTGTTATCTTTTTAATTTTTTTTTTTACTGTTTCACTTCATTACTGCTGTGTAAGTGTTCCATATGAATGACGCAGGTGTTTATGTAGGTGGGTTCCAACTTACGGTGAAAATCAGTTACATCGTGCTGTGCCATAGGAACAGATTTCCAGCGTAACCCGAAGACTAACTGTATTTGAACATTTTCATAATAAAATATTGTGTGTGTGTGTGGAGGGTAGGAAAATCTGCCTATCCTTCAGAAACTATATATCTTTCATAGTCCTCAGCCATGGATTTGTATCTATCCCCCTTTTAAACTCTCCAAATTTGATATTTTCAATGCCCTACACTCTCTCGCATCCTTTTCTCCTCTACCTGACACACTGTTCAGATTCTCTCTTTTTTGTCTGCTAACGCTTATGCATCCTCCCGGTCTCAGCTGAAAATACCACTTCCTACCAGAAGAGTTCCCTGATTCTCCTATCATAACACTACTCCGTTTGGCGGTTATCTGATTATGTGTGTGATTTCTTCACTTTTATTGTAAATTTCATCTGGGAGAAGATGTCATCTTTCTTGTTCACTGTTGTATCCCTAGAGCTTAGCACAGTGCCTGGCACCTGATCATTGCTCAAATGGTATCTATTGAATGGATTCATGAACGCAGTAGTCCTTGCTAACCAGGGTATTAGTTCCTCTTATTTCTCAACTCCCAAGGATCCGGTGAAGATAGCACTGTTTTTCCCATTTTGCAAAAAGGAAAACTTGGGGTTGGAAGTTATATCATTTCCCAAGATTCCTGTGTAGCTAGAAGGGGGCAGAATTGGATTTGAACCCTCGCCCTCTGATGTCAGATTAAGTGCTCTCTCCATAATGTTGCAACTAGATGTAGCAAATGTTTCAAAATTGGTACAAAATTCTACTGCATTGTAGGAAAGGGAGAATTCACTCTAGATATGATGGTATTTGAGTTTGGATCTGAAAGACAAATAAGGCTTTCATGAAAATATTTTCCGTTATTAAAACCAAACCAAATTATAACCCTTATGCACTATAATACATTCAACTATTTAATGTAAGAAGTAAAAGTTCACCCCTGCATTTGCTCTAATTATATTACCAAGACATAGTCATCATAAACCATATCTGTGTATATGCACATGATAGGATGCTTTTGTTTTCTTTCCTTTAAAGGAATCATGCTAGAAATACTGTTCTGCAGGCTCTCTGCCCTTTTTTTTGAACCTCAATACAAGTGGACAACCTTTTATCTGGTCCATCTATACTTAACCTCCCATATTTTTTGTTAATTCTCACCTGAGGATACTTTTCCATTGCTCTTTGGAGGGAGTAAAAGGGAGGGGGAGAGACAGAAAGAGAGCAACGTTGATGTGAGAGACACATCTCTCGGTTGCCTCCCGCACATTCCCTGACCCGGCCAGGATCGAGCCTGCAACCAAGGTACAGTATGTGCCCTTGACTGGAATTGAATCTGGGACTCCTTAGTCTGAGGGTTGATGCTCTATCCACTGAGCCAAACAAGCTAGGGCTTACCTCCCACATTTTGGACTGCTTGCATTACATTCCTTCGGAGGAATGTTCCATAATTTGTTTAACCGGTCTCTTATTGTGGGCATGTTGCTGGTTTCCCACTTTCTCCTTTATAAAGAATTCTGCAGTAATTCTCCTCGTTTATATGTCTCTGAACTCTCATTAAATATTTTCTGTGCATCAATGTCTAAAACGGGGATTTCTTGTGTCGTGGGTAATAATGCAACTTCAATTGTGAAAGAAATGGAGGGAAGAAAATGCACAGAATGTGAAAAAAGTTGGAATTGGGGGGCAAAACACATTCAAGGTGGGGAAAGTCTCATCAATAAAGGTACCAAAATGCCTAAATCACATTCCTTTATTTTTTCCCAAGAAGCCTCAGCGTTTTAAACCTTTGTGAGAGCTCTAATGACAAATTCCAGCTCCTGCCCAGAGACCACCAAGCCATTTGTCAGGACGTCTCTTTCTCTCCTTGCTGTCCCTCGGTGATGAAGTCCCCAGAGGTTAAACACACTCATTATTAATTGCGCCACAAGAATCCCTGAAAACCAATGTTTGCTGCCCTTTGGTTCTTTCTTTTAAGGACTCCTCACCACACACAGACCCCTTATTGTGCTATTCACAGCTTCCCAGATGAAACCAAAGCCTCGATGCAACGATCGTCAAAGAAAACGAATTTCTCCACGATCCCACACACCCACAGACACCGGCTCTCTTCTTTCCACCAATGACTAAAACTTCAAGTTGAATGAACATGACATGAGATGCTTCAAAAGAGCGACCCCCTTGCCATCAGCTTTATTAAAGGCACACATGTGCAGTCGCATTGAATGGTGTTTATTTTAAAACCTGCGATGTTTACCCTTGAAAGTCTATTAATGCATCTCTCACCTTACAGCGAACAAAAGGGCATTGTAACTCCATGTAGTCCGACTGCTTGCTTACATTGAGGTCTGCACTCAAATGAGAAAAATACTTGAGTATCAGTCATCTTGGAATCCAAGGGACTTATTCATGGGGCATGTGGGGCTCTATTCATAAATGATTTATGTCTTTGCATAAAGGTTAGTGGTGTGTGTGTGTGTGTGTGTGTGTGTTGCTCAGAGAACCATCGGCTGCCTCTCCTGAGTAATTTATACAAGATCAATATTTATCAAAGTGAGCCAAGAATTGTGCCATAACTCTCTGAAAACCAAATACTTCATTTACAGTTCCTTTCACCCGTGGAAGGGAGCATAGCCTTGAAATGTTTGCGTAAAAGCTACTTAAAGTGGTCCTCACTTGGTTCCTGTTGCTTTAGATACAGTGTAGTGCTTTGGCAGAAATTACTTCTTTTTTTGCCATGGATATTGCTTAATGCATAGTAGATATAAAAACATGCCTTTGTTGAATTAATGAGTAAAAAGGGAAGTGAGCAAACATTTCAAAGAGAAAGGAGTGTGTCCTGCTGTATCAATTCCTTTAACATATATTAATTGAACACCTGCTAGGTATTATGCATTGAATTAGGACCTAGCTATTACCTGGAATGCTCTCTCAGACATTTGTGTGAATAATTAAAAGCAAATTAATAAAACGTGTTGTAGGCTCTATGAAAGGTTAAAAGAAGTCTTCTTGGAGATCCAGAGAAAGGATCAACTAATTCTTCCTCTGAGAAGGGATATGAGTAAATAGGACTTTAACAGGCAGCTAGTGAGCGAGGAAGGGAATTTTAGAGTCAGACTGGCATAAGCAAAGGCAGCGTGAGAGACCTTAGATTAAAGGAATGGGATGGTGCGTTGCCATAAGAAATTAGAATATTTGTGTCATTAATAGTAAATAAATGTGAAATTTTTAATTGGTTCTTTAAAAGCCTTATACACTCAACTAGTGATCTGTTACCTTATTTTGTAAGCAATAGGGTACTCTTAGATTTTTAAAGATGGACGTGACATGATTAGATTTATTTTAGCGACCTGTCTCTGGAGACACAACCTAAACCATCTATGTGCCATCTGGTAGAGAAGGAGAAAGGAGATGACAAATGAGCTTTAATTTGCTTATCAACTCTAGTCTTGTCTTTATGGAGTGCTGCTTTGAGGAGGATTTTAAAACTGCATCTGGATGCATCAGGAGAGTCTCCAATAAGAAGTGATGCCTGCCATGAGTGTAAAACGGGAAAGAAGAGAGAGTGGCAGCAGGCATAAGCTAGGCCAGTGGTCAGCAAACTGTGGCTCGCGAGCATGGTTTGCCGCTCTGTTGAGTAATGAGTTTGCTGACCACTGGGCTAGACTAAATGTTACCATGTAGTTGGAAGCTGTGAGGATTAGGCAATTGTGACATATTGTGTGCAAAGAGGTAAAGTATAGTATATGACAGTGGTCGGCAAACTCATTAGCCAACAGAGCCGCAGTTTGCTGACCGCTGCTAGGCATTTACCACACCCTAATTAATAGGATGCTGGGAAAGTGAGAAATCATAAGTCCTAAATGAGCCATTCTTTTTTAAAAAATATATATTTTATTGATTTTTTACAGAGAGGAAAGGAGAATGAGAGGGATAGAAAGTTAGAAACATTAATGAGAGAGAAACATCGATCAGCTGCCTCTTGCACACCCCCTACTGGGGATGTGCCTACAACCAAGGTACATGCCCTTGGTCGGAATCGAACCCGGGACCTTACAGTCCGCAGGCCAACTTTCTATCCACTGAGCCAAACCGGTTTTGGCCTAAATGGCCATTCTTAATGTATAAATAGGAGATCATGAAGTATGTTTATTATATACTAAGTAGATTAAATATGCTCTATGTAATGTGTGTGTGTGTGTGTGTGTGTGTGTGTGTGTGTATTCATTCCTGCCTATATAGGACTTGATGAATTATGTGAAGTTTAAGATAGAAAAATAAAGGATGACTTTTTAAAGTTTGTAGCTTAGGATAGGATCCCGGGAAGGCAACCACTATTAATTAAGACAGGGAATAGAAGCAGAAAAGGGAGGTGATAGTGGTAAGGAGGAGAAAAACAAGAAGATGGGTGGGAATTTCGGTACTGGGCATGTTAATTGCAGATGGATCATGAGAATTTTCACTTCATATTACACAGTGTTTTACAAAGTATCATACTTTAAGAAGATATCAGCTTGTAAGAACATGTAATAAATAACTTCAAAATGCAATGGGTATTTAATTTTAATGTGTGCCTTTAACATTTATGTAAAATGTTCTTTGTACTCATTCTATAGAAACTTATCTGGCCACTGGGTAAAGTTAGCAATAAAACTACTGGTCTGCAATGTGTTAAGTTCTAGGAGCACAGATGATCTCTAGAGAGAGTATTCTACCAAGTGTTTTTGAAATAGAGGGTTGGAGCCCAGAAGAATATTTTAAGATGGAGAGGTAAACCTGGGATTCATCAGAATAAGAGCAGCTTTCTTGTACTACAGGAGAAAGCCCGAGGAACACTAAAGTCAAATAATGGACAGAAGGAAAAAACATCCATATGGATGATTTCAAACATTCACCAAGAGTATTTAAAATTTGACAAAAATGTGAAATTCTCCTCTCTCTCTCTCTCTCTCTCTCTCTCTCACACACACACACACACACACACACACACACACAGAGAAAAATAAGCAAACATCACCCACCCACTATCTCTCAAGAGCTTTTTGTGTGCATCTTTTCCCAACCTTAAGTTCAGTGACATCACATTAGTAGCTTAACATCATCTGTGGCAGGAATATTTACACCACAGAAATTGGTACATGCCACAAATCAGGACTTTATGGAGATTAGGAAGAGCTACTATTTGATAAACACTTACCAGTATACTACTACCTGGGAACTACCACCTGAAAACCCCACCCCACACTTCACCCGTCACGTAGCAATTTGCCAGGATCGGTTGCCTATTGGAGACATAACCTATTGGTGAACTTGACTCCACTACTGGATCTCAGTCACTATTTACAAAGTCATTGTATACTTGGGAATATCATCCTACCTGTGTCCAGAGTTTTTGTACAAGTAATGTAAAATAGTCCCTTCCATTTTCTATTCTATTTCCAAGAATAGAAAAACACTGTCAGCTTCATCATATCAAATCAGTTTGTGGAAGAGACAGGGACTCCTCAGTGAATTCTGAGAAGTATTGACCTTTCCTGTCCCCAAGTCCCACACGGATCATGAGTGAATGTTGTTGCTTTGTTAATGACTCAGAAAGCATTTGGTGCACTTGTCCCCTGTAATGAAAATGAAATGTCTGTGCATCACCAGGAGAACAAAGTATATCAGAAAACATGAAAAGTAGCTATGATGGGGACAGATATTTTGATGGTATCAGTCTCTTCTTGATTTCCAAAAATTTCCTTTAATGCAGGAATTTGGGCCATAATAGAGTCTACAGAAACAAGTTGTGAATGATAGTCTAATCCTTAGGGCAACAAAATCATGCTGATGGGCTATAATGATTTTTAAAAAATATATATTTTATTGATTTTTTACAGAGAGGAAGGGAGAAGGATAGAGAGTTAGAAACATTGATGAGAGAGAAACATTGATCAGCCGCCTCCTGAATGCCCCCTATTGGGGATGTGCCCACAACCAAGGTACATGCCCCTGACTAGAATCAAACCCGGGACCTTTCAGTCCACAGGCTGATGCTCTATCCACTGAGCCAAACTGGTTTCAGCTATGGTGATTTTTTATCACTCAACATCATTGCTGTGACTGCTCCTGGGCAACCACCAAGTTCACAGCAGCTGTGTTCATTAAGGGTTGAGCTCTCAGAAGTGTTTACAGAACTTATCAGCTAAAAGATTTCCACCGGCAGAAAACAGTCACCATCATTCTGCAGTGTCTTAGCCTCTGTTCCATTCTCACATGGGGCTTGGCAAGACTGACACATGTATCAGAATCACGTGTCCAATTAGGGTTGGAGATGGACTCTCTTCTCCCCCTCCCCATTTCCTTGGGCACAAAGAGAATTCTTGAATCTTTACTGCCCGCCCCCCCCACCCCCCACTCATAGGTTTGAGAGAGCCCCGTCATTTGTAAGACAGTAAATCACTGACTGATACCCCTACCCTTTTCTGTGGGATGTGCTATAGGACAATTCACTGCCATTCTTGTTTAAGCTTCATATGAAATGAGTGCTTAATTGAGATATAACTATATAGCCAACCTTCATATGCAAACATCGAGACCTGGATAGATTGGCGAAACATATTTGCTTTTTCACTTTTAAATCATCTTTCATTTAAGACTCTGGATAAGACCAATTTCAAGACAATTGCGAAGTACTCAGCAATTCCCTTGCATTTAATCTATTATATTTGAAAATTACATTTTCCTACTCCTTCAGATATAAAATAAATTCCAAGACTAAAATAACTTTTTTGGTACAAAGCATTTTCATATCCATTGTATCTTCTTATATTCTCTTAAAATGCTGAGAGTAAACAAAATAGATACTAGTGTTAATGACAATTATACTGTTGGGAAGAGTAATGGCTTTAATAATGATGAGGGTGATGGTAATTACAACTTATTGAGGGCTTCCTATGTTCTAGGTTTTGTGATAGCTTCTTTACATATATTACATCATTTAATCTTTCCAACAATCTTAGGAGCTAGAGAACTAAAACCTAGGTATGTGAAGTGATTTGTCCAGCATCACAAAGCCCACAAATGTTAAAACCTGTTTTGGAACATGAGTCTTTGGGCTTCTGATCCAGGATTTCATCTATGTCATAGATGAGGAACCTGTTTTCTGCCAAAGGCCATTTGGCTATTGATAGCTATTGATAACATCATTGGCAGGCCATACAAAATTATCAACTTAAAAATTAGCCTGCCAAGACCGGTTTGGCTCAGTGGATAGAGCGTTGGCCTGCGGACTGAAGTGTCCCAGGTTCGATTCCGGTCAAAGGCATGTACCTTGCTTGCAGGCACGTCTCCAATGCGGGGCGTGCAGGAGGCGGCTGATCGATGTCTCTCTCTCATCGATGTTTCTGACTTTCTACCCCTCTCCCTTCCTCTCTGTAAAAAAACAATAAACAAAAAATTAGCCTGCTGTATTTGTTCAAACATTTAGTTAACTCACCCCTAATGCCTTGGCAGGGCCAGACCAAATGGTTTTGTGGCCTTTATACAGCCCACGGGCCATAGGTTCCCCACTGATGATCTATGTATTGCCAAACCTGATGCATCGCCCTTCCTACTCTTTAGTTGCTACATCTCACCTCTGTCAGAACCTGGATTAACTTTATCTCCTCTGAGAAACACTCCCTGACACTTATCAATCACGTGGTTTTAGGCAAATTATTTAACACTAGAGGCCGGATGCATGAAGATTCATGCAAGAATAGGCCTTCTTTCCCCTGGCTGCCAGCACCGCCTTCGCTCCTGAGCTGCCTTCTACTTCTTGCTTTGTTGCTCCAATTTACATATTCCCTCTTATTGACAATGGAGGCCATCATTGTTGTGGAGTTATAGTCAATTTGCATATTCTGTCTTTATTAGGTAGGATGAGTTTATTTATCCATAAAAAGGAAGTAATAGAACTTGTCCCAGGAATTGTTGTAAAGATGAAATGGGTTAACCTGAAAGGCCTGAAAAAGCCTAGCAGGTACCTGGTACTCACTAGACTCTGGTTCATTGTTCTGCACTGTCCACTGGATCTTATGCTTCATTCTAGTTAGGAGGAGTGTAAGTGACAAAGAGAGTCATGTTAACTCGAGGCTCTTAGAATTTAGATGTCAGCACATTATTTCAAATTACTTATAGTAGTCAGCAAGTTGTACTCTTTTCTCTCTGTCCAAAGCTCTTAGTAGCATCACACTGAATCCTGCTATCACTAATGGGAACTACAATGTCCCATAGGAAGATGTCTGAAGAGAAGAAAAATGCTGGGAGGTCAGTCCTAGAAGGAGCCATAGCTTGCACTTCTTCAAAGCAAACAAAGGAATGTACTTTCCCCTCTCACATTTAATGTATAGCTTCTAGGCAGTCAGTTCAGACTAACGGACCTGACCAAGTTCAGTGTTGGGCTCCAACACTGTCCTGTTTGACACCTGGTGAGGAGTGGTGTCCAAGAAACATCTCGGCCCTGCAAAGACACCCCGAACTCAGCCAAGTCTGAAGATTACATCACCAGTCTCCTCCAACCTTGAGTTAAAAAAGACTATAAAATAACACTCTACCTTTTTTCCCTCTGTCTCCAAACAAGAAAACAGAATTCTGACATTAAAAAGATACTTAAAGTCCTCTTACAGTTCTCAAAGTAGTGGTTGCTCTTTTCATTTTTCCTTCTGCTCCCATGAGAGTCTTCAACCCCCTTAACAAAAAACAAACATAAGATCCTTAAAATGAGATTGAGTTCAGTCTTATTTTTCCTTTATGGGAAAAGGTTCTCTAAATATGAGTTTATATCTGATATCTCTTGGCATATGATGTTTCTCCTTAGGGTAAGTAGCATTAGTTTCATCATCTCTGTGCTTTGGATGGGGGAGGAAGTATAGAAAATGTTGTAACATACCGAGGTGTCTCAGCCAGTCAGTTGTAGAGCCAGGACGAGAACCTACAACTTCTCACTTCAGGTTGTTTTTCCAAAATCCGAGCACCCTCAGAAGGTTATTTTTGCTATGATTCTTGTGTAGTGTGTGTGTCTGTTTTCTCCATACACATCAAGTATAGAGTTTAGCTTTGTAGATACATAGAAAAAATAATGAAGATGTTGCTACCTGGAAATTTACCTTCTGGTTAGCATAGAGAGGATGTTGCCCAATTCAGAAAGCAAAGTCATGGTAATTAAGTGCTGGGAAGACCGAGCAAACCTATGAAGAAGCTGCATGCTAGTCACCAGGACAGAATTCTGGGAATAGGTGAGAACCCACTCATCTGCAAAACCCAGGGCCCTGGTTTTCTCATCTCCTGGCACAACCAGGGGCAGAGGCACTATCCCACCAAATGGTCGGTGCTTTTAGAAAGCTCCTTCATTGAGGATGAATTTACTGAGCTTTTCTTCCCTTTTACTGCCTTGATCATGGGAGTGAACTGAATCTGCTTCATCCCCAGAACATAACAGCACCTATGACAGCTTATCTACATCCTGCTCATGAGACTTGTAGAGGTTTCTTATGGCTGTAGTATTTGGAGAAGGGGTTCCAGGAACATGGATCAATCTGCTGAGAGTCAACTGGAGGAAACGATGGTCAGTAGGGAAATTGGGGCCCAAAACGCCAAGATCAGCCTGGCTGGTATGGCTCAGTGGTTGAGCATTGACCTATAAATCAGGAGGTCACCGATCAATTCTCGGTCAGGGCACAGGCCTGGGTTATGGGCTCAACCCTCAGTAGGAGGCCTGAAGGAGGCAGCCAATTAGTGAGTCTCATCATTGATGTTTCTATCTCTCTCTCCCTCTCCCTTCCTCTCTGAAATCAGTATACACACACACACTTAAAGAGAATAATAATAATTAAAAAACCCACACACAAATGTCAAGACCAAAAAATGCCGAGACTTAGTGTGGCAAAGCTAGCATAAGACAGCAGCCAGGCCATGAGAGTTACCGAGCGGTCAGGAGAGTAAAAACAAGAACTGATGCATGAAGCAGGTGATATCAGGCAATTTCAGCAAAATCTGAAAATCTTGGCATTTCTTTTGAGTGTGTATAGTTTCAACAGAGCTGCCAGAGGCAAGCCAGGCATTGCCAGGATGACCTGGATGGGTTTCACCTGGTTGTTCACCTTCTACATGATGCCCTTTCCCTCCATTCATTATTTCCATTCTTCAGTTTCCTGTATGACTTAGATCTAACCTTTTCTTCAGCATAGAGTTCCTTCTAGCCATGGAGACAACAGAACTCCTGCTTAGTTGTTATGTATTCCATACAGCTCTGTATTATCATTTCATTCGTTATATATAAAGTCTTTTCTTCAAAAAAAAAAGTCAATTAGTGCAGAGGTGAGAATGTGATGTATTTGGGAAATCTCAAAGGCCTTAGTAAAATAATCATTATTATTACAGCAAACACACATTCAGTATGTGTCCTGTATCAGTCTCGCTTCTAAGCACTTCCCATACATCTGATTTCACCCTGACAGCAACCTATGCAGTATTTCCCATTACTATCCTCTTTTACACAGGAAGAAACCGAGTCTTAGAGGGTTTAAGTGATATTCCAAGGGCACCTTGCTTAAGATGCTGACCTCGGAGGTCTCCCCAGGCCCAAAGCAATTAATTTCTCGTGGACCCCTCTTCCTTTGCTCAGCGCCAAAGAAGTAGATGTTATGTGGGATCTGAATACAGCACCTGGCTGGAAAGGGCTGCTGGTTTGATGATTCACACTTTTAAATAAAAATAATAAAACCTTTGGCTGGACAGCTTTCCTTCCCCAGGCCAGCTGGATGTGGTCGCTGCGGTTCCAAAACACACTCGGGTGATATTCCAGCTTGAATAGCATAATTTGCACATTCGCTTGTCAGAGTTCTGCATGGTGGTCTTGTGATCACACTCCTTGCCCAGCGCCTGCCAAAAGCTCACTAAAGCCTTGGCTCCCTGTCCTGCTGGGCTGGGCTGGAAGTGGTCTGGGAGAAGGTGGGATGCCTTCTCCGGGTAGTTGAAACTTAAGCTAAATACTAAAAGAAGACAGGCTGGGTAAGTGACCCAAACCTAAGTCCCAATTCAACCATTATTTAGTGAGCATCAAGCATATTCCTGTATCCTGTTACTCTGGATCTTCCCAGGGGCCCTGTGGAGTGTCACTACTTACTAATACGTTTTACAGACACAGAAGGAAATGCAGATGTGCAAAGTAAGGTGCCATTCAGCTATAGAATGGAAGAGATCTGCTTCTAGCTTCCCTGCTCTTACAGCTACACCAACATGCTTTTATTTATTTTATTTTTCACATATATTTTTTATTGATTTTAGAGAAGAAGGGAGAGGGAGAAAGAGCTAGAAACAGCAATGATGAAAGAGAATCATTGATCGGCTGCCACACCGATCAGGCTCATCAGATACTTTTAGGTCACTTTGAGGTGAACAAAGTGAAGCATTGGGGGCAATGGAATAAACTGAGAATACTAAAAAACACCACTACCAACATTATGTGCCAGGCACCAAGGGAACATGTTGTAAGTATCATTTCATTTCTTCCTCACAACAACCATATGAAGTGTGTACTAGTATTTATTTCTCTTGTGTTATAAAGAAGGAAAGTGATGCTGGGAGATGTTGACTCATTGGTCCAAGTTAACAAATGATAGCAACCAAGATTTGAGCCCAGGCATTTTGTCACTGTAGCTTGTTATAACCGAGTCCTAGAGTGTGGGAGTGCGGGAGTGGATTCTTTACCTGCCTTGGATCTTCAGGGACAGCACGAACGTGTGAGGTAAGCACTTTGAAAAATAGGTCAGACTGCCAATGGAACTCATTCAACCGAAGTCCCAGTTCTCAACTGTCACCTGCATCCTCTGAGGCCGAGGTAGGAAAACAGCAGGCAGACTCCGAGGCAGTAGATGGAGTGATTGACATGCATCCTTACCTGGCCTGGAGGGCAAGATGCCCACGTCAATTACCTGTGTCAGTCCGTCCTTCTCAGCCCATCTTATTGGGAGTAAACTGGGGAGGGAATGCCATGAATTCGCAGTCCTGTCATTGAGATAGGAGAAGGACCTTTTGGCTAAGTGTTCTCAGACACCTCTTTTGGAAGATGCTGAACCCTGTGCCCCGGTGCAGCCGTGGCAGTTTCTGCTGCTCCCCACCGTGGACTGGCAGTCATGCTTACTGGAAGTGACAGCACATCACTCAGCTACTCCCAGCATGGCAGAGAACAGGCGTCCCTGGCAAGGAAGAAAGAAAAGAAGGGCAGAGTGAGGATTTGTTTTATAGCCAGTTATTAACATACCGAACTAAAAAGCAGCAGGGCTTTCTGTGTGTGTTAATATGTTATTGTTACTCAGTTTTTCTTTCCCCTCCTATTAAAACAACAACAACAACAACAAAGGTTGGGTGACTCGATTGGTTGGCATGTCATCCTGTACACAAAAAGATGTGGTTTGAGTCCTGATCAGGGCACATGCCTAGGTTTCCGGTTCAATCCCTGGTCAGGGTGAGAACAGGAGGCAATTGATTGATGTTTCTCTCTTATCTATCTCTCTCTTTTTCTCTCCCTTCCTCTCTCTAAAATCAATGAAAAGAGTATTCTTGGGTGAGAATTTAAAAAAAAGACATTATTTAAACAATACTATAACAATAATAGAAGTTTAACCAAGGAATTATTCACATTCTGCTTTAGGTTTTTATGATCCTTGCTCATATACTGTCCACTTTATGTGACTCATTCTAGATGAGAGTCCATGTTTTTTATGTCATCCCACATTTCTTTGAAACATTTCTTATCAGGAGATAGACAACTCAATGTGTGGAGGACCTAGACTTAATACCTTTTGCTGTCTTCTTTTCACTGGTGACCTGATCTTTTTATCTTTATTCTTGAGTGTAAGCTTATTCATAGCCATTATAGAGGGTGAAGAGTCCTGGAAGCTGAGGGAAATGTAAATTTGTCTATATTTGGCCATGTGTTAGTGGCTCCCATCCTATCTAATAAAAGAGTAATATGCAAATTGACCATCACTCCAACAAGATGGCTGCCACCATGTGGACACAAGATGGTTGCCACAAGATGGCCAACAGGGGAAGGTAGTTGGGAAGGACGCCTACGAGGGAGGGCAGTTGTGGGTGATCAGGCCAGTAGGGGAGAACAGGTGGGAAGGACCAGGCCTGTAAGAGAGGGTGATCAAGCCTGCAAGGGAGGGCAGTTAGGGGCAAACAGACTGGCAGGGGACAGCACAAAAGTGTGAGATAAGATCCCAGTGAGATAGGGCATAAACAGGCAGTCGGACATCCCTTAAGGGATCCCAGATTAGAGAGGGTGCAGGCTGGGCTGAGGGGCACCCCTCCCCCATGCATGAATTTCATGCACCAGACTCTAGTTGAAAATAAAAAAGCTGTGAGATAGCAGAAGGGAGAAGAAACCAAAAAGGATCAAAAAAGTTCATTTAAGTGAGTGTTTATCCCAGTTCTTTTCAAGTGAGGCAAGCCAAAGGTGAAGAAATGCACTGACCAGCTGACCAACAGTTCTGCCCTCCAGAGGCTGCTCCTGGGGCGGGTGGGGCATCCCTGGCTATGTCAGCAGCCATGCCAGGTGGGCGAGGTGGGGGCAAGAAATGCCTCGCATACCTTTGCATCTGTTGAGTCACGGAATCAGGAAACATGTCTGTGTCACTCAGCTGGTAGCACCATTCCCTTGGCCTGGAAGGCCAAGAGTTCAAGTCCCACACCAGAAATTTGGCTGCTAGTCAATGCTAGTGCCTGCATTGTCGTAGAAGGTGGATGGCGGCTTGCACTGGAAATGGGAGCCCTTTCTCTCTGGCTCTTGCAAGGAAGTGGAAATCAGAGGACCGAGAAGACCACCACATCCCTCAGTTTAGTGTGACCCACAAGCCTCAAAGACCTTGAATGTGGAACTGGTAAAGCTATCAGCCAGTCTCAGGCACTTCCAAGAGCGTTGGGCTCACTGCCCCATGCTCTACCATCTCTTTACCTCGCCCTCCACTTGGCTGTTGTTCCAATGACAAGAGATATAGAAGCTAAGGGCCCAGCCATGGTGGCTCAGTGGTTGAATGTCAACCTATGCATCGGGAGGTCACAGTTTGATTCCTGATCAGAGCACATGTGCAGGTTGTGGGCTCAATCCCCAGTTGGAGCATGCAGGAAGCAGTTGACTGATGATTCTTTCTCATCATTGATGTTTCTATCTCTCTCTCCCTTTCCCTTCCTCTCCGAAATCAGTAAAAAGAAAAAAAAAATGTAGACGCTAAGGACTGCACAAATTTGTGGCAGGTCCTCGCTGCCTGTAAGAGGACATTGAAGTCCACCATTATAGAAGAAGCCAAACCTGGAACTCGAGGCCACACTCTTGTAGAATAATCTTTTGAAAGTCTCATTTAAGCTTTTTTTTTTTAATTTAATGTGTATATACAGCATTGTTTGCAAGTTTAACCTGGCCTTCAAAAGCATTTTACCATTTAAAATATTTCACTGAGCTTCGAAGTTTAAAAAGTATTCTCACATTTGAAATTATTTATATTAAATATACCTGATAATTTTTCTTTTGGCCAAATATTGAAATTGAGAGGATGGGGGAATTTAAAAATGGTGGCAGGGGAAGGGCGGGCTGTGAAGGTGAAGATGGTGATGGATCTTTTTATATTAAATAAGTTCAGCTCAGCACTAGCTGGTTTGGCCCAGTGGATAGAGCGTCGCAATGCAGACTGAAGGGTCTTGGGTTTGATTCTGGTCCAGGGCACATGCTCAGGTTGTGGGCTCCATCCCCAGTATGGGGCAAGCTGGAAGCAGACTATCATTGATAAATTATTTAGGCATGGAATAGAATTCGTTCTGCCTGAAGAAGTCCTCTGGTTGCTTGCATGGCTTGAGAAATAGGTTGCGTTGTCTGTGCATGGGGCAATAGTTAGGCTTACATGTTGCTTTAGGGCTAGTTCCTGTTGACTGACTTTGAGAGCTCCCTTGATCCCAGAGCCCTTTGCCCCAGGAGCATGGGAGGCTGACAGGGGGAGGGGATGCCGATCTTCTGGTGAAACTGTCTTTCGAATAGAGAGGTTACAGTAACAGGAGCTGCCTCCCAGCCTGAAGGATAGCAGCCTTCCCTCCTTTCCCCCTTAAATAAAACACCTTGCTTGAGATCATGTGTAAGGGAGGTCCCAACTTGCACTGAGACCGATGTTTCTGCTCCCAGGTTATCTTTTGCCATCTTCCCAGGGGTTTCATTTTCATCCCGTTATTAGACGCTCTCTTCCTGCTCCTGAAAGTCCCTCTCTCCTACTCCCTAAGACCTAAACGTGTGCTAAGAGAGATTATGACCATTTCAAGAGGAAGAACAAGCTGTTTGGAACTTCTCCTGCTCCTCCTCCAGCATTCTGTCTTTAGTTCTTCACCTTTTCCACCTGAAATTATTAACATCTTTTCTCTCTTGGTGAGGGCAAGTTTGTTTTTCTTCCTTTCTTTTTTTCTAACAGTTTTATTGCAGCAGCATTCACATACCATACAATTTGCCCATTTTTAACATGCTCATTTCAAGGGCTTTTAGTATATTCACAGTTGTGCAACCCTCCCACAATCAATTGTAGAACCTTTTCAGGACCCCAAATGAAACCCCACAACCTTTAAGTCAGTACTCCCCAATCCCTCCATCCTCCCAGCCCTGGGAAACCACTCACCTACTTTGTGTCTCTGTGAATTTGTCTATTCTGGACATTTCAAGAAATGGAATCGAGGTTCTTTTTAAGCATCCTACTATTCTTCCAGAGGGCCTGGCAAAAGACCTTGCACCTCGTAGGTCTTTGAATAAGGTTGAATTAGTTTACTTGTATTAGGTATATTTGATAGCTCAGTCTTGGGATCAGTATAAACCGTGAAGTGGGAATCTGGGTAGTCCTAGCTGAAAACCTTCAAAATGCCAAAATCCAGGGTGAGCTAATAGGCTGGACATTATTAGAATGGAAGGACAACCTGTGATTCATAGTTTCCCCTAGGTCAGCTCCCACAGACACGGCCCCCTGTGTCTGTTCAACGGCACCACACAGATGCCAGAAGCGCCACAATTCAGAAATCGATTCCTTAGAAGACTGGAGTTCTCTCATGAGTTGGCACACCACACTGCATGTTAACAGGCAGTAACACTAAAATGCACTAAAGACCATGTAATTTATTCCCAACATGCTGTTATTCTTTCCAAAACATTAGCTTTGGAGCAGAACGTTTGCTAAATGTTGTCTTTATTTCCAAAACTTGGGGTAAAGATCATATGCAACCAATGGCTCAGGGATAATTGGCCACTTTACAGGTTCAACCTCAAATGAACTCCCCCGTCTGAGTAAATTTCCTGGTAAAAGATCCCATTTTAATAGAATGTGAAAAGCTACAAGAAGGATGGAGCTTACAGATCACAGTATGCTCTGCTAGATAAATGACCAGGAGTAAGATTTCTTAAAACCACATTTTGTAGACAGAATTAATGGAAAGCCCAGAAACAAAACAAAACAAAACAAAACAAAAAAAACCCCAAAACCCCACCAAACCCCAACACTCAGTGGTTCAGCATTCACACTTAAATGAAAATAACATGTGTGCCTTCAGCCCAAAGTGTGCCAGGGCTTAGAGCAAAATTGGCAAGGTTAGTACCAAGAATCCTTGGGGGGCTGATGGGCATTGTCATCCTGGGTTTGACTCACAGCCCTCCCTTGGAGGAGAAAGCAAAGGGTGGCTGTGTGAAGGCTTCGTCCTCAGAATTGCCACAAAGACCCCAGAAAACGCCTCTCCTTGTAACTGGCTTTTTTTCTTTTTTTTTCCCTGAGCCAGCATTGAGTCAGAAGTGAAATGATCATTTTGTTGAAGAGCTGAAGAAATGGATGGCTTGTGCTTTTTCACCCAAATGTGGTCTGTGGTACTGCTGGCAGGGGGGATGAGGGGGGCGGTCCTTGAAGTTGAGATGTGCCTAAGAACTTCAGGGTGCTCTTGCCCTGTGTGTAAGTGTGGCCCTTGGTTTTCTCCTTTAGATTATCACCTGGCCTGAGGTCTGCCGCATGGTGACCTGGTGAGTTGTGTTTTACAGAGTGGAGAGGTGGTTTCACTGGTTTAAGTTCAAATTTCACAGGCTTAAGCCCCTTGGTTTAGGATTCACACTGTCCACCATGGCAGGGAACAAGAAATTGTCTCAGCTCTTAATCCAATTGGGTAGAAAAGTGGTTTAAATCTCTCACCAGAGAAGGCATCTGTCTTACAGGATTCATTCTAAAGGTTCAATTAGTTATTCAGGAAACTGGGTTAGGAACTCTCCTGAGTCCTGGGAGACAGGGAGAACTAACCACAGCCCCTACCTTGAAGACTTTCATGATTCATTAAGGATTGGTTGTGGGGAAGAGAGTGATAAGTGCTATGACACAAGTATGTATGGGATATGATGGAGCACAGTCTGGGATGGGTCAGAAACAATTACCAGGAGAAGTGATTCCTATATTGGGTCTTGAAGTATGCATAGGAGTTGGCCAGGCATCTAGAAGTTGGCAGTTGAATAGAAGAGATAGTTTTCTTTTCTTTTCTTTCTTTTTTTTTTAAGGCAGAAATACCATCACATGAAAATGTACAGCAACAGAGATAGTATGACATGGTTTGGCATGTCTTTTTTTTTAATTTTAAAATATATTTTATTGATTTTTTTTACAGAGGGGAAGGGAGAGAGATAGAGGGTTAGAAACATCAGTGAGAGAGAAACATCAATCAGCTGCCTCTTGCAGACGCCCTACTGGAGATGTGCCTGCAACCAAGGTACGTGCCCTTGACCGGAATCGAACCTGGGACCCTTCAGTCTGCAGGCTGACACTTTATCCACCGAGCCAAACTGGTTAAGGCGGTTTAGCTTGTCTTGAGTGGGTGAGCCTCTGTTTTCTAGAAGATGGGGCTGGACAAGTTGTCAAAGGTCAGAGCAATAGAAGCCTTACATTTGAAATGAGAGATACCACTTTGTAGCTCTTCCTGAATATCTCAACATGGCAACTGATGCTCTGAGTTCTATTTTAGTAATTACTGTATGCCTATCCTTCTCTTTTACTTCAAACAAACAGATCTGTAGTCAAATTTTGGTATGTTTGTAACTTCAGACAAATTAGCCACATGGAGCCTAAATTCTGTAAAATAGAAGCAGACCGAGAACAATATCGTGAGGTTTTTATGTGTATCATCATGATTGAACAAGCACAGTGCCTGGCGTTAAAAAGTTCTCAGGAAGTATTTGTGGAATCAAACCGGGTACAGGAGTGAAGAGGAAACTCTACTGCTGAAAAACAGCCTTTAGCTTTCCAAACACCAGGAGCTGCCAGAGTAGTCTAGGACACCTGGGAAGAGGTGGCAAAGGGATCTGAACCCTGAAAAAGAGTGACAGAAAGCCAGAGACCCAGAACCAGGAGACAGTAGGCCAGCAAAGAAGATCAAAGTGGGAGGGATGCAGCTTGAGCCAGAACAACAAGGGCACCTCTGGGTCGGCAATGCAGACAGGAGGGAGGAGGTGGCAGATGCTAGCTCATGGGGCTCTTCGGGGAGTGGATGCACAGCAGCCCAGGGCTTCCTCTTTCCTGATGCCGTCCCTGTGTCCTACCAAGCTCTGGAAAGAAATCAAAAAAGGGAAAGAAGAAAGGGAAAAAGAAAACAGCTGCATTTTTGTGTTATAACAATAACACCCTTTCCTGATGAAAAACACTCAACAAATTAGGAATTCATAGGTACTTCCTCAACCTGATGAAGGCCATTCATGGACAACCCACAAATAACATCATTCTTTATGGTAAAATATTGAAAACTTTTCCCCTGTGGTCAAGAAAAAGGCAAAGTTGTCTGCTCTTGCCACTTATATTTAAAACTTGTACTAGAGGTTCTGACCAGGGCAATAAGGCAAGAACAGAAATAAAAGACATCCAGTTTGGAAAGGAAGGACAACTATCTTATTTTCAGATGACCTAATTTTGTATATTAAAAAAAATCTTGAAAATAAAGAAAAAATCTAGGAAATCCACAGTCCCTGATTTCAAAACTTGCTGCATGCAAATCTACTTTAATGAAGACAGTGTGTTTTTGGCATGAGGGTAAACATATAGATCAATGACTTAGAGTGGAGAGTCAGAAATAAACCTCATTAACAACCAGTTGTTTTCCACATGGGGTGTCAAAAATTCAATGAGGAAGGTATAATCTTTTCAACACAGAATGCTGAGAAAATTGGGTGCCTACCTTACACCATATAGAAAAATTAACTCAAAATGGATCAAAGACCTAAATGTAAAAACTAAAACTATAAAAAGCTTAGAAGAAAACAGGGGAAATTTTTATGACATTGATTTGACAGTGATTTCTTAGATATGTCACCAAGAGCACAAGCAACAATGCAGCAGATAAATTGGACTTCATCAAAATTAGTAACTTTTCTGCTTCAAAGGACACCATAAAGAAAGTGAAAAGACAGCCCACAGACTGGGAGAAAATACTCCCAGATCACATATCTGGTAAGAGGCTTGCCTAAAGAACACTTACAAATCAATAATATTAAGACAGAAACCCACCGAAATCAGTTTGGCTCAGTGGATTTTGCATCGACCTGCGGATCGAAAGGTCCCAGGTTCGATTCCGGTCAAGGGCATGTATCCTGGTTGCAAGCACATCCCCAGTAGGGGGTGTGCAGGAGGCGGCTGATGGATGTCTCTTTCTCATCGATGTTTCTAGCTCTCTATCCCTCTCCCTTCCACTCTAAAAAATCAATAAAATTAAAAAAAAAGACTGGTAAAGACAAAAACCCAATTAGGATAAAATCTGAATAGCTATTTATCCAAAGAAGATATACAAGTATACAATTAACACACAAAAAAAGATGCTTAACATCATTAGCTATCAAGAAAAAGCAAGTTAAAGTCACAATTAGATATCACTTCATACTCACTAGAATGGCTATAATGACAGAGATAAATAATAACTATTATTGGTGAGGACATAGAAAAGGTAGAGTTCTCACACTACTGAACAGAATGTAAAATAGTGCAACCACTTTAGAAAACATCTGACAGTTCTTCGTAAGATAAAACAGTGATAACATATGACCCAGAAATTCCATTTCAGTTATAGGTATATAACTCAAAACAGGTCCACCCACAAACATGAATGTTCAGAGCAGCATTATTCATAATAACCAAATAATGAGAAAAACCCAGACTTCTGATAACTGATTAATCAGTAAAATGTAGTATATCCATACATTGGAATATTATTCAGCAATAAAGAGAAATGCAGTATTTATATATGCTACAGCATGATGGACCTTAAAAACATGTCAAGTGAAAGAAGACAGTCACAAATGACCATATGTTGTATATTATTCCATTTATATGAAATGTCCAGAATAAAGAATAGATTAGTGGTGGCTTGGGTTGAGGTGGTAATGAAGAGGGACTGCTAATGGGTAGGAATGTGTTTTTTTTTG
>JAAGEH010000016.1:19178948-19301683 GCA_011751065.1 Lasiurus cinereus | reverse complement strand
ATTTTATTATCTTTATTTACAATGGAAAAGCTCAGGCTCAGAGGTAGTTAAGGACCTTGCCTAAAGAAAGTCACGAAACTAGTGAGTCCCAGACTAGCCAGGAGTTAGGATTTTGACTCCCTTTTGTTTCATTTTGAGTTTCGGGGTCTTATTAAAAAGCCTTCGGTGGTTCTTGTGAGCCTACTTGTGTTCCTAGTCCCGTGTTCACAATATGACGCCGGAGTTAGGTGAGCTGTTGGCTCCCGGTTTCTGCTGAATAAGAGCTGGAAAGAAATCTGTCCTCAGTGTTCTCTGGCCTTCTAAGGACACATTTGTCCTGGAGACTTCTGTAATTTCCCCCTCAGATGTGTTACAGCTGTAATTCTTGACCTCCACCCCCAGCACCTGATTTTACAGAGTCCGTTGCGTGTTGGAAACCAAATCCTGTTTGCTTCCTAGTTCCAAGAACTAAAACGTGAGAAGGAAGGTGCTAGGCCCACGAAGACAAAGACGTCAAATAGACCTCACTGAGGAAAATTTGGATGAGTTTGGGGAAAACGACTCTGAAGCAGATGGATTACATTTTCTGTTTGGGCTCAGCAATTAAGGGGAGCTGGAGCCAAATGTGCTTGGGATCTTGTCACACTCCCAATGTTGAAAAACATTTCAGGATGTTTGACTGAGTTTGGCAGAACCACTGCCTTGACTGTGCCCCTCTGAAGTTGGACAAAGGTGACCGAACAACCTATGATGATCCCAGTCTGAAAGGAGCCACAGTCACAATTACCCTTTTGTGGGAAGGGGCACAATGGCTGCCTTTGTCAATGGGAACATTCCAATGGAGGTATTAACTGTACAGATGGTTATAACAAGGTTTTTGACAAAGAGTGTGAAAATCAACTAAAGTAACAAAATTCAAGTCCTAGAGGGAAGTAATATATCCTCCCATTCTTCTCTTTGTGATGAAAACAAGAGTCTGGGAGGGGAACCATGTCCTTCCACAACTGTCCCCTAACCCCTATTCTGTGCATTGTGTGGTATTCCCAGAAATTTTTTGTGGCCTTACTCACATCCTTTGTTTTTTTTCCATTGGATTTTGAGAATCAGAGCAGAATCAAATGGGAGGCTCAGAATCAGAAAGCCCTTTTCGTGTTGTTGGTACACCCAGACCCCCCATGATTGATTGAGTGGAAGGGAGAGAAAGGGGATGATGAAGTCAAGGCAGGCAGCAGCTGAGCTCTTGCTGAAGTACTGAAATGGGAATAAGGCGTGGATAAGCAGGTGTAATGCTTTCAAGCCCCAAATTAATTAATTTATTCACAGCATTTCTTCAATGTCCACCATGTTCTATGCCCTAGAAAGACAGCAGTTCATAAAATAAACAAAATCCCCTGCCCTTCTGGAATCCATACTCTAAGGTAAAATACACGTGTCATTTTGAAGACATAATGCTAAATTACTAACATTTTTAGAAGTCAACTTCTAAGCTGGCCAAAGAGGAGTATAATTTAAGTTTTCTTCTATGAGGAGCTATAATCCCATTAGAATGTCTATCCTAGTACTACAAATACTCTATTTTGCTTATAAACTTTAACATTAACCCTCATTGCTAGAATACATTGTCTTTACCATTAATGTGACAGCAAAAGCCCAAAGCTAAATTTTATAAAGAGGAGAAACAAATTTAAAAATCCTTTAAAATTTCCCCCCAAATGACCGAAAACTAAAGATTGGAAATGTGCAGCTAAAGCTTCCTCCATGGTTATCTCTTTTCCTTCTCTTTCTCATCACCAGATATTTTTTTTATTCAGAGAGTTGGAAGGATTTGAAAGTTAAAGATATTAAACAGAAGCTTATGCAAGAAATAACCAGCAGCTTTGGATTTTTGCTTCAAGGCAAAAGGTTGGTCCCAGTTTCCCCTTCCTTCCATTTCTGCATATCAGTGTCACACAGTAATATTTTGTGATAGGAAATGTTATTTTTAGTGGATTTCAGCCCAGGCTATTATCAAGACAGCTGCTGCGGACATGCTAAGAGAGACGACTTTTTCAGTGCTACCTTTGCCCTAGCCTCGCTTTCCCTGCTTCTGAGTCCCCAGCTGCTCACAGCTGATTCTGCCGATGCTCTCCAGCTGCAGGCTGGGCTTCTGACAGAGATGGATAATGCAGCGTGACTCTCATTCCAGAATGGTTTTAGGTTATGCTCAGATCCAAGACTCGGTGACCCCAGATGACTGAAGGGCTCCCACACTGCTTACCACTAATTAGATCTGAGATCTACTGGCAGGATTGATTACCACAAAGGATTGGCTAAGTTTGGGTTGTAGAGCCCTCTGCTTCTTCTCCTATATTCATGGGGTCAACAGAATAGAGCTGCAGCTTTAATGCCCTTTCCTTAGTTCAACCAGTTTACTTGTTTAATTCATCTGTCCAGAATCTGGAGATTTTAGCTCAAATGACCTTTATTGACCTGCGTCTTCTTACTTAGAACAAGACCTTGGAGAGTGTGTCTACCTGGTCTGCTAGTCTAGTCAGTATTCTCTGGACTGATTTTAGGCTCCACTTACTGGATGCAACATGTTGTTAGGTTATGTCCATTTCCCATGTGAAGATAGAGGCAGGAATAGCCAAAGGACACCGGGTATCACCTGCCCTCTAGCACCTCGGGAACTCTTCCTTATCCCATCTGAGTTTGCATGTCTCAAGCTAACCCCTGCTCCATTTACACCTCACCTAACCATACTGTAGGCATCAAGGTTTCGAAGGTCCAAGTCTCAAGCAGCGATAATCTGTCATTGGAGCTACTTCATAGTAGAGAAGCTTTGGTGTCAACATTTATTCGCTGTTAGACATTCTTGAAATCACTTGGTTCCTGATCACATAGATAGGCAGATCTGGGTTTCATAGTTACCCCAGTTCCTTGAAGGAGGCCCAGGCTTTAGAGCCATGAATGGCTTGTAAGTTCTCTGGGATCAATTCAAGGCCTCATTCAACTCCCTCTCGAAACATCCTGGGATCCTCAGCCCCAGATTCTTTGATGAACCCCGAGCCTGGCATAGATTTCATATTTTCACCAGTCTTTTTCAATGTTTTGACATTTTTCTGTCATCCCTACTCGAATGATTTTGTACAGATGAATTTGGAGATAGGAAGGAGGGCTCTGGATGAGAAAGTGAAATTAAGAAGAGGCTAGTTTAGAGAACCAGATGGCTCTTACCTCTGGAATTTGGGCTACATCCTCACAAAATGTATAAATTTTTCTTTTTAATGTCCTCCCCCCTCCCTTGTTTAAGAATAAGAGTAATTGGTTCAAGTCTGTGACTTTTTGTCAAGTATAGAGAGTTCTAGATTCTTAAATTTTCATCCAATGTACAAGGCAGGATTTAATCTCTTGACATGAACTCTGAAAGCCCCTTGAGAAGCCTGCTGCCGGTAGCTTGAGGAATGGCCATTTCCTTCTTTCTAATATCTTGTGATTCTCCAATTCAAGTGCAAAATAAGGATGGGACAAGCTTAAGGCTGCTTCTATTTCATGCTGAAAAATGTTTACTTGCTATAGAGAAGCAAAAAAGGCCAAATGCTTTGATGAGTTCATAGAGAATTAAGTGTTAGATGTTACTGCCATCTAGTGATGATTTAACACCTGGCTGCCAGGGGAAAATGAGTTATTCTTTTGCTACAAATGCAGGACCTCACCTCACAGCCTAGGATAGCTGGTAGGTTCTGGAATGGAGGTGACATCTAGGCGAGCTTCTGCACTACCCGGTGAGAGGCTGCATAGTGGAAAAATCTACTCTTTCCAACTGTGAGAACAGTACATGTCCTCATGTTAAATTCTAAACCTCTCTGTCTGTATTTCTGGTGCACGAAATTTGTGTGTGTTGGGGGGATGAGGGGGTGGATGGGGGTGGTGTCCTTCAGCCCAGCCTGCTCCCTCTCCAATCTGGGACCCCTTGAAGGATGTCTGACTGCCTGTTTAGGCCCGATCCTACTGGATCTGCTCAGCTGCCTGCCTTCCTGATTGCCCCTAACCACTTCTGCCTGCCAGCCTGATCACTCCCTAACTACTCATCTGCCAGCCTGATTGATGCCTAACTGCTCCCCTGCCAGCTTGTTTGCCCCTAACTGCTCTACCCTGTGGGCCTGGTCTCTTCCAACTGCCCTTCCCTGCAGGCCCAGTCATCTCCAACTCGCCTCCTCTGCTGGCCTGGTCACCCCTAACTGCCCTCCCCTGCAAGCTTGATCACTCCCAACTACCCTCCCTTGCAGGTCTGGTCCCTGCCAACTGCCCTCCCCTGCTGGCAATCTTGTGGTGGTCATCTTATGTCCACCTGGGGGCAGGATCTTGTGACCACATGGGGGCAGTCATCTTGTGTGTTGGAGTGATGGTCAATCTGCATATTACTCTTTTATTAGATAGGATGGAGGCCTGGTGCCCAGGTGGGGGCCAACTGGTTTGCCATAAAGGGTATCCTGGATCAGGGTAGGTGTTGCCTGGGGTGTGGGGTGGCCTGGGTGAGGGGCCTGTGGTGGTTTGCAGGCCAGCCACGTCCCCCAGTGACCCAAGCAGAGGCCCTGTATCTGGGATTTATTTATCTTCTACAATTGAAATTTTGTAGCCTGGAGCGGAGCCAAGACTTCTGCTCTTACCGCTATTGAAACTTTGTTGCCTTAACCTCCACTGGCCAGGCTTTGCGGAAAGCTTGGCTTCCTCCATCACCAGGGGCAACCCAAGCCTCTCTCCTGCTCTCTCTTGGCTGTAGCCATCTTGGTTGGGTTAATTTGCATACTTGCTCTGATTGGCTGGTGGGTGTGGCTGGTGAGTATAGCGGAGGTATGACAATTTGCATATTACTCTTTTATTAGATAGCGTGTGTGTGTGTGTGTGTGTGTGTGTGTGTGTAATTGATTTCAGAGAGGAAGTAGAGGGAGAGAGAGAGAAACATCAATGATGAGAGAGTATCATTTGATTGGCTGCCTCCTGCATGCCCCACACTGACAACTGAGCCCACAATCCGGGCATATGCCCTGAGTAGGAATCAAACCATGACCTCTTGGTTCATAGGTCAATGCTCAACCACTGAGCCACACTGGCAGGCTCTGCTACTGTTTGTAATAGTTAATTGAAACAATGAAAAATGGGTTTAAAAAAAAATCTAACTCTGCCTTCCCAAATACATGTCTACACATTCCCAGAGACCAGGTTGTGTAGCACTGCTCCCTGTGTTTGTCCACAAGCCTTGTCTCTTCATAGAAGCATCATGAAAAAGCCCTGTCCAATTCCAGGTGCGTTCCCATCCCCTTATGGTACTCATGTGCGACCTGGGGATGAAGGCAAAGGAGGAAGAAGAGAAATAGCATGATTGAGTGCCTACCTTGTACCAAGTGTTTTTACAGCCATGGTAGCTTTCATTATAACCCTGGAAAGTGAGATCATCTCTACGTGAAAGATGAGAAAACTGAGGTTTGGATAGTTGGCCAGAAATGGTACAGTTACTACAGTGTATCAGGTCTTAGTCTGGGAGGTTTCTGTGGCTTGGTCAGCACAGGGATATGGTGTCAGGAACTACCATGGAGTATGTAGGAGGTAGAAGGTGCTCCCTCTGCTCAACAAGGAGCTAAGGCACACGTACAAATTCATGGAAGGTACAGATGTCCATCAGTGTACAGGGTTGGCAGTTTTAGATGCACAAATAAGCCCACTTCTAGACTACATCTGCCAGAAATAGTGAGTCTGAGGCATTTATTTCATCCCCTTTCACTCCCCCATCTGAAGAAATGGGATGTTTCATAAAGGTAATCATTTCCACAGGATTAAAAAGGCAAGAGAAGAAGAAGAAGAAGAAGAAAACAATCTAAGTGCAGCATTAGCAGCTGCTTTGGTGTATAGAGGAAAAAACACGAAATTTGCTGGACAGGATATGAAATGAAACTTTTGTTGCCTTGGATTTTGGGCTGAAGCCTCAAAAATAAAGACAAAAAAGACACATTTTATTTTCTTCCTTGGCACCAAGGAAGTTTCTCATTGCAGTTAGATGGACAGTGAAATCTGAGCCAAGTTCAGGCCGATGGAAATACTGTAAGCTGGGCCTGGGCTCTGAAATCTCCTGTGTGATCCTTCGTGCCCTCTTTCTCTCTCTCCTGATGGCTGCCTGTGGAATATTCAAAGGGAAACTCTGAGCATCTAGAAAAGGTGGAATCAAAGCAGGGGTCCTGAAAAATTCCTTGCGCCAGTTTTTATTGGATTGGATTGTGAACAAGAAAAAAGCCACCAAGGTTTTCGGGTCGTTTGTTACAATAGTCAATAAAAATTAGCCTGACTGATACACAACAATAGATGCTAAATATCCCTCCTGTGGGAGAGGACAAAAAAACTGGTCAAGAATCTTCATGGCTCCACGTATAAGGCTTTTTGCAATTTGGCTTTGCATTTTCTTTCACTAAAGTGAGAAAGGCTATTCATCTGCTCCTTGAATCTGAGCTAAACTGCTGGCAAGTTGAATGCAAATAACAGTGTACCACTGCTGCATCCAAGCCTTCAGAGGTGTTGTATGTGTATGTCACTTTCTTAGAATCTTGCCCAGCCACCATGATAACAAGTCCCAGTCTGCTAAATAATGAGAGACGTGAGGTTTAGTCTCCCCACCCACACCAGATTTGTGAATGAGGCCATCCTAGTTCAGCATTCAGCCATCCCTTTGCCCACCCACAAGCTGACCACAGACACTCAGATGAATTCAGCTAAGCCTGGCCCAGAGCAGCAGAAATGCCCAGCTGATGGCATCATGTGCATTAACAAATAATTATTATCTTAAGGCAGTGGTCGGCTGCGGTTTGCTGGTCTGTTGACTAATGAGTTTGCCGACCACCGCTTTAGGGAAAAACACTTAAAAAAACATTTTAATAGCGTACTAATGTTTTTAACCCAAAGTCAAAACTTCTGGGTAAGGGTAATGTCTCAAGGTATTAAATTTTAGGGTGACTCGTTATTTGGCATTAGCTGACTGACACACCTACAATTTAGAGAGGTCTACTAGACAGACATGCTCCAGCAGGATTTACTAAGGAAGTATCAAGAACCCTGACCCTGCTTCAGAATCAGAAGGTCCTGCATTAGAGCGGGAGTGAGGGTTTAAAGGAAGCTTGCCGTGTCCTTGATAAGAATTCACTACATTTTGCCCCTCTGGGCAAGATCAGAGGCTTTCCCACTTCTCTCCATCTCACACAAAGCATCCAGCTTCAGCTCTCTCATCTACAAATAGGGCCGTGAGTCAGGGGGCTAATGGGAAAGTTAAATGAGATGTGAAATTGCTTTTTGCTTGCTAAAGAGTTTTATGCTAGGAAAGTATTTCAGGCATGTCTCCTACTGTCTGCGTTTTGATCATACCAAATAGATGTAACATGTTGAATTAGGTGTAAAATTGGCATTACTTGAACTGCTGTTGATGATAATTTGTGATCGCAACGTCTGGGGATCACAAATTACTATTGGGAACCCCCTGGAAAGCTTTAAACATATTGATGTGTAGGTCTAACCCCAGAGGTCCCAATTTAACTGTTTGGGGCTTCAGCCTGGGCATCGGTGTTGCGAAGGCTCCCAGGGGCTTGGCTCTGCTGTGGCTGAGGGTCAGGCTGCTGGGCTCCCAGGGCTGAGGGCTGCCTTGTTAGCTCTTGTTTTTTGCTTACCTCTCACAGTTATCTGCAATGCAGTTTTTGTTGCTAGACTAAGAACATGATGTGGACTTGGGTCTGATTTTCTGGCTACTCAGGGATTTTTCTCTTTAGCTTAGTTTTTGTCAGTGTTGACCAATTTATCATTTTCGGCTTGCAGCATGAAATTGCTCAAGTCGCCTTGAAAATGAAGCTGGGTTGATGACATTCCGAATTCCAGTGGGAGCGATAACATCGTTACTATGCATTTGACACAGGCTTCCCTTCCCACCACTGAAACATTGCTTTTATTTTTTAATAACCTGAGCTAACTTAGGAGGACCACAATTGTGCTGAAGGAGCATATGATATAATTGCATCAAAATAAATGAAGCCACACAAAGCACATTTGCAAGTGCTGAGCAGAGAAAGACCAAGAATATCAACAATGGGGGTAGAGTGGGTGGCGGCCCAGGATGGCTGAAAAGGTTTCTGGGACAACAGGAGCCCACTCCTGCCTTGGGCTGGCTGCTGCAGAACAATAAGACTTGGGGAAGAAGAGGCTAAAAAGCCTGCAGTTGAAACTGTACAAAGACAGGAAAACCTTCTTGTCAGCTGTGAGCCCTTTTCTTCCAGTCTGGTTTGTAGGAAAGGAGCAGCGGGCTTCCCTTTAGCCAAAACAGGAGAAGAGTTCACTTAATCGATTGCAGGCTGTCCAAAAGCAGCTGAGACCAAGTGACTTTCATCTCCTTCTCCTCCTTTTCTCCCAGAAGGAGTGAGGATGAAACCATTTAAAGAGCCAGATTTAAAAAGCAGCTCGGTTACTGACAGTTCCTGTAATGCTCCTGGTCTCAGCTGCTCTCCTAACTCCAGGGTGTAATTATCCTTGAACTTAATTGGCAGTTCAGGAGAGCTTATTAGCTTGCTCTATTGTTGCATAATTCAGGAGTTCAGTCCAAGCTTCCTTAAGAGCCTTTTCTTTGCTCCTGGTTCCAAAGGACCACTTTCCACATGGTCCATGTTGGCAGGCGCCTTTGGGATGAAGAGAAGGGCTGCAGAGAGGGTTGCAAGCAGGAAGGCTAGACAGCTGGGGACGTGGAGACCTGGCCCCATCCCTGTTCTGCTGCTAATTCGTTGGGAGGTGTCAGCCAAGCAGCCAACCTCTTTGGGCATCAGTTTTCTTCCCCATCAATGAGGAGGCAGAACTGGGTCAGCAGTTCCAAAAGCCTGTTCTCGGAACACTGTCTCTCAAGATGCGTCTTAAGAAAATGGTTCTGTGGCCTAAATACTAGTAACTTCAGGAAATCCTATGTATCAGTCCTGCCTCCCTCAGTGTCTGATCCAACAGACTTCTGGCTTACCACCTAAACTTTGTATTTCCCAAGCTCCTTTGCTCAAGTTCCAGATATAATTTGGGGTTACAATAAGATGCATTTGTGCACAAGATGTGAATCTGGAACTGAGGTAAGAGGGCAGGGAGACATCCATTTAACTGACAGCTACAGTTCCCTTGGCATCTTCCTGAATGCCTGACCACCCAATGTGGCTGGGTACCCTTCGCAAGCTGGTCCTCTGCCGAGGTTCTGAAAGTCTTTCCTGCAGGCCCTGCATGGGGCTTGCTTTGCTAGTGCTCTAGCAATTTGGTAAGCTTCCAACTCCCTGTACCAAATCCCTTGCTCATTAAAGTGACAAACAGTGATTTTGTTAACTGCAACTGAATTTGATTGATACACGGCCTCTTGGGTATTCATCATACATGTAAACCTATTTTCCCTCGTATATTAAAAATATAATCACTTATATGCAGGGGTCTATGTCTTATGTTGCCTATTTCTATACCTTTCATACTTGAAATGTGCATGCTATTAAAATTCATAGTGGAAAAAGGTATATATTTATTCCCTCTTGCCTAGCACAGTGGTGGGGAAGGTCTGGTCTGCAGGCCCTGTAAGGTCTGGCACTGCCAAGGCATTAGGGGTAAGTTAATTAAATGTTTGACCAAATATAGCGAGCTAATTTTTCAGTTGATAATTTTGTATGGTGTTATACATATCCAAATGGCCTTTGGCAGAAAAAAGCTTCCCCACCCCTGACCTACCAGTATGTATTTATTCTTTACTAGATGCCTGGTGCACAGATTTGTGCACCAGTGGGGTCCCTCAGCCTGGCCTGCGCCCTCTTGTAATCCAGGACCCTTCAGGGGATGTAGTAGTATGTGAAGCAGCAGATGGTGGGGGAGGAGCTTGAGCTGGGGCTGGACACTGCTCCTGCTCATCTGGGCTCCCTGCAACTGCTGCTGCTGCCTTTCAGGGGCGTTGCCAGGGGAGCGGAAGAGGCTTCCACCACCTCCTCTGCACTCACCAGCCATGAGCCCGGCTTCTGGCTGAGCACTACTCCTGCTGTGGGAGCACACTGGCCACCAGGGGATAGCTCCAGCATTGAGCATCTGCCCCCTAATGTTCAATGCACGTCATAACAACTGGTCAACTGGTCATTCAGTCATTCGGTCATTGGATTGTTTGGTTGCTTAAGCTTACACACACACACACATACACACAGACACACACACTAGAGGCCTAATGCACAAAATTCGTGCATGGGGGTGTGTGTCCCTCAGCCCAGCCTGCACCCTCTTCAATCTAGGACCCCTTGAATGTCTGACTACTCATTTAGGCCTGATTCCACTGGGCAGTCAGACAGTCAGACATCCCTCTTACAATCCAGGACTGCTGGCTCCCAACTGCTCGCCTGCCTGCCTTCCTAATTGCCCCTAACTGCTTCTGCCTGCCAGCCTGATCGCCCCCTAACCACTCCCTTGCCAGCCTGATTGATGCCTAACTCTCCCCTGCCAGCCTGTTTTCCCCTAACTGCCCTCCCCTGCAGGCCTGGTCCCCCTCAACTGCCCTCCCCTGCTGGCCATCTTGTGGCAACCATTTTGTGTCCAAATGGGGAAGCCATCTTTGACCACATGGGGGCAGCCATCTTGTGTGTTGGAGTGATGGTCAATTTGCATATGACTCTTATTAGATAGGATAGAGGCCTGGTGCATGAGTGGGGGCCAGCTGGTTTGCCCTGAAGGATGTCCCAGATCAGGGTGGGGGTTCCCTTGAGGAATGGGGTGGCCTGGGTGAGGGGCCTGTGGTGATTTGCAGACCAGCCACGCCCTTTGGTGACCCAAGTGGAGGCCCTGGTATCTGGGATTTATTTATCTTCTATAACTGAAACTTTGTAGTCCTGAGTGGAGGCCTGGGCCAGTCAAGGTGTGCAGGAAGATTGGCTTCCTCTTTTGTCAGGGAAACCTAAACCTCCTGCTTGCTCTGTGGCTGTAGCCATATTGGTTGGGTTAATTTGCTTATTTGCTCCTAATTGGCTGGTGGGTGTGGCTTGTGGGTATAGTGGAGGTATGGTCAATTTTCATATTACTCTTTTATTAGATAGGATTAGGGGCCCAGTGCAAGAAATTTGTGCATGGGTGTGTTGTCCCTCAGCCTAGCCTGCACCCTCTCCAATCTGGGACCCCTTGAAGGATGTCCTACTGCGGGTTTACAGGGATCGGGCCTAAAATGGTAGTCAGACATCCCTCTCTCAATCCAGGACTGTTGCTTCTAACCTTTCACCTGCCTGCCTGCCTGATTGCCCCTAACCACTCTGCCTGCCAGCCTGCTCACCCCCAACTGCCCCCCATGCCAATGTGCTTGCCCCCAACTGTCCCTCTGCCTGCTTGCCCCCAACCGCCCTCCTGCTGGCCTGCTCACCCCAAACTGCCCCCCTGCTGTCCTGTTCACTCTCAACTGACCCCCACTGATGGCCTGCTTACCCCCAACTTACCCCCCTCCCCAGTCTTGCCGGCCTGATCACTTCCAATGGGTCTCTTAACGGCCTGATCACCCACACGGCTGTTTCATACTGGCCTCATCACCCACAACTGCCCTCCCCTCTTAGCCTCTAACCATCTCTACCTGGGTCCCACCACCATAGCTTTGTCCAGAAGAACATCCCAAAAGTTTCCTGGAAGGTCTCCCAGTCTAATTAGCATATTACTTTTTTATTAGTATAAATTGAGGCCTGGTGCATGGGTGGGGGGCAGCTGGTTTGCTCTAAAGGGTGTCCCAGATCAGGGTGGGGGTTTCCTTGGGGTGTGGGGCAGCCTCGGTGAGGGGCTGATGGCTGTTTGCAGGCTGGCCATACCCCCCAGCGGGGACTCCTAATCCATGAGGGTGTGGCCAGCCTGGGTAAGGTGCTGAGGGCCATTTTCAGGCTGGCCACAACCCCTTCAGGGTGGGGGTCCCCACTGGGTGCCTGCGCAGCCTGGGTGAGGGGCTGATGGCTGTTTGCAGGCTGGTCACACCCACATCGACCCAGGCCCCCAGCCACTCCTTCAGCATCACCAGGGCAGGTGGGAAACTTGGCTTCCTCTGTCACCGAGGCTAACTCAAGCCTCCTGCTTGCTCCAGCTTCATAGCTGCCATCTTTGTTGAGTTAATTTGCATACTTCTGATTGGCTGGTGGGCATAGTGGAGGGATGGTCAATTTGCATGTTTCTCTTTTATTAGTGTAGATAGATTGTCTAGGAATAAAAGGAAAATCTTTATCTTTTAAACACTACAAATTCTGGCCTCTATACTACATGCACCTTCTCAATACAGAGGAAGCAGCAGAGAAGTTGGTGGAAATGGATGCTGATGATTCTTTTGCTCACCCTTGTACCTCTCACATTTCTGTAAGGATTCATTTTCCCAGACATTTTGGTTCTTTGAACTAAGGGAGAGGTCTAAAATTCTGAGTTATTAAACAATACCCCAGGTGATCCTGGCGCAGCCAGTGCATAGTCCACTCTTTCAGGATACCTGCTCTGGTCTCAGAATGAAATGGCCCATATATGCTCCTGGTTGTCTTCCTATTACCTCCCCTATAGCGACACAAACTTCAGCCCGAAACTGCTGTCTCCCTTTCCCGCAGCCAAGAGGCTGACCTCCATTACAAAAGGAATGATTTAACCCTCTTTTTAAAATTAAATTTATTGGAATGACATTGGTTCATAAGATCATAAGGCTTTAAGTAGATAATCCTATGATTCATCATCTGTAGATTACATTGTGTGCCCACCACCTAAAGTCAAATCTTCTGTCACCATATATTTATTTGATCTTTACTACCTCTAGCCTCTTTGCCTCTGGTAACCACCATACTGTTGTCAGTGGTTATGAGTTTTTGTTTGTTTATATTATTTGTTCACTTGTTGCTTTTAATTTTATATCCCACATACGAGTGGAATCATAGGTTTCTTGACTTTTTCTGTCTTACTTATTTTTCTTAGCATGATATTCTCAAGATCCATCCATGTTGTTGCCAATGGCATTAGTTCATCTTTGCTTACAGCTGAGTAGTATCCCATTTTTTATATGTACCGCATCTTCTTTAGCCAATCATTTATTGCAGGACACTTTAGTTGTTTTCATATCTTGGCCACCGTGAATAGTGCTGCAATGAACATAGGGGTACATATATCTTTGAGAATAAATGTTTTCAAATTTGAACCCCTTTTTGATTTATCAGCTTATTTGATTTATCCGCCTGGCTTATTTTGCTTATCATAATACTCTTCAAGTCCCTGCATGCAGTTGCAAAGAGTAAGAGAAATTGTAACCTCTTTTTTTTTCTTTTTCTTTTTTTAAAATATATTTTATTGATTTTTTACAGAGAGGAAGGGAGAGGGATAGGGAGTTAGAAACATTGATGAGAGAGAGACATCGATCACCTGCCTCCTGCACGCCCCCCACTGGAGATGTGTCCGCAACCAAGGTACATGCCCTTGACCGGAATCAAACCTGGGACTTTTCAGTCCGCAGGCCGATGCTCTATTCACTGAGTCAAACCAGTTTTGGCTGTAACCTCTTTTAATCAGACATTTGCCATGGAATCAGTAGAATGCCGGTGAGTTTGGGTGGCTATCTTTTCTCTCTGCATTTATTAAACACTAAAGTTCTGTCATCTTGCTATTGGGGTTATGGTTTCAAATGTCTCTCTCAGATAGGTACATAGACCTCAGATAGGGACAGGGGCCAGTGTCTCAGCCACCTGTGATTCTCTACTGTTGAAGACATTGCCTTGTACCAAGTACACTATTACTGTTCAGTTTCTTTAATTTTCATGTCCAGACTCTTTCTTCTTCTAAAATGGTCACTGGCTCAGTACACTGGAAGAGGGAGAGAGGAACAAGAACTTCCAGTCCAGGAAGACGTGAAATGAAGGCCACAGATAGCAAATTGCCCTTTTCCCTTTATCCCCATCCTAGTTCTTTAAAATTCTTTCCTGAAGCACCTCTGTATTGTCTCTTTGCTGGCAGCTCTCCCAAAGGTCAGATTGCCTGACTGAAATGATTGTCTGTGGACTCAGTTTCAGTGTGTTTTCTAAATGTTTGTGAAGCATTGTGCTCTGAGCTCTTTGAAGACTGGCCATGGGTAATTCCTAAGAATATGGCTTACTCACGCTATCTATCAAATGATGTCTTGTCTGAGCCATCTGGACACAAGGGAATATTCCATCATTGATGTTTGGCATCCTAACAGTTTTGTGAGATGTCCACTATTACCGTGTTCTGCTAGGTCTCGGCCATTGGAGTATGATTTACAACTGCCCATGTGTTTTGATCAGGGCTGTCGCATAAGCTGAGCACTTTGGGGGCGAGGGAGCAGGCTATAAATGACTGTATAAGCATTATCCCCATTCAGTGTGACTGGCTTAGGAGTTTAATTAAACAGTTGTTCCCCTTGGGGAAGCTGCTACCTTTCCGTCTCTTCATGTGTTCCCCAGAGAATGCTGGTGGTATCACGTGCCTTTACACCGACTGCCACATGGTCCCTCAAAGGGGTGGGGACTGAGGCAGCTGGCAGCTGGAGATGGTGCCTAGATGTGCTCTCCTAAGAAAAATATCACTCATGAGAATTTCAGAAGCAAAGGCAGAGCTACATCATGGGTCTGAGGAGGTTAGAGCCAAGAGGGACCTAGGAGATAAGATAATTCAACACTGTCATCTGATGGATAAGGAACCTGAGACCCAGATTCACAGTGAACTTGGAAGGCAACACGCTTCCTTGAGCATCACGAGACACCTCCAGGATTTTCACTGTGGGAACGGTCAGAGAAGTAACTTCAATCATGGCTTCTATGTACTTGCTCAAAATTTCTCCAAATGCTTTTAAAACATGAGCAATTCACCTGCAGGATCCTCCCATCCTGAGAAAAAGTCTCTGGGTTGCCAGAGGACTGACCCTTCATTCGGATGCACCACCTGACACTGTTCCCTTCAGTATTAGCCACACTTCAGAACAGTAGTTCTCCAGATGTGGTCCCCGATCAGCAGCACCTGGAACACTGTTAGAGAGGCAAACACACACGCCCCACCCCAGACCTACCAAACACTAAACCTACACATGGCCCAAGTCTTTGTATGTATTTTTATAAGCATGACTCTGCTGCATGCCCAAGTTTGAGAACGACTCAACCATTTTTTACTCTCCTTACACAATGTGATTTTAAAAGAAATTAGAAAATTCCTCTCCTCCAAAAGACTCTGCCTCCTGTTGCCTGAAACTTTCCCTCTTTAGATTTATGTCTTTGGATTAAGACTTCTGGCTCTAGGTTATTCTGGAATGTAAAATATTTTTAATATGTTTTTTTATTGATTTTACAGAAGGGAAGGGAGCAGGAAAGAGAAAGGCAGGGAGGGAGTGTGAGAAGGATGGAAAGAGAAACAATCTGCTGCCTCCTGCATGCCCCCTACTGGAGATCCAGCTTGCAACCAGGGCATGTGCCCTTTCCAGGAATCAAACCAGAAACGCTTTGGTGCCTGGGATGATGGATGCCCAAACAACTGAGCCACATCAGTAGGGTTGGATTTTTGAGCCCTAATTGGTGTGGCTCAATTAGTTGGGCATTGTCCCGTGCACCAAAAGGTTACTTACTGGTTCAATTTCTAGTCAGGGTGCATGCCTGGGTTGCAGGCTCAATCCCCAGTAGGGGGTGTGCTGGAGACAGCCAATCACTGTTTTGTTCTCACATGGATGTTTCTCTCCCCTCCTTTCCTCTATTTCTAAAAATCAATAAAAATCTTTTAAAAGGACTAGATTTTGATAGTATTCATCATGTACTTAGAGCTTATTTATAACTGAACCCTTCCGAAGCTAGTGTTGTGAAACCTCTCTGTTCCGGTCACAGTGAATTCTCTGAGTCCACTGACTGCACGTACTCCTCTACCACAGGGCTTTGTCCCTGCTGTCCCCTCTGCTTAGAACACTCTGCCCTGCTCTCTTCACTTAAACTATATGCCTCCTTCATCTCTTTATTCAGAGGTCATCTTCTGACTTCTCTGACCAGGTCAAATCCTCCTATTGCATCTCATCTATCTATATATATATAAAAGCCTATAATGCTAAGTGTCTGACCATTCCACTGTTTGACCAATTGCTATGACATGCACTAACCACCAGGGGGAAGATGCTCTGACAGGTAGATAGCTTGCTACTGGGGTCTGGCCAATTGGGGACTGGGTGAGAAGGCCGGATATGCCCTGGAGCCCTTGCACAGTCCCTCCTTGGCTGGGGTGCCTCCCGGATTGCAAGAGGGCTAAGGCCAGGCCAAGGGACCCCATCAGTGCATAAATCTGTGCACCAGGCCTCTAGTATTAGTATGAGCTTTCACAATGGCTCCATGTCAGTGCTTGTCACCACTGCAAGTTTGCATTTGTCTCAACTTTCTTTCTCCCCAACTAGATTGCAATCATATTTGTAGAAGGCTTAGCACTGTGTTTTTGCTCATCATTGTAACCCAGAGACTTACAGACCCTCAGTGGTATTTGCTGAATGAAAAGTGGCTAACTCAACACATAACCCAGAGTGCTTATGTGGACCAGGCACTCTGCATACATTAGCCCCAACTTTAGCAATTAAACTAGCAATTAAGAAATATTTAAAGAGAAGGAAAACAGCAGCTCAGAGAGGGGGGCTTGCAGAGTTTAGAAGGGGTGCCTCTCCAGGGTTAAAATCTAGGTCTGTTTCTGCAGGCTGCACTGTTTCCACTACAGCAAACAGAATGTTCAGGCTGGAGGGAATCTGGAAGGCATTTGGTCAAACATTGTCATCCTGCTGGGAAGGAAGTTCATGGTTTAAAAAGAGGGACGTACAAATTCACAAAGCACTACAACAGAGCAGAGATGGAAATGAAATCTCTCTTGACTGTGGTTTTAAAAAAAATTTTTATTGTATGTTCTTTTAAGCCTCTGAGTAAAGAGTTGGAGCAGTGACTTAACAGGCTTTAGTTTATCTTGTATTGCCCACAATTGCCAACTGTGGCCACTCTGATCAGGGTCACAGCTAAATCATATTTGTAGCAAGGAACTCGGGCAGGCTTCAGAGCAGGGGGACAGCAGAGGGAGGGAGAGAGGGGGACTTAATGGTAAATAAAGCCACTTTTCTTCAATATAAATATATTTTTAATATGTTTTTTTTGTGTGTGTGTGTTGTTGTTGTTTTTTTTTTTTTTCAGAAGAGGAAGGGAGAGAGCTAGAGAGCTAGAAACATTGATGAGAGAGAAACATCTATCAGCTGCTTCCTGCACACCCCTCACTGGGGATGTGCCCGCAACCAAGGTACATGCCTTTAACCAGAATCAAACCTGGGACCTCTCAGTCTGCAGGCTGACGCTCTATAAAGCCAGTTTTCTTGTTGCTGATCATCCTACTACTTAATATAAAGCCATAATCATTACCATAGCAACATACTTGTTGCACACAACATGAATATGTAGATGTAGATTCCCTGGGGCGGGGGAGGGGGGATTGAATAAACTCTACCTTTGTGCACCTTTAGATGAGAAAGAAAAAAAACTTGTGTAATTCCAACTCTCTGTTGTGTAAGGAGGGCTCTGTATCCATATAGATAATTATTACAAATGACTCCATAGCCACCAGAAGTGAATGATACTCTCACTAAGGCCATAGAAAAATAGCTGATAATTGTTTTGTGTGTGTAAAATATGAGAGAGAAAGAGAGAGAGAGAGAGAGAGAGAGAGAGAGAGAGACTTGAATTCATAGTACAGGGAGATTTCTGGAGGGAAAGCCATTGAAATAGTGGCCTCCTTTCAGAATGAAAGCTTCCAAAGTGCCCCGAAGGTTCAAGCACTTGAGCTATTGATAGTCCAAAGGCTGCCAGAGTGAAGTCTAGATTGTAGATTGTGGGTCATTCAGAAAAAGAGGAACATTGTGGTTCTAGAATTTCCACAGCTTGCGGTGGCCATCTGGTGAGAAGGTTGGGGTGGGCTGGGTAACCATGGAGATGTCCCAGAATATGTGAAGTCTCCCCAGGGTTTTTGCTTAGATTATCTTGCTACTGGATGAGTCGTAGAGATGGGGTGTGACACAACTTTCCCAAGCCACCCGTTGGTGCTGCCTCTGAGGAGAGCCTCCGGTTTTTTCTCTCATCTCCCCAGGTAAGGCTGATGGTGAGGTCTGTGGTTTCAGGTACTGCTCTAAGAATAGATGGTTCTGGATGCCAGCCTGGTATCCCAGGTGAGGTTTAAATGAGCATGAGAGATAGTCTAGGTCTCCTGGAAGAGTATGGATTCCAAATGCTCTTCTGTGATTCCATAAGTAACTGTTAGATTGAATATGCTTAGGGTTTATGCAGAAAACATTGTGTCTGGAAGCATTCACCACACGATTCTCATTCTGGGTGAGTCTGTTTTAATGTTCTCAGTGTCTCACTCTGTCTCTTCCTATGCACCCATATAAATGCATGTCTACTTACCTAACTACCTGCCTATGCATTTACATCTTCCTCTGTGTTTACCTGTCTAGCTAGTTTTATTGAAATATAGGTGTGAATATCTGTATTTATTATACATCTCGTTCTATATACCAATATGGGTGGCAGACAAGCAATAACTAAAATAAGTTATAATAAAACAGTACATAAGAATTAGGGTGGAGCATGTGAAATGGGGGCCAGGTTGCATTTTTAAAATAAGGTGGTCAGGAAAGCCTTCAGTGAAATGACAATTGAGTAACTACACTTGCACGTTGTCCAGGAGTGGCTCCTACATCTCAGAGCAAATGGGAACTGTTTGGTTTAAGTTCTGTGGTTTTTCCATTGCCTGATTTTCATTGAGTTGCTGAAGTCCCAGGAAACCATGTGCTGTCAGATCGGTTCTTGAATGGGCAGAAGTTTGCCTGAGAAAAGCCAGATCCCAAGTTAATCAGAAAAAGACTCTGCAGAGTCAAGGCTGTAGTTTAAAAAGCGAAGAACCAGACTGGGAAGATCAAGACCAGATCGTGATGACAGGTTGGCGTCAGCTTGGAGGTGTGAAGAAATTGGACAATTTATGGTCGGCCAGTGAGGTTGCATCACCATTTCTTGTCTGCATGAGAGCTCAGGGGAAAGAACAAATAAGCCTTCCGGTTCTATTTGCAGTTTACACTGCTCTCCTTTTTACAGATTTCAGACTTTTCTTAGCTGTGTTTTAGTGGCTCTTGCTTCCAGACAAAAACTGGGGAACAATGCTGGGATTTTATAGCTAGGGTGGGTGAAAGAGGGGCTCGCCCTGGCTATAGTTCAGGGAGGAATTGTTTTGACTGTAGAGCAGCTAACTGCAGAGAGGGAAACATAAATGAGAAGGGCCCTGGAAGGTGTGTGGTGTGTGAACACGTCCTGTCAACGTGGAAAGGATACAGAGAAGATGAGGTGTTTTTTTTTGTTTTTTGTTTTTTTACCATTTATAAGAGAGTGTTTTAACCCCAAGAAGCTGATTAGGTGCAATCATCACCCTGTAAACACATAAAAATATCAAGTACAGATTCTGTTACATATGCCATCCTACAATGAGACAACTCAGAAATTGTCAATAGCCAAAGAAAATTCTAATTACTCATACTAGTAATTCGCCCTGTCATGGTATCTTAATTTCGGTCTCAGTCTTGGTGGTTTGTTTTGTTTTTTCAGGTCTTGGATACTGAAGCCTTTAAAATGTTTTCTGATTTTAAGTATGGTTGCATTGCATAAAATCCTTCAGTGGCTTCCAAATGCCTTTAGGATAGAATTTCTTTAGGATGAAATTAATGGCTTAGGACATACTACAAAGTCATTTTGATCCATTCTCTGCCTATGTCTCCAAATTTATGTTTTGTTTTTCTCACACAGGAATCCTTTATTCAATTCCCTAATTAAATCACACTGTTCCATGCTGCAGCATATTTGCTCATTACAGTTCCTTTGCCTAGAACAGTGGTTGGCAGACTCATTAGTCAACAGAGCCAAACATCAATAGTACAACGATTAAAATTTCTTTAATTTCAATTTTTTAAACTTAAACTTCTTCAAACACCACTTCTTAAAAATAGACTTGCCCAGACTATGGTATTTTATGGAAGAGCCACACTCAAGGGGCCAAAGAGCCTCATGTGGCTCGCGAGTTGAGATTTGCTGACCACTGGCCTAGAACATCCTTCCCACTCTCATCTACTCTACTGGATTTGTCATTTCTTGTTAATAGTTTTTCTAACCTTTCTTTTTCATTCAGGCCAAGTTGGGCGCTGAGCCTCATACCAATCTGTATAGCTCTCTCATGGCCCTTACCAGCTTATAATGTAATAATTGCATTTTTTTGTTGTCTTATGCTATAGACTAAGAATCTCTTGAGAGCAAAGTTAAAATAAACTCATATTTCAGATTCTAGAATAGGAATGTAGTACCCTGCATATATAGTGGATCAACATGTGTCTGTGTGTGTGAGAGAGGGGCGGGGGAAATAGAATGAACTGAAACACTAAAGGTATGAAATATTACAATATTTGACACAGAAGAACTTGGCAGTTTCTTGGCAATCATTACACTAATGTTGTGAAAGAGATGGGGCTCAATGTCATAACTATTGTTATTATAAGAAACAATTTTCAAGCTCAGCAGTTCATTATGAGCAGTTACTGGGCCTGCAGGGAACAGATAGATTTGAAGGGTGAGGAGATAAATGGCTTTCCAAGTTCATTGACTTCCACAGTTTTTAAATGCTACATCCCCACTGGCTTCAAATGAACTCACATCAGAATGAATACTTACCTATAAATGGAACTGATCAAATTATAGCCTGGCAGAATATTTTCTTTTTGACCCAAGATGGACCAGCTAGCCAGCCTATCCGTTCAAGGCCCCTTGGTGTCGGCGGGTAAAATCTGTGATTGTAGGACACATCTCTGAACCTAGCTCCTCACTCAAGGCCTCCGTCCACATCTAATTTCTGCAGGCTCTAGGTTCCCCATCACGCTGCCCTGTGCAAAGCTGACCTCCATCCCTGCACCACTGCCCATCAGAACCTTCCCATCTCATGTCTCCTTTCAGTGCTTTTTAACTGACTTGCTCATCGTTATTGAACCAATTAGTTAAGGGAAAGTTACTGACCCAATAGTTATGGGGACAATTTGGAAACAGCCTAGGTGCCCGTCAGCAGATGAGTGGATCAGAAAACTGTGGTACATCTACACAATGCATTTCTATGCTGCCATTAAAAAGAAGGAACTCTTACCATTTGCAGCAACCTGGATGGAACCGGAGACCCTTATGCTTAGTGAAATAAGCCAGTCAATGAAGGAGAAGCACTACATGATCTCACTCATTTGTGGATAATAAAGAACATTGTAAACTGATGAACAAAAAGGATAGATACAGAAACAGTAAATCATCAAACAGACTGTCAAATTGTAGCAAGAAGATGAAGGAGAGGTGGGGTAGATAAGAGATCAATCAAAGGACTTGTGTAAGTGCATATAAGCATAACCAATGAACATAGACACTGGGGAGTTGCGGTATGCCTGGGAGGGAGGGGGGCAATGGGGAGATATGTATACATGTAACACAATAAAAATAAAGAAAGAAATTAAAAAAAAGAAAAAATAGTTATGGGGAAGTTACTTAGACTTCTAGAATCTGTCTTGCTAAGCTGTCAAGGCCATAGCTTCAAGGAAGTTTAGAGTTTTCACCCTCAGAGGTGATCTCATGCAGTCCCTCCATTCTGCAGAGGAGAAACGGACTGTGAGGCAGGAAATATCCAGCCCAAAGTCTGGTCTGGGAGGCAGAACTAGCATCTGGTTCTCCCTGACATCACAGCAGAGTCACACAGACCTTGGCTAAAATGCTTGCCCAGCCATTTACTGACCCCATAGTTATGGGAAAGTTACTTAGACTTCTAGAGTCTGTCTTGTTATCTGTCAAGTCCAGAAAATGGTACCTTCTACCTGACAGGTATTACATGATTCCTTAAGAAGAAAAAGTATGCAATAGACTCAGTACAGCCATTGACATGTAATAAACACTCAATAAATGTTGAACAGTTTTACCACCTTTATGCCAGGCTGGGGCTCAGAGCAGGATCCTAGGGGAGGTGGTTAGAGCAGGTTCCTCTTTTTAGCTCTGAGATGGCTGATGGGTATCCCCGAGGTTGACCACTTACAGTGCTCACTTTGCTCATCAGTATTTCAAGATCAATGAAAGAGCCTGGCAGGCTTAGCTCAGTGGTTGAGCATCAACCTATGAACCAGGAGGTGATAGTTCGATTCCCCGTCAGGGAACTTGCCTGGGTTGCCAACTGGATCCCCAGAATGGGGCGTGCAGGAGGCAGCCGATCCATGATTCTCTCTCCTCATTGATGCTTTTATCTCTTGCTCCCTCTTTCTTCCTCTCTGAAATCAATAAAAATATATTTTAAAAAATCCAATGAAATATTCCTAACGGTGAGTGTCTTCGTTATTGGCATTCATCCCGCCGGAGAGGCAGAGCCACTGAGGCCTCTTCCCTCTCATTATGGTGAAGTCCCTGGTCTGTGTCCCAGATCCTTGGGCAGTCTCCCCGCTGTTCATCTTCATTGCAGTTGGAGCGGCCCCTGTGCAGGGTTCCTGCAGAATCTCAAGGGGGCAGTGTGGTAATGCCTGAGAGAGCCGCCTCGCCTCCAGGAAAGCCTGGGCCATTTTTACATGAAAGTGTTTACTCTGGAAATTAAATTATATTTGGGATTTGGGGCTTCCCCTCCCCCAACCCCACCGTGGGAGGTTTTGGAAAGTTACTGTGGTGACCGTTGCAATCAGAGGGCTGTCAGCATTTCGGCTCTGCACCGGCAGGCCCCACAGGCTCCTTCAGCACCCCGGCCCCAGGGGACCCTGTGCACGTGGGGAGGGGGCGCTCTGTCCAGGTTGGGGGCTAGGCCTCCCGCGGAGGTCACTGGCTCAGGACCCCCGCCCGCTTTCTCTCCCACCCCCTCCACACATTCTCTCTCATCTTCAGCCACTCTGGGATCAACAGCTGAGCCTGAATGTCAAACTTAAGTTGGAGAGTTGGAGAGGGGTTGTTTTTTGTTTGTGTCTGTCTTTTCCAAAATATTTCTGAAAATAGCTCTTAAAACGCTCCCTGTGTAGCCATGGGCTCATGCATATTCAGTTTGCTCCTCTTCCTATGTTCAAGGTTTCTGCTCTGTCAGATGAGGCCTTAGAGATAGTAAGGTCCTCGCTCCCGCATTCCAGAGCCCTAAGTATTGAATAGAGAGAAATCTATGAAGAAACCCCACTCTGGGGACATGCCTCCTTTCTCTGTGGCTTCTCCCAGCTAAGCCAGTCACTCAGCACCCTTGATCACTTGGAGACTAACACTTCTTGTTCTCCAAGTATCTCCTCAGTTAACTTGTCATTCACCACCAAATAAATAGTTACTGCACTTTGCCGTGTGTCAGGGTCTGAGTTAGGTCCTTTGTACCAAGGGGTGAGGAAAACAGACCCAGTTCCTACTCTCATGGAGCGGGTGGATTACTGGAAGTGTAGACATTACGCAAATACTCACACACAGAGACAGTGTAACACATTGAGAGGGGAGCAGTGCAGGGAAAGTCAGAGGTGAAGAAGGTGAAATATAAAGAGGACATAACTTAGAATTAGGGGCCCAGGAATGAGGAAGGGATTTTCAGCTGACACAGAATATGGGACACGGCACAACCAGAGGTTGAAGCCAAATGATTGGTAACCGTAACCTCATCTTTTGGAATCTAAGGAATCCATTCTAATTCGCAGTGACTGCCTATAGCAAAATCTTGATATTGCTTATGGATCATTTGAATTGTCGAAAGATTTCAAAGCATCCTAAATAAGAAGAGACTCAAGAAGTCATTTGATTCAACTGTCTCCTTACTTAAAATCTCTTCAAAAATACGGTGAACAGTTATCACCAACTGCCATAGGATTCAGTCACTTAAGAGTCACTTCTCCACCTATAAGAGTTCAGCTTTTTCTTCCATTGATTTTTTTTTTTAGACTTCCCTGTACTTAGATTTATCTTGCTAGACAGGGATAGTGGGGCCTGGGGAGGGGAATATTTCATTTCCTTTGTTCATGCACATAATCTCAAAGTGTCAAGAACAGTGCCAGTCAAGTACTAGCTTCTCAAAGCATATTGGTAGAATGAATTAATTGAGGCTAAAATAGGTCTCCCTAAAGTTTTGCTCCCTGGCTCAAGTTCTCTCTGGACATCAAAGACCAAATCAAATACCTCAGATGAGGACAATCTTATAGTTATTTGAAAGTAGCTCCATTTTCCAGCCCTTCTGTCTGTAATCCCCATAAATGTGGCTTTGAAGCTCTCAAAGGTTTGATCATTAATTGAGACCCAATTTGCATGGTAATTTAACCAAATGTGAGTCTTTCTTATATCATTATCTATGCATCATTTCTCTATTTTTTACGGAGGCACGTTTATTCCTTTAATTCTTCACCATGTGTAATTATATATATGGAATCAGCTCATGTGATTTTTGGAGGCTGAGAAGACTCAAGATCCTCAGGGGGCCTGCTGGAGACCCCGTAGAGCTGGTGTGTGACTCCAGTCTGAAAGTCAGGAGTCACAAGACCCCAGTTTGGAACTGACGGCCAGAAAACACTGCTCCCCCAGCTCAGAGCAGTCAGGCAAGACAAGTTTCTTCTTTTGTGAGAAAGAGAGAGTCAGTCTTTTTCTTCTGTTGAGGCCTTCAGTGATTGGATAAGGGCCCCTCACATAGGAAGGACAATTTGCTTTATTCCATCTGTAGATTCAAATGTGAATCTCATCCAAAAATACGCTCTCAGACATACCCAGAATAATATTTGACCAAATATGTGAAAACCCTGTGGCCCAGTCAAATTTACCCATAATAGTAACCATCACATTACCTGTCTATTAAGGAAGACGGTATGAAAGGAAGCCCTGAACTAACTTACAGAGAGTGCGTAGCTCATAAATGAGAAGTAAGTACTCATAAGTGGCAGCTCCTGGGAAGAAGGTACATTGTTGGCTCAGGGTCCAGGCAGGAGGGGAAGACAACTTAACCTTTACTGGATCCAGAAAAACCTGAGGAACTAATGATAATGATGGGAGCAGATGGGGACCCAATAGAATCAGGAAAATGCCACACGCGCTAATAGTTTGCTTGAAATAATGATTTTGTTGCATAAAAAATGGCAGTGAAGGCAAAGCCAAAACATACAAAGAACTTGTACCTTTTCTACAACTCTTCTGAGTTTTGAAGTCAGCCTGAGGCAGTTTAAATTCAATGGTGACAATCAGAGAGGGTCAGACCTGCATTGCCACCATTTGTCCACCATTCAGATATCATTGCTGCTGACATGTACACACATAAGGAACTGTTTGACATTGAAACTGAGACTCAGAACTGATGAACATTGAAATTGGGACTCAAACATTTTTTGTTCTGATAGGTTTATTTCTAGTCTGCAGAGGCAAGATTTTTTAAAGAAAAGAATTTAGGGGAAGAATAGATACAGAGGCAAAAGAGAAGTGAACAGACTGTCAAACTACAGTGGCAAGGCAGGGGAGGTTGGGGGTGGGATGAGGCTGTAAGAGATCAACCAAAGGACTTATATGCATGTATATAAGCATAACCAATGGATACAAGACATTGGGGTAGGGAGTAGGTGAGGGCATGTACTGGGCATAGGGAAGGCCGGGAGGAGGTCAATTGTGGGGGGAGGAAGGAGACATGTACTACTATTTGTAATTCTTTAAATAATAATAATAAAAATTAATACAATGGTGATACTGCAGCTGGACCCTCCCCCCTCCTGGATTTAGGATCAAACATTGATAAGAAGAGACTAATTCTTAATTAATAGTACCTACAGTAGCAGAGCTGGAAGTTGGAAGTTGAGCTAGTAAGGAATGTGTTCAACTTTCTATGCTGGGGATGAATCTCAGAACAAATTATTATGTGGTAAAATGTGAATCATCATATTCTCAGCTTTAGCTATCACACATACTAAAGAGTTTATACTCCCTGCGATAAACCAAGCGAAATAGGAGTATAACTCAGTCTCCACTGTAATTCTATACACAGTTTCATATAATAAAATATTATGAGACATGTCAGACAATAATATCTTTTATCAAAAAATTCAACAGAAATTAACCTACCAATGAACCAGAGGTTGCAACAAGCAGACAAGGACTTTATATATCATTGTAATCATAGTGAGGATTTGTTTAAAAAGATGAAAATAAATGAACCTCAGGAGAGACTTGGGAACTATAAAAAATATAAATTCCAGAGCTGTAAAATACAGTAGTTACAATTTTTAAAAATACATGTCATATGACTGTAAAGGAAATCTCCAGGTTTCAATGGCTACTGAAAAATTCCACCAAACATTTAAAGAAGAACTAATACTAATTTTATACAGTATATACCAGATAATTAAGATAACTCATTTTAGGAGACAAGTGTTACCCTAACACTGAAACCTGACATAAAGAGTAAAAAACAGCACGGACTAATATCCCTTATTATCATAGATATAAGAATTCTCCAAAAAAAATAGTAAATTAAAATTATAAATAAGCTCTAGCTGGGTTACTCAGTTGGTTAGAGTCTCTTTCTGATATGCTAAGGTTTTGAGTTCAATCCTCCGTCAGTACACATAATAAGAATTAACCAATGCATGCATAAATAAGTGAAGCAACAAGTCAGTATCTATCTTTCTCTCAAATCAATAAATAAAAAATAATTGATCTCTGACTGATTTTGCTCAGTGGATAGCGTGTTGGCCTGTGGACTGAAGGGTCCCAGGTTCAATTCCAATCAAGGGCATGCCTTGGTTGTGGGCACATCTCCAGTAGGAGGTATGCAGGAGGCAGCTGATGGATGTTTCTCTCTTATTGATGTTTCTAGCTCTCTATCTCTCTCCCTTCTTTTCTGTAAAAAATAAATAAAATATATTTAAAAATATAATTGAAATAATACTGAAGCGGAAAAAATAATTTAAAACAACATAAATAAAGATATATACCATCAGTAAGAAGAGTTTATTCTATGAATGCAAGGCTGGTTCCAAATTTTTTTGAAAAGGGAATATAATTTAATACATTGCAGTTGATTTTTGGTTTACAGTAAGTATAATTTATAGTCATTAGTTTGTATATATCAACAGTTTAAATAAGAAAGAGTACATGATCAGATCAGATCAATTGATACAAAAAAATAAAATGCCACCACCAACAAAATTCAATACTCCTTCTATATAATAAAAGCTTAATATACTAAGAGTCTGTCTAGTCATCAGGTAGTCTGATCAATCAAAGTGTAATATGCTAATGATATGCTAAGGCCACTTAACCATTCGCTATGACATACACTGACAACCAGAGGACAGTCGACCAGTTACTATGACATCCACTGACCACCAGGGGGCAGACACTCAGACTGGTAGGTTATCTTGCTGTTAGGATCCAGCTAATCAGGACTGAGCGAGACAGGCTGGACACATCCTAAAGCCCTCCTGTGGTCCCTCTCCAGCTGGCCAACCTCCCGTATCCCTCCCTGACCCCGATAGTGCACCAGTGGAACCTTGGCCTGGCCTGTGCCCTCTCACAATCCAGGACCCATCAGGAGGATGTTGGAGAGCTGGTTTTGGCCTGATCCCACAGGCCAGGCTGAGGGACCCTACTAGTGGACGAATTCATGTACCAGGCCTCTAGTTCCAGGATAAGAACTCGTAGCAAGCTAGGAATAAAAGGGAACTTCCTCAAACTGCTAAAGAACATCTACAAAAAAAGCTACAGATAACATCATTCTTAATGATAAAAGACCTTCCCACAAGGCTGGGAAAAACAAAAAGATGTCTGCTCTCACCACTTCTATTCAATAAGTTATTAGAAGTCTTAGCTTGTGCATTAAGGCAAGAAAAGGAAATAAAAGGCAAGCATGACAATAATTTTCACCTTATGTAAAAGCTAACTCCAAAATATCATAAATCTGGAACAACATTAGATAAACCAAATAGCAGAGTGAACACTGCAGAAGGATCAGTGAACTTCATGACAGTTCAATAAAAAAATTCCCCACATCAAACACAGAGAGAAAAGACTGCAACAAGAATATAACAGAACATCATTGCACTGTGAGAAAATTTCAAGCAGTATTATATACAGTAATCAGTGTTCCAAACAGTGTAATGTACATGTAATCAGAATCCCAGGAAAAGGAGGAGGTAGGAAAATATCTAGAAAAAAAGTAACATATGAAATTTGTTATATAATACTATTTCAAATTTGATGAAAAGTAACAAATCAAAAATATTAAAAGCCAGCAAAGTATAAGCATGATAAATATACTGAAAAGCACACTTATGAACAACATATTCAAACTATTGGGGGAAAAAGGGAACATAAAAGAAAAATAAAATTATAAATGACTTGGGGTGGGAGTGGGTGTGTGGTGAGACATTACATACAGACGAACAATAAGATTAATAGCTAATTCTTTTCAGAAACAATTCAAGTCAAAATACAATGACATCTTCAAATTGCTGTAACAAAAAATAAATGAAAGGAACTGTCAATGTGGAATTCATATCTAATGGAAATATATTTCAAAAATGAAAGTAAAATAGACACTTTCTGACAAAGGCTGATAGAATTTAATGTCCGTTGCTATGTACTATAAGACATGCCAAAGAAAGTTTTTCAGGTAGAAATAAAATGAAACAAGTTGTAAAATTATATTAAAGGAAGAATTTAAAAGTACCAGAAATGGTAAATAAATATAGAAGACTACTATTTATTTATTTTTGTTGCTTCTTTAAAAAATATTTATTTAAAACAAGATAGTATATGAGGCTTGTACTATATAAGGCTAATATTTTGCTAAGAATTATTGTGTCCATGCTCATGAGGGAGATTGACCCATATTTTTTCTTTCCTTGTGATGTCTCTGTCTGATCTGGGTAAAAGAGTAATTCTGATATCATTAAATGAGCTTGGAGATTTTCCCTTCTCTTTTATTTTTTGGAAGAAATTTTATAGAATTCATTCTTTTTTTCCCCTTAAAACTCTGATAGAATTAGCCTATGAAACCAGCTGAGGCTAGAACTTTCTTTGATGGAGGATTTTAAACCATAAGTTCAATTTCCTGACAGATATGGGGCCATATAGGTATTTTTTTTCCTTAAGTGATTTTAAGGAATTGGTCTGTTTAATGTACATTATTGGATTTATGGGCATAGAGATTTTGTTAAACTTCTTTGTTATTTTTAATATCTGTAAGATCTGTGGTAATATCTCTCTTTCCTGAAATTTGTAATTCCTATATTCTCTCTTTTTATTTCTTAGTCAGTTTGACTAGAGATTTATCACAAGAAAAAAAAAAGAATAAAATCTAAACCTGGATTCTATTTTCCCAAATGCATTAGTAAAACATAACTTTTAATGTTTTATTGAGGAATGGGCCCATAAAGGTAGAAGTACCTAAGGCCTTCTCATAATGCAACCCTGCTCCGGATTTATATGAATCATAACTAGTTGGTAACTTTGATCAAGTTATATCACTTTAATATCATGGTCTGTTTTCTCATCTATAAAACAGGAGACAGTGATGATATTCATAGGAGTGAGGTTTTTTGGAAGATTGAACAAAATCCATGGGCATAAGTGCTTATCAAACTGCTGTTGTACAACGAGGACCCAATAAATGGGGTTTTAAAATGCATACATATGACACTCCATACTTGGCTTAGATATTCTGTTTCATTTTTTAAATATATATATATATATATATATACACTAGAGGACCGGTGCATGAAATTTGTGCATGGTGGGGTGGATGTCCTTCAGCCAGCCTGCCCCCTCTCCAATCTGGGGCCCCTTGGGAGATGTCCAACTGCCCGTTTAGGCCCAATCCTACTGAAAAAAATCAGCAGATTTGCTTATAAATAACTAGAGGCCCAGTTCATGAAATTTGTGCATGGTGGAGGCGGTGTTCCTCAGCCTGGCCTGTACCCTCTCCAATCTGGGACATCCCTCTCACAATCCAGGACTGCTAGCTCCTAACTGCTTGCCTGCCTGCCTTCCTGATTGCCCCTAACTACTTCTGCCTGCCAGCCTGATCATCCCCTAACTAATCCCCTGCTAGCCTGTTTGCTGCCTAACTGCTCCCTGCCAGCCTGTTTGCCCCTAACTGCCCTTCCCTGCAGGCCTGGGTCCCCCCAGCTGCCCTTTCCTGCAGGCCCAGTCACCCCCAACTTCCCTCCTCTGCTGGCCTGGTCCCTCCCAACTGTCCTCCCCTACTGGCCATCTTGTCATGGCCATCTTGTGTCCACATGGGGATAGGATCTTTTGATCACATGGAGCAGTCAGCTTCTGTGTTGGAGTGATGGTAAATCTGCATATTATTCTTTTATTAGATAGGATAGAGGCCTGGTGCATGGGTAGGGGCCAACTGATTTGCCCTGAAGGATGTCCCAGATCAGGGCAGGGGTTCCCTTGGGGCATGGGGTGGCCTGTGTGAGGGGCTTGTGGTGGTTCACAGGCTGGCCACGCCCTCTGGTGACCCAAGCTGAGGCCCTGGTATCTTGGATTTAGTTATCTTCTACAATTGAAACTTTGTAGCCTGGAGGGGAGCCAAGCCTTCTGCTTGCTCCATGGCGGCAACCATTGAAACTTTGTTGCCTTAAGCAGAGGCCTAGGCTGGCCAGAGTGTGCAGAAAGCTTGGCTTCCTCCATTGCCAGGGGCAACTCAAGCCTCCCTCCTGCTCTCTCTCTGTCTGTAGCCATCTTGGTTGGGTTAATTTACAAACTCGCTCCTGAGTGGCTTGTGGGTATAGCAGAGGTATAGTCAATTTGCATATTACTCTTATTAAATGGGATATATATATAATATATAAATTTCAGAGAGAAAGGGAGAGGGAGAGATAAAACATTAATGATGAGAGAGAATCATTAATCATCTGCCTCCCACATGCCCCCCACTGGGGATCAAGCCCACAACCTGGGCATGTGCTTTTGACCAGAATTAAGCCTGGGACCCTTCCATCCACAGGCTGATGCTTTATCCACTGAGCCAAACTAGCCAGGGTGTTGTGTGTTTTTTATTCATAAATTGAATTGGTTTAGAGTACTTATATATGTATATGTATGTATGTGTATATCCATTCATTCCTCACCTGAGGATGTTTTTTCTACTGATCTTTTAGAGAGTTGGAGAGAGAGGGAAAGAGAGAGAGAAATATCAATGTGAAAGAAACACATCTATTGATTGCCTCCTGAATGCACTGCAACCAGGGCCCAGCCAGGGAGAAGCCTGCAACCAAAGTATGTGCCCTTGACTGGAATTGGACTCGAGACCCTTTGGTTCACAGGCCAACACTCTATCCACTGAGCCAAACCTGATAAGGTGGTTTAGGATCTTTATATTATAGGGCATTGAGCATTTTTGAAGATTCTTTCTCAGTTTGACAAAGTTTGTATGAGAACCCTGAAGTAAAGGTTTAAAAACTCCAGCTGTACTTTGCATGCCAGTTGCCTTCCTAGCATTTATGCAAAGATCTGACAAAGATGTAAGTCCTGTGAGCTTTTCATGGGAGGATGTGATTCTGTCAGACCTTCAGTGGGACATGGGTCTGAGGTACTTTTTCAATAGGAATAATGAATCCTACTCACACATTCACTCTTTGGTAGCAGAAAAGCTGTTAAGAATACAACTTGTTACCATTGGTCAGAAGTTTTTGCCTGTATGAAACTCATTGACCTAGTGGGCCAGCAACATAAGCCAGCCTGATTAGCATCGTACTCTAATTTAGTGATTCTAAAACTGGCTAGAAAAGCAAGAGGTGGTTGTTTTTCTGATACATATCACCATCCCTGACCCTGTTGTTTCAGAATTTCTTAGCAACCTTTTTTAAAAAGCTCTGCAAAATTAGGCAGCAGATCCTAAGAACTGTAAGACCTCAAAGCTCAGGCCCTGGTTTTATCTGGTTGAGTATTTGGGCTCCATTGAATGTGTGATGAAGGGATTTTACCGTACCAGAGCTAATTTTTCTGTTCTCCTCCTGAAGAACATTGGATGTTTTCATCATTTATTCCTAGTGTATATAATATCATTTTCTATTTTCTTCTACCTATGTGTGAGTATTTCTCTAGAGCAAGCATGGGAAGTGCCTGGCTGGCAGGTCGCGAGTTTGACATGCTTGCTCTAGAGAATTCATCGAAGAGTGGAACTGCTGAATGAACTGAAGGGGTCTGTACATCTTCAACGTTGCTACATATTGCCAATTTACACTCCCATTAGCAATATTTAAAAGTTTCTGTTGCTCCACAACTTTGCTTCCATTTCGTATGACAATTGCTTTCATTTGAGTCATTCTGGTGTGTGTATATAGTAGAATCTCATACTGGTTTTAATATGCATTTTCCTAATGACTAATAAAATTGAACTTTTTAAATTATGTTTATTTTTAGAGAGGCTTTTATCTTTTGTGAAGAGTCTGTTGAAGTCTTTGGCCCCTTTGAAGGAAGAATTGTCTACTTTTACCTTTTGATTTATGGGAGTTATTTATATATTTTAGGTGCGTATTGACAAAGATGATTAGACATCCTTGAAGAGCTATACATTAGAGATATATTAACAATCCCTCAGTGCTTTGTTATTTCAACCCCTAAAGGCATCCTTTTCTATGTTTTCTATATGTTTCTATAGCCTATATTTTCTATACATTTTGAACCATATAAAAGTAGCTTTTAAAAATTGAGCATAAAATATGCAGAGAAGCACACATAAGTATACAACTCAAATTTCCACACACTGAACACCCACACCTCAGATGAAGAAACAGAAGATTATGAGTAGATCACATCTCCTTTACATCCCCTTCCTGTCATCATCTTAAAAAGGGTAACCACTAATCTGACTGCCAAGTCCATAGAGTAATTTTTTCATTTTTTGGAACTTACCATAAATGAAGTGATATTCTTTTCTTTTCTTTTTTTTGGTGGAGGAAGGTCTGGTTTTCTTGTTCAACAATAGGTATCATTGCTTATAACAATTCTTTCATTGTTAAATAGAATTATCTATGAATATGCCACAATTTATGTATTCACTTTACATTTTATGGGTAGATTGACAATTTCCATCTTATAAATATTATGGATAATACAGCTATGCAAATCTTATACATTTTTTTGAGAACATATACTATATGCACTTCTTCCTGATATATACTTAAGTGTGGAATTGCTAGTTCATAGACTATACATGTGTTCAGCATTAGTAGGTATGTTACAAATAGTTTTTTCAGTCTTTTTACCAATCTACACTCCCACTCGCAGTTTAGAGACTTTTGAGGAAGCCAGCCAAAAATAGAACTACAAAGTATACTTGCAGAACTGTAGGCTAAACAAATGCTGATTGTTTTGAGCCATTGAGTTTATGGTGATCTGTTATAAAACATTATTGTTGCAAAATATAACTGGTATGCTTGCATTCTTGGAATAGACCCCCAGTTGCTTATATTATTCTTTTATATATTGCTGAATTAAAAATCACAAATATTTAGATTAAACTATATATACCTATGATCATTAGAAATCTTGGTTTGTTTGTGTTTTCAATTCCACCCCTTTTGTAATACTCCTGTCAAGTTTTAATATCAAGTTATGCTTGTCTCTTATATTGAGATGAGAATTTTCCCATTCATCCCACAACCAAACACTTTCCCCCCTAATCTCTGGAGGAAAAGGTGAGAAATTGCTGTTACTTTTCCTTAAATGTTAGGAAGAATTCATTGGCAAAGATTTATATGCTTTGAGATCATACAGTGGAAAGGATTTAAATTCTAGATTCAATTTACTTATGGGATTATTTATTCTTATATATCTTCTTGGTTCAGTTTTAGTAATTAGGGATTTCTAAAAATGTGTCCATTTGACTAATATTCTCAGTTTTTTTCACATGAAGTTGTTAACAGTATCCTTTTATTGCTTATTAATATCTGCAATATCTGTAGTGATATCCTCATTTTAGTTTCTCATATTTGGGAATTTTCCCCATGTCTCTCTTTTTTTAAATGAGCTCTGCTGGAAGTCTATAAATTGTCTAAGTCTCTTCTAGGAACCACTTTTTGGGTTTTTATATTTGTGTATTAAGTTTATTTTCTATCTCATTAATTTATTTACATTATTTTTATAATTTCCTTTTCTTCACTTTCTTGTATTTATTTTTTTCTTCAGTTTCTTGGGTTTGATACTTAGGTAACTGGTTTTCAGCTTGTCATATTTTCTTATATATGCACTTGGAGACTACATTTCACTGTTAGCACAACTCTAGCTATATTGCACACTATTTAATGCTGTACTTTTATGTTTTAATTAAAGTTTACATTCAATATTATTGTGTATTAGTTCCAGGTGTACAGCATAGTGGTTAGACAATCATATACTTTATAAAGTGTTTTCCCCAATATTTCCAGTACTCACCTGGTACCATACATAGTTATTACAATATTATTGACTATATTCCTTGTGTTGTACTTTATACCCCTGTGTCTGTTTTGTAACTACCAATCTGTACTTCTCAGTCCCTTCACCTTTTTCATCTAGTCACCCAAGGCCCCCTCCCCTCTGGCATCCATCAGCTGTTCTCTGTATGTTTGAGTCTGTTTCTGTTTTGTTTGTTTATATTGTCCTTTAGATTCCACATATAAGTAAAATAATATGGTGTTTGTGTTTTAATATCTGACTTATTTCACTTAGCATAATATTATCTAGGTCCATCCATGCTGTCACAAATGAAAAGATTTCTTTTTTATGGCCAACTAGTATTCCATGGTGTAAACGTACCACTCATCTATTATAGGCACTAAAACTGCTTCCATATGTTGGCTATTATAAACAACGTTGCAATGAACATAGGGGTGTATATATTCTTTCACATCAGTATTTTGGGTTTCTTTAATTGAATACGCAGAAGTGGAATCACTGGGTCATAAGACAGTTCCACTTCTGACTTTTTGAAGACCCTGCATATCGTTTTCTATAGTGGTTGCACCAGTCTGCATTCCCATCAATAGTGCAGTAGGGTTTCAGTCTTCCATGTCCTTGTCAACACTTGTTTGTTGATTTATCAATAATAGCCTTGATAGCTGTGCTTTCATCATTACGCAGTTCAAAATGCTTTCTAATATTCTTTATTTCTTCTTTGACATTTGGATTATTTAGACGTGGGTTACTTATTTACCAAAGAGTGGGAATATTCTAGTGATCTGTTTGTTTTTTAATTTGTTTTGCTTCATTCCACTGTGGTCAGTGCACATGCTCTGCATGATTTATCTGTCCTTGTCCTGTGTTCCAAGCAGAGGAGCGGTTCAGAGTATAAAACCATCTGCCACCTTTGCTGGCTTCCAAACTGTGGGCCAGAGGGCCTTGGGGTTTCCCAAGTCATCTGGGAGTCAAAAAGAAGGGAAGTAGGCTGCAATGATTCTCACTTGCCCTATTTCACTTTGCCAGCATTTAGAGCAGATCCACTTTTTCTTGTTTTATTTATTAGGTTTCAATATAAATCCTTTTTGTTTAAAAAATATTTTTTCTGTTTAAAAAAAACACACTGAATTAGAAGAAACTGCAATCCTTTCCATTTTGAAATGTGTTTATCGTATTCTACATATTTTGTTACTAGTAAAACCCAAAGTCATCCTGCAAGGGTCAGATTGATCTTGCCGGGTTAACATGACACCCTAACCTTCATACAGTGTCTTCATGAAATTGATCCAGTTACATTTATTATATTAATTTATATAGCTAATATTCTTTGTTATTGCAAAGAATCATATCCAAATGTATATGACATCTGTGCACGGAGGGGGAAATGTTCCTCAGCCCAGCCTGCACCCTCTCAAATCTGGGACCTCTCAAGGGATCAAGCCTAAACTGGCAGTTGGACATCCCTCTCATAATTCAGGACTGCTGGCTCTCAGCTGCTCACCTGCCTGCCTTCCTGATTGCCCCTAACCGCTTCTGCCTGCCAGCCTGATCACCCCCTAACCACTCCCCTGCCAGCCTGATTGATGCCTAACTATTCCCCTGCCAGCCTGTTTGTCCCTAACTGCCCTCCCCTGCAGGCCTAATCCCACCCCAACTGCTCTCCTCTGCAGGCCTGGGTCCCCCACAATGGTCCTTCCCTGCAGGCCTGGTCCCCCCCAAATACCCTCCCCTGCTGGCCATCTTGTGGTAGCCATCTTGTATCCACATGGGGGCAGAATCTTTGACCATATGGGGGCAGCCATCTTGTGTGTTGGACTGATGGTCAATCTGCATATTACTCTTTTATTAGATAGGATAGTGGCCTGGTACTCAGGTAGGGGCCAGCTGGTTTTCCCTGGAGGGTTTTTCAGATCAGGGTGGGTGTTCCCTTGGGGCATGGGGTGGTGGCCTGGGCAAAAGGCCTCCTGGGCGAATGGCCTGTGGTGGTTTGCAGGCTGGCCACATACCCCGGTTACCCAAGTAGAGGCACTAGTATCTGGGATTTATTTATCTTCCACAATTGAAACTTTGTAGCCTGGAGTGGAGCCAAGCCTCCTGCTCACTCTCTGGTGGCAGCCATTTCTGTTGGGATTTATTTATCTTCTATAATTGAAACTTTGTAGCCTTAAGTGGAGGTCAAGACAGGCCAGGGCTGCAGAAGCTTGGCTTCCTCCATCACCAGGGGCAACCCTAGCTTCCTGCTCTCTCCAGTTCTGTGGCTGCTGCCATTTTTGTTGGGATTTATTTATCTTCTATAATTGAAACTTTGCAGCCTTGAGTGGAGGCCTGGGCTTGTCAGGGTGTATGGAAAGCTTGGCTTTCTCCATCCCTGGGAAAACCTAAGCCTCCTTCCTGCTCTCTCTTGTGGATGCAGCCATCTTGATTTGGGTTAGTTTGCATATTTGCTCCTGATTGGCTGGTGGGTGTGACTGATGGGCGTGGCTCATGGGTTATGATTAATTTGCATATCACTCTTATTAGATAGGATAGTGGTATAGATAATATTACTTTAATAATTAAAGAAGCAGAGAAGATTGGAGGAGGTATGCAAGGTTCTTTGGTAAAATCAATTAATTGGATGAAACGAAATTTATTTTAAAAAATAATGATCTAATGACTCCAACTGCTATCTTAGTTTTCATATTTCATCAACCTTTCAAAGCTAACTCAAGAAAATAAAAAATAAGATTGCTTTGCAATTAAAGTCAAATTAAAGTGAAGGCTTTTATGCAGAACTATCACTGCATGTTCCTATATTATAAGGTTTTAAATCTACTTATTTATATATAAAAAAATGACACCTGACATAATATTCCGCTAATAATGATGGCTGCCTCTTGGTGGAAGACCAGATGACATAGGAACTTTCTTCTTTATACTATTCTCCATGGGTAACATTACCCATAATAATCATACAATAATTATAAAATAACTTTATTACCCATATTTTTTCTTCAAAATAAAAAAAACACATTGAATTTGAAACAAACACCTAAAAAATTATTGAGATGTTTGTAATTCTAGTCATGAGGGCATCCCATCGGCCTTCTGATGGGGATGTCTCCCTCCCTCGTCTCCCCACTGGCTGTCTCTGGTTCCTCTTCTATCTGTGTGCCCAGGGTCTCCCTCTGTCCTATGTGAATTGGAATTTCAGTCTTACAACCACACTGTGGGACTGTTGGATCAGAAGAAATTTTTTTTCTCCTGCCTACTTCTCTCTGAAAGGAATCTTATTTATTGCTTTGATTAGGGCACAGAGCTGTAGGAGGAAATGCAAATCTGTAGCATTTCTCCTGACAGCTTCAGATCAGGGAGGTAACTTGAGAACTTTCTGCTACAAAATATGCCAGCTGGTTCATCAGTGTTGGGCGGCTAATAGTTTTTAGAAAGTGGGATGAGGGAATGAGAATCAGCATGGGCATCTTTTACCCACATTAACAATCTCAAATGGGTTTCCAAAACGTTGCTGATGAAATGATGGAGAGGTGTTTTGTGTGTGTGTGTGTGTGTGTGTGTGTGTATGTGTGTGTGTTTTAATGTTCTCTTTGTGTGGAAGGAGGAGCAAGGTGTTGACATTCATCTAACCTGCAGCAAATGTCATTGAATTGCTGAGCTGGCTTTTTCTCTGTGTTGACAGGAGAGAATAATTCCTCACAATTATTCCTCTAGGGAGCATTAAATGCACCAACTAAGTAAGACAAGAAAAGACAGTTTCTGGAGGTATTTTTGGAATTTTTTAAAGTCTGGATAAATCATAAGTTTTTATGGACAAACCTGTAGTTTATCTAAGGGTGTTTTCCAAAATTGTTAATGACTGGTCAGGTATAAGATAAAGAGCAGAAGATAAACATTATGTCATGAAATTACATTATGCCTCATTATTAGTCCTAATTGAGTCTCTTATTCACATAGGATGTACCTCTGTTTTGGGGGGTAGATATGTTGATCTCTAGGAGAAGAAATCCTATATAATAAAAGCCTAGGTGGTGTCTTGCCCTTGTATGACGCCCTCATGCAACATCGTCATAATATGGCTGCCACAAGATAGCCACCACAAGATGGCCACAGCAGAAGTGTGACCTGGTGGCCATTCCAAATGGTGAGGCCTGGAGGGTCCCCATGGCTCTGTGCAACATGAAGGAGGCTGGTCACAGTAGAGGAGGTGGGTCGTGACAGGGGAGGGTATTTGTGGGTGATCAGGCCGGCAGGGAAGGGCAGTTGGGGGCAATCAGGCCAGCAGGGGAGCAAGTTAGGGGGCAATCAGGCTAGCAGGCAGAAAGGAATAGGCGCAATCAGGCAGGCAGACAGGCAAGTGGTTAGGAGCCAGCAGTCCTGGATTGTGAGAGGGATGTCCCAGATTGGAGAGGGACACCCCTTCCACTATGCACAAATTTCATGAACTGGGCCTCTAGTTATTTATAAGCAGATCTGATGACTTTTTCTTAATTCTGAACACAATCATGCTTCATTCAACAATTACAACATGGAAACTATTTTGTGCCAAATATTGGGTCTACAAAGATAAACAGCAAAGTCCACAGCCCTTGCTCTCAGAAGTTTACATTCTAAAGAAGGGGTCAGAAAACATTTTTTTGTGAAGGCCTGGATAATAAATACTTTCAGCTTTGCAGGATATCAAGTATCTGTCACAACTATCTGACTTTTCTGTTGTAACACAAGAGTAGCCATAAACAAGTGAGTTAGGCTGTGTTCCATTAAAATTTTACTTAAGAACACTGGGCATTACATTTTATATAATTTTCACTTGCATAACATGGTCTTCTTCTTTTGGTTTTCCTTTGGTTATTTGAAAATGTAAAAACCATTCTTAGCCAATGGCTATACCAAAAGACATGGCGGGCAAGATTCAACATGTAAGCTGTAGTTTGCCGGTACATGATCTAGAAGTTTAACAGTGGAGGGGCTGGAATTACTAGGGTCAGTTGGGTATGGGAGTGATAAGATAAAAACAGGCATTGTTTGCTCACAGATGTGTAAATTACATATCATAAGGTTGGAAGAGATTTCAGAGACCTTTGTGGCCTTGAGTAATCTTTTTCTTTTTAAAGCTATTTCTTTTTTAAAAATATGTTTTTATTGATTTCAGAGAGAGGAAGGGAGGAGAGAGAGAAACATCCATGAAAGAGAAACATTGATCAGCTGCCTCTGGCATACCCCCTACTGGGAATCAAACCCACAGCCCCTATGCCCTGACCAGGAATCAAACCTGAAATTTCCTGGTCATGGGATGACATTCAACCAACTGAGCCACACCAGCCAGGCTTGAATAATCTTCACAGAGCATTTGCTTCCCCTCCAGGGCATTCCCAACTACATGGCATAGCTCCTGTTTAGTACTTTGCATAGCAGAATGTTTTATTGCTGGATAGAGGCATTTTTATTAAATTTATTTCATTAAATACAAATATACATATTTAAATAATAAGGAATCTGAATCCCAGCAGTGTCAACTGGTATGTCTTAGACAAGCCTTAAAGAATAAATAACAACCTTTCTGTGGGATATAACACAGCTCTCCCATCACTGTTAAGTCTTTAGCTACTTTATGTTGATTGTATTATTGACTTATTTTTGGCCCCATAGTTTGGTTCTTCAAATTGGAAGGTTTAAAAGTCCTGGTTCTAGCTTCCTATTTGTTCTGATTCCTTCATATATTCAATATTAGCTTATTTGTTTCCAGCATGGAGAAAATTAAAAAGAAGGATAGGGAGAAGAAAATTAGATTGTTTTTTTCTAAAGTGGTGATTTAAAACATATTTGCATAATAACAATATGTGCCAATATGCCCTATTAAAATTAATCTGCTTATGTGATAAAGCTTTTGGAACATGAAGCATAACTTAGTTTCATGTTTGAGAAAAATTGAGCAATATTGTCTTTGCAAAAGAAGTATTGCCAAAGGTATCATTTTAACCTTTCTTGTATTTTCTTTTCTTTTAAATATATTTCATTGATTTTTTACAGAGAGGAAGGGAGAGGGATAGACAGTTAGAAACATCGATGAGAGAGAGACATCGATCAGCTGCCTCCTGCATGCCCCCTACTGGGGATGTGCCCCCAACCAAGGTACATGCCCTTGACCGGAATCGAACCTGGGACCTTTCAGTCCTCAGGCCGATGCTCTATCCACTGAGCCAAACCAGTTTCGGCACCTTTCTTGTATTTTCTTATCTTTATTTAAATACTAGAAGCCTGGTGCACAAATTTATGCACAGGTGAGTTTTGGCTGGCCAGAAGGAGGGGTTTCAGGTGATTGGCTGGCCAGCCCTGCCCCCAATCAGGATGGGAGGGAGATCAGGGATGGGGCCAGCTGGGGGGAGGGGCTATGGGCAGTTGGCCAGCCAGCCCTACCTCCTGGTTGAACTTCGGGTTGAATTCCTGGCCCAGGGGACAATTTGTATATTAGCCTTTTATTATATAGGATAAGGCAACTGGTTGGAGTCAGCTTAAAAACAGAAGTTGCATTCAAACAGTCCAAAGTACCAGGGCAAAAATGCATGATGGTGTGTGTGTGTGTGTGTGTGTGTGTGTGTGTGTGTGTGTGTGATTGCACCTATAACACTGTATTATAACCACTGGACATTGAACTGTACAAAGACTATAAGAGATTTTGGAGACAGCATATAGATCAAAGAACAGCTTTATTACATCTTATTTGAATGCCTTTCTACAGGTTACTTTTCAGAGCATCTTTAAGTTTTTATTCATTTGTAAAATGAGAGTAATAATATACATTTTATAGCATCAATGAAAAATGTTAGCAAATTGTTGAACATAATGCCTGGAACTCAAATATTATTCTCTTCTACTTCCTTTCAGCCTCCATCAAATTGCTTTTAAGACCAATAATTGGGAGTGTGAGGCAAAAAAGGGGGTGCAATGCTGAACTATGTAATAGGGGAAAATCTCAAACTGAAGATGTTAATACATTATGCAAGCAACTCAGTCTTTGTTTTTTTTATGTATAGAAACCTATTCCTAGAGTAATTAAAATATAATCATAATATGATTAAATATTTAGCTAAAAAGAATATGTTCTTTCTTATTTGGAGATGGTTATTAGGAAGCAAGCTGATATGGTGCTCATTTAAAATGTAAATGTTGTCCAGCCTGAGTAGCTCAGTTGGTAGGAAATTGTTCTGAGTTCAATTCTCAGTCAGGGCACATGCCTGGGTTGTAACCAATAAGTGTTTTTCTCTCTCCCTTCCTCTCTCTAAATATGTCCTCAGGTGAGAATTTTTAAGAAAGTAAAATTGTTGGCTGAAGCAAGTGAGATGATCTGGAAGTCATGTAAAGTAAAAAATAAAATAAAATAGTAGGAAATAAAAAGTTATCTGATCATAACTGTAAAAATACATGTACAGAAGAAATTCAGGCAGAAAATGTACTAAAATGTACTAGCTACTTCTGTGTGGCAGGTGGCGGGGGGAGGGAGGAGGTTTATGGTCAATCTTGATATTTTCCTTTTGCAAATATTCTTCCATGATGAAAATGTATCAATATTAATATTAGAGAAGAATATTGGTTTTAAATAGAAGAAAAAGCACTAGGATTCAGGTGTTTTTCAGATGTGTATGCTATTGAATAATATCAATAGCCTTTCCAAAGCAATGAGACAGCAAAAATTACCCTTTAAACTTAAGAATAATCCAAGTGAATGGCAGACCTTTAACTATTGATTTCACTCTTGCTGTGAGAGAGGATGAGGGCAGTAAAATGATGTTAGAGGTAGAAGGATAATTGGTGCCTTGGGGTCTACTCTGTGCTGTTTTGTAAGAAAATTTTGTGGTAATGATATTCTTGAGTCAGTAAGACACAGACCTTTGGGTATGAACGGAAACCTAAGAGAAATGTTAGTGAGCCAAAGGATGAAGAAATAGCCTGCAGTTCAATGAGAGCCCGCATAAAGGTTTTGTTTGTGTTTGTTTTTTAATTCTAAGCCTGATAAAATGACATGTTTACAAAATGGCTACAGAAGGGGGTGATGACTCAAAAAAGGTGGCGTTAGTATTTCTCAACTGCAAGCTTTATTGATACATGCAAATGTTTGCTTTTTAATCATTAAGACTGTTAAGAACTAAATGGAAATGGGAACAATTAGGGTGTGAAGAATCATTGCCAAACTGCAGTCTTAGAAATGAAGACAAATGATCATGGAAGTCAACAGGTTTAGATATATAAACACTTTACACACATTTCTTTGGGAATTCAGTGAAGGCAAATCTCCAACTTAAATTTGTTCTGAGATGCTAGTTAAAATAAGACCAGTAAGTAGATGCTACAGTCAGTATTTCAGTTTAATGTAAAAGTAATTTTCCTAGGCATTAAAAATATTTTCAATGGATTTAATTTACTTTCTGGCCTGACTCAAGTCACCATGTTGCCCCATACCAGATGATGCCATTGCTATTAGGTGAAGAAACTCCCATACCACATAGTACTGTATTTGGTCACTTCATCATTACATGTGTTTCTCCTTCTGTATTTCCAGTCTAGCTAATGGTACCACCATACTCTTCCCATTTGCTTAAATTGGTGAGTCATTTTAGTCCCATTCCACCTTCTGATACAAAATTAGGTACCAATGGAGTTTTATAGAAATGCATGTAGTGTTCCCAAAATCTCTGAGTCAACTCACTCCCCCACTTCCATGTCCTTCAGGCTCATAATAACCTTTTGAAAAATATTTTAGTTGATTTCAGGGGGTGGGGAAGAGAGAAAGAGAGAGAGAGAGAGAGAGAGAGAGAGAGAGAGAGATATCAATGATGAGAGAGAATCATTGATTGGCTGCCTCTTGTACACCCCCTAATGGGGATCAGGCCTGCACCCCAGGGATGTGCACTTGACCAGCAGGTCCATGTTCTATCCACTGAGCAAAACCAGTACTAAAATAGCCTTTTTATTAGCCTCCCATGTGGTAATTATTGTCCACCCAAACTTTGATAGAATGATATCTCAGATTCATAACTTAGAGCCTCACACCTTATAAGTGCTCAATAAATATTTGGTGGATGAATGAGCAGATAAGTACACTTAATGAATAATTAAATGCCATTCAAGATTATGCCTTTCTCCACTTAAAGCCTTACCCTCTACCTCAACCTTAGGTACAGGTTAATGCTCAAATCCTCTAACTTGATCTGGCCCCTACCAATCTTTCCAAATTTTTTCCCTGACACATAATGATTCTGATGCATCGTATGTCTCCAATGTTGTATGCACAACATTGAGCTAGAAACATGGTTCTCAGTTTATTGTACATCAGAATCAGCTGGAGAGCTTGTTAACACAGAGACTGGAAGCTTTTATTTCTAGAGCTTGTGACTCAGGAGTTAGGTCAGGAGATTTGCATTTCTATCCATTTCCAGCCAATGCTGTTGCTGCTGGTTTAGAGAGTTATATGATCTAAAATTCTGTTTTAGCTATGATACTCCATGCATATAGTATTTTAAATTCCTGTAAAGGCATTTGTTTATAACTCAATAATTTTTTTAATTTTTATATATTAATTTTAGAGAGAGAGAGAGGAAGGGAGAGAGAAAGAAATATCAATTTGTTGTTACATTCATTTGGTTGCTTCTTTTTTATTCCCTACAACATACCACCTGTAACCTTGGTGTATCAGGACATTGCTCTAAGCACCTGAGCTACCCAGCCAGGGCTAGTTTTATCCAAAAGAATATTATTTGAAGTGATACTTTTGTTTCAAAACAGACCAGAAATGTGAGAGCTATGCAATAGAAGACAATACAGTTTCTTGGGAAACATATTTTTATACTCTAGACTACAGAAAGAAAAGAAAACCTATCTCCAGCCTGTAGAGTTATTAAGTTCTAGTGGTTAAAAGTATGAACTCTGTGCTTGTAAAGACCTACATTGAATTCCATCCCTGCCACTTACTAGCTATGAAATCTTGGGCAACTCATTTAATTTCTCTAAGCCCACAGACTCTTAATCTTTGAAATTCACATGATAATAGGATTTACCTTACAGACTTGTTGAGAGGATTAAATAGGAGAATCTACAATAATAAAAGTGTAATATGCAAGTTGACCATACCTTCACGATGCCCACCAGCCAATCAGGAGTGAGTATACAAATTAACCCAACAAAGATGGCGGATTCATTTGTATATGCAAGAGCATAGTGGCTGGGGGCAGGGCGAAAACGCAGGCATTCAGCACTGCCCGAGTCACTCCGGGCCTCTGGGCAGCGTGGAAAGGTGGAAAGTCAGCCCCGGGCTAGAGCGAAAAGGCAGCTTTGGCCAGAGTGAAGACGGTGCTGGCAGCAAGGGGAAGGAAGGCCCATCCTTGCATGAATCTTTGTGCTTCGGGCCTCTAGTATAGATATAATGTGCTTCGCTAAACACCTGAAATATAGCTGAAATGTAATAAAAATACTGTTGAAAATTTAACAGGTAGGAATTTTGATGGAATGAATCACTTGGCAAGAACTACAACTTACTTATTTTTATTTGATTCAATTTCTCACAAGAGTACATATTTCACTTGACAGAAAAGAAATCAAGTCAATTCAGTTGCCATCCAACTTCCTTTTCTTCAGGGTGCAACTTCCTTCTAGGGACTTGTGTGGTGCCTTTGAATGGTGTTGGGGATACATTGTTAATCCTAGGTCATTAAGTGTCTACACCTAGAAGGATATAATCAGCACTGGCCTTTAGTCATGAATCAAAGCAAGTCACTGCTATGTCATTTTAAAGACCACTTCAAGTTCTGCTCTATGTTATCTGCTTCCTTGCCACCCTTGGGGACTCGAGAAAAGTTGAGCCTCTGTCCTGAATTACTCTGAATCAGAGAAATGCACTGGATTTGCTAAGAGCCTTGCTCGTTGGTTCCCTAGGGATCATAGGAAACTGTTGCATTGCTTCCAAGTTCCCACGGGCTGTATGGGAACTCTGGGAATCTGCATCAATCCAATGGGTCTAGAGGCACTGCACCATTCCTATTTTACTTCTTCTGGGCCTTGCTCAGATGTGGGAGGGAGGGGTAACATAAGGTTCCACTGCTTTTTCAGACCCCACCCAGAAAGGGAAAAACCAGCTGTCTCAGTGTTGAAATCACAAAGACACTTGGAGTTTCTGTCCACTTCTAGGCCAGGCTGAAAGCTTGACTGAATGAAGTAAGGGACAGGGCCCATTTCTCTGAATACATGCATCTCAGTTCTCCTGCTCCCCCTTCTGAGTGAACTTCCTTCCCCTAGCCCAAGCTAATTTCATCACATTTTAGGAATAGACAAAATTGGTTTTGCTTACTCCAAATCTTCTCCTTATCTTTGTCCCTGGCTTACAAAATTCAAGAATCCAAAATATAATGATTTAAAAATATAATGATTTAAAAATTCTGTTTTGAAGGCATTGAATACCATTGCCCAAAAAGGAAAAAAGCAAAACTGTGGTAGATAATTTAAGAATGCAGAAAATAAGACATAATTTAATATCTCAATAGCTTATTTGATATCATTATTATTACTCATCACCATTACTATCATCCTCATCCTCATCCTTTCTCCTCAGCTAAGTGGACCTACAGCAAATTGGGCACAACACACTGGAAGTTTCCACCCTGCCTCTGCTCTGCCCTCTGCTTCCTTACACCTCCCCACCCCTGACCAGCCTACCAATACATGGGTCTATTCTGCACCCATTTCTGTAACTGTAACATGGAGGAACTATTTTAAACCTCAAAGGATTAATTTATAGGTAAACATGAAAAGTACTTGACTTCAGGTATTTACTGGAGGATTCAGAGAGCTGAAAAGAAAAATCACTCTTAACTTAACTATAAAAAATCCAGATACATCCATGACATTTCTTTGACACTAAGGAAGCATTGACATTTCTGAACCACCAACTAATGCAAATTGTAACGGGAGACATAGGTCAGCAGCGTTAGATGGATGCTAGTGCTGACTTACCTAGGGAAGATGTAATTGGACCCCTGTAGAGCTTCAGAAATGGGAGGATGCTGCATTTTCTTCAGGGTTTCTCTCTATGAATTCTACTTGGTGCTCATAGAAAAGATGGGAGAGAGTCCTGAGAACATGTCACTTCAAGTACAGAGGTGGGGGTAGGGAAGAGCAGCCAATGATTGAGGGTCACTACTCTCTATGAAGACCCTTCTCTCCTCTCTCACTACTGAGCAAAAGCCTACTCTGTGGCCACAGCAATGGGGAAGGGAAAGAAAGAAAACTTTGGCTCAGGAAAACCAAGATGGCAGCATAGCTATGTACCTAGACTGCTGCCTTGCACAACAATTTCAAAACTACAACTAAAAGACAAAATGGACATCATCCAGAATCACAGGAAGGCTGACTGAGTGGAAATTCTACAACTAGAAGGAAAGAGAAAAGCACACTGAGACTCACAGGAGCATCAGAAGGCAGAAGTATGGAGGCATGCATGTGGAGAGGACTGGCAACTGAGTACATGGCTGGCTTTCTCAATTGGGAGGGAGACAAAAGCTCCCAACTATTCTGAGCTCCAGTTTTGGGTGAGATTCTGGGGACCCAGACTCATTCAGGGAGAAACTGGACTGTCTGGCAGTGGGCAAAACTTGAAGGCAGCTTTCTCTCAAAGGTACTTGCAGTGACTACCTGGGACACTGAGACCCAGGGGCCCTTAGGGTAAAGCTGACAAAAGCCATTGCTATTTGCTCCACCCTGAGATCCCACCCCATTGAAGGTGTTGCTGTTTGCTCTTCCCTGAGACTCTGGCCCATCCAAGCTGAGCGTAGAGGCTTTTGCATATGAATGGCCTTGTCCTTTGAATTCTAAACTTATCTAACAAACTGCAGCTGAGTCAATGAGATCCAGAACATTCAAAAGAAGGCCCAAGACCCCACAGCAGCTTGCATTGCTTCACAGCTGGGCCTCATCTGGGCCCCTCTAAAACCCAAACAAAGAAGAGGAATCTGCAGATCTCTCCATAGCTCCTACTGGGTGGCCTCAAACAGAGGCTAAATTAGCACCTCCTTGGAGAACCAAGAGCCAGTACACCCAGGGGTCAGAGTGGGACCATCCAGAGTACAACTCCTCAGATCCATAAGGGACACACTCAGAGGGCAGACTCAGTGAGAACCAAAGACCCACTCAAGCAAGACTTGTCTCATAAGGGTGTCTCCAGCACAGAAGTTCTTCCATCATAGACACAGCTGATCCTCACAGCCAATTGGCTTAGAGGTCAATTCCACCCAGTGATACCAACAACAATCAAGGCTTAACTACAACAAGAGCCCACAAAGGGTTGTGCCAAGAGTGTCCACCTCAGGTACCTAGGGAGGCTGAGCCACTGGGCCCTATAGGACACCTATCACACAAAGCCACTCTTATCAACTCAGGGAAGCAGCCAAAATGCGAGACAAAGAAACAGGTCACAAATAAAAGAAATGGAGGAAACAAATGACTGGACATAGAGTTCAAAACCATGTTTATAAGGTTTTTCAAGAATTTTCTAGAAAAGACCAATAAATTTAGCGAGACCTTCCAGGATATAAAAAAGGACCAACTAGCAATTAAGCATACACTGACTGAAATAAAAATTAATATACAGAGATCCAAAGCAGACTAGAAGATTGCAAGAATCAAGTCAAAGACTTGAAAAACAAAGAAGCAAAAACACTCAACCGGAAAAGCAAAAAGATAAAAGAATCCAAAAATATGAAGATAGTGCAAGGAGCCTCTGGGACAACTTCAAACATAACAACATCCAAATTATGGGGATGCCAGAAGAAGAGAAAGACCAAGAATCTGTAAACCTATTTGAAGAAATAATGACTAAAATCTTCCACTACCTGGTGAAAGAAATAGACTTACAAGTCCAGGAAGTGCACAGAGCCCCAAACAAAAGGAATCCAAAGAGAACCACACCAAGACACATCATAATTAAAATGCCAAGAGCCAAAGACAAAGAGAGAATCTCAAAAGCATCAAGAGAAAAACAGTTAGTTACCTACACAAGGGAACGCCCATATGATTGTCAGCTGATTTCTCAACAGAAACTATGCAGGCCAGATGGGGAGTGGCAGAGTGGCAAGAAATATTCAAAGTGATGAATAGCTAGAACCTAAAACCAAGATTACTCTACACAGCAAAGCTATCATTCAGAATTGAAGGGCAGATAAAAAGCTTCACAGATAAAGGAGTTCATCAGCACCAAACCAGTATCATATGAAATGCTGAAAGGTATTCTTTAAAGGAAGAAGAAAAAAGTAAAGATAAAAATTATGCACAACAAATACATATCTATCAACAAGTGAATCTAAAAATCAAATGAATAAAAAGCCTGACAAACACAATAAACTGTTGAATATAATAGAATCAGGGACATAGAAAGGGTGTGGACTGATAATTTTCAGGGTTTAGGGGTGCAGAAAGAGACTGGACAGAAATCGTACACCTATGGATGAGGACAGTGGGGGTAGGTCAGGGCAGAGTGTGGGGTGGGAATTGGGTGGAGAGGAACTATGGGGGGGAGGAAAGAGGAACAATTGTAATAATCTGAACAATAAAGATTTATTAAACTAAACTAAAACAAAACAAAACAACGGATGAAGGAAAAACAAATAATATAGGGTACAGGTGCTAGCTGGAGGAGGAGGACATCACAGCTCTGAGACCCTGGGGTGTGGTGTCAAAGACTGAGGTTTAATCAGAAATACAGAGAACATCCCTCACTAGGTTAGCTAGTGTCAAGTGACAAGTAATAATGAAATTCTGCTGGGAGAGGGATAGAAGAGAAACAGAAGAGAGAAGATCTTCTCTGAGGCATGGTGCAAAACTGATGGGAGAACAGACAATGAGATAAACCCTTTTGCAAACTAGCTCACACCCTAAATAAAGTATCACTAGGGGAATTTGAAGTCTTTAAGCCTGTGGTGCATTGAGAGTGAATACAGTAACATCAAACCCAACATTTCTAATTATAACACTCCAAAATGAATAACAGACACCAAACCCAAAACCCAAGAAACTCAGAATTACCCAAACAGGGTAAGTACTAAACACACACACACACACACACACACACACACACACCCCTAGTCTTTCATATCATATTCAGTCCACTGAACAAAGAGAAAATCTTGAAGATAACCAAAGGCAAATATATGCATTATATAAAGATTTAAAAAAAACATAAACATTATAACAGACTACTTGTCAGAACCATGACTTCAAATAGATACAAAGACTTAGACAAACAAAAACAGAATTCATTGCCAACAGACTTACTCTACAAAAAATATTCAGGAAATTTTTCTGCAGACAGAAGAAATATGATATGAGAAAGAAACTTGGATCAACACAAAGAAATGAAGAGCTCTGAAAATAAAATAAATGAAGTGAAAATGAAATTTATTTCTTCTAAGATTTAATTGCTCTCAAGTTAGCTATCTAAATAAAAAATAGAGCAATGTATTATGTTTATAGCAAATATAAAAGTTAAATTATGACATAAATAGAACAAAAATTAAAGGAAAGAATATAGAAAATAGTCCATATACTTTAAGCTACACATAAACTGACATTTTTATAAACTCCAATGCAGTTCGTATACTCTAAACCCTAGAGTAACCACAAAAAGTTTCAAGTGAAGAGGTAGAAATAATAAGCCAAGAGAGGAAATAAAATCAAATCATTACAAAACTCAATAGACCCAAGATAAGCCATAAAAACAGAGAAGCAGAAAGAAAAATAAACCAGGTAAATTAAATAGAAAAAATAACAGCAAGATAGTAGATTTAATTCCAACCACATGGATATGTCATATTAGATGTGATTTTTCTAAACATACCCATTAAAATACAGAGATTGTCGGACAACAAACAAGGGGTTGCTATCTTATGAGACCCCAATTTAAACATAATGATGTCAGTTGTTGAAAATAAAGAGGTGGGGGAAAGATATACCATGCAGACACTAACAAAAAAGAGTGAGATAACTATATTAATATAAAAATAATTCAGAGCAAGAAGTATTATCAGGAATAAAAAAATAAGGTAATGAAAACATAAAAGTCCTAAATATGTGTGCACACAACAGCAAAGCCTCAAAATGCATAAAGCAAATACTGAAAATTGAAAGAAGAAATTCATGTTTGGCTGCACTATTTGCAAGCTTATTGCCCTATTGTTTTTGACAACGCCTTGGAGTAGAGTAGATGAATGAGAATTTAATAGAGGTAGGATATCAGAGCCATGGGTAGCCATGAAAATGCAAGTCCCTTGGGAATTTATGGACTCTTGGGAGAGCTTTAGAATCTCCAGGATGTGGAATAGTCCTGGGAAGAAGGATCAGTTCCACCCCATTCCCTTCTGGATTTCAGGAAAGAAGAGGCTTTGGCTCATTGGGCATATTATGGTTTTGAGATATAGGTCATTACCTCGGAGGCACATTCTATAAACAATATGCCTGAAAGACAGAGAACCAAGCCTTTGTACAACTCTCAGAGGTTACACAATGGATCTCCTGAGAATGAAGAAGGAGGGGCCCAGCTAAACGGGGAATTGATGTTTGTTTCTGGTTTTGACACAGAATGAAATATTAACACAGTCCTGGAAGAATTGCCCGTTTGACTTCATTTCTGTGTTTTCAAATTCATCAGAAAAGCATAAGTACAACTGTATTTCTCATATTCAAAAAGAACCCCCCCCCCAAAACTGAAGAGATTAGCTCAAAGCCAACTCTCCTTCTGACAAGGGGTTCACATTCTCACCTGGGGGTTAGTTTTAGTGTCAGGAAGGCCGATTTTAGGGGTGACACTTTCAGGAAGCTAGTAGAAGCTTTTGGGGGACAGAGAGGGCAAAGATCAAATTGCTTTGCTCACCACTCTGTGACTTTGTTGGAGCTCCCTGGTTGTCATGCCCTGGGGACATGTTAATAATTATTGGACTATATACTACTGAACAAAATTCAGCTCTTGGGAAGCCAGAGAATTCTTTAGCAGCCTTGGCCAAAACGAAAAAAAATATCAAAATATGAACCCTGGAAGAGTTAACACTTCTAAATCCAGTATATTGGACAGTGTTCTGTTGAGCCCAAAGGTTCCACAGAGGGACTTAGTCTTTAGGAGAATGAGAGGGGAAGCTGAGGGAACCATGTTCTAAGCCAACCACTTAAAATCTTTTATTCCTTCCACAAAAGCAGTTTTTTTCCTATTCTTTTTTTTTTATAATTGAATTGGGTTACAAATGAAATTTTATTTAGTAGAAATGAGTATTTTTCTGCCTTTTTCTTAAACCAAAATTAGCAATCAGTGGTCCAGTTTAGGGACTGGCAATTTGTGTGTGTGTGTAAAGAGCTAGGAAGTAAATATTTTAAACTTTGGGGCACATAATGGTCTCTGTCACATGTTCATCTTCGTTTTACAACCCATTTAAAAAATTCTCAGCTGGTATAGGCCACATGCAAACAAAGCCAAGGGCCACTCTAGTTTGATGATCACCGGTCAAACTTGGACTCTGACTTTGGTCACAACCCACACATCTGATCCAGGGACTCATTAAGCTTGTCATAATCTGTATGACTCAGAAGCTACTGGCCTGATAAAATACTGGAACATCTCCTAAAGGCATAAGAGTTGGGGTATTGTCCTTTGACATGTCATATATATGTTGAACCAATGGTCATTTAATGTTGCTGAGGACCTTATAGGTATAGGTCTGGAAACCCAAGGGTCACAGTAGAAGTGGCTCCTCTCACCATTACTCCTACTCACTCATTTGGGTAATCTGTGTTCCTTGACACCACTAGCCTAAAACTTCTAGTTTCCATGGTGTGGGTGCTGCTACCAGGGTCCTAGGAAGCATTTCACTACTCCTAAAATCACAGCTCTCATTTGGTTGTTTTGGGTTCCTCAATAGACCAACAAGCAAATAATGAGTTATTATACTGCTGGAGGTAACTGACCCTGATTATCATAAGGACATTGGATTGTTACTACATAAGGGAGCCAGGAAGGGGAATCAGAAGGTTGAAGGAATCACTGGATACCGATTGGTGTCCACGTCCAGGGGATACCATCCACTACAATAGCCACATCCAAGGTATAACCAAGAGTTCAGTCATCTCAGTCCAGGCAAACTACCTTGACTAACTTCCATTAGTTCTGGTTCAAGATAGAGGGAATGGAGAGCAAATGTTATAAGATACAGATGATGAGTATCATTTGGATATGAGCAATGCAAGAGCAGGGCTACATGAAATGCTGTTGGCATCCAATCCATAACCCTTTGCCTTTATCACTTTGATGTACAGCAGCACTTGCCTGTACATCTTTAAGGTTGTTGTTGGTTTTAAAATAGCCAAAGCTTGGTTTAATGTCTGCAGTGCAGTGCATAAGAGTTAGGAAATTAATGCTCCTTGGCAAAGTCCTCAATCAATGACTAATCAAAGTATATGCATTTCTGCCAACTCACACCATACATGGGAAAATCAGGAGGCATGCTTCTTACACTGATTCCTGGATTTGCTTAGCTTGAGTAAGCTTCATTTGCTCAGAAATAGCTCACATGGTTCTGTACCTTTATTCGCTGCTTCCCAGTCTTATTTCACATCCCTAATCCTCTACTTGTGTTTTCCTTCAAATCCAAAACAAGATACATGAATGTGAATCATGTTCTCAGGATCTCCTTTAGGGGAAATGAAAAAAAATTGGGAGAGGAGAGATGAGTTATTATTATCTTTCAGACATAATCATTGGTTGAGACTTATGTTTGGTGCCCATACATCACACTGTATTTATAAATGAGAACTTCACAGAAGTTGGATGTACAAAGTATAGTTCCTCACATCCATCCCAACTCATGTTAATGCAAATATTAACAATAACACTTTAAAACTCCAAAGCAAATACTACACTGAGTTTCAACAATAGGGATAAAACGTGACTGTCCCTGGGAAACTGGGATTTATGACCACCCTACAAATATGCTGTACTTAGTCCCAGACCCCCTTTTCCATGGGCACTGACCTCATCATTTGGATTTAATTTTTGGTTTTACATTTCTGTGAGCTCCAAGGAACAACTCCTGACTGTTCTCCTATGTTTTAACTCTTCACTTTTGCCCAATGCTGAAGCTATCTCTTAACCTTAATATTCTGTATCCATGACCTGAACCTCAGCTATATAACACAGCGTCCAACTATCATAAGCCTTTTAAATGTTTGAAGTCAGTAATTAGTGTCTATTACTATTTTTGTGAATACTTTTCCTATCTTTCAGTTTTTCTATGAAATCTCTTTCCTATCACTTTGATGTCCTTTATACTTCCCAGTTCTCAGCATCTCAAAAGATCTTGGATATTTCCAAGGTTCTCAGAGGCATCCCAGTCCAATTAAGAAGCAACCACTTGCCCTAACCAGTTTGGCTCAGTGGATAGAGTGTCTGCCTGCGGACTGAAGGGACCTAGGTTCGATTCCGGTCAAGAGCATGTACCTTAGTTGCAGGCACATCCTCTGTAGGGCGTATGCAGGAGGCAGCTGATTGATGTTTCTCTTTCATTGTTGTTTCTAACTCTCTATCCCTCTCCCTTCCTCTCTGTAAAAAATCGATAAAATATATATTAAAAAAAAGAAGCAACCATTTGTGAATAACACTGCTCTTATTTTCATATCCAGCCTGTACCTTTTCCAGACTTGGCTGGGTACTCTGGGTCCTCAGGAATATCCTCCTCTCTCAACAACTCTGGGAAGCAGTGACGCCCAATTCACACATCCCAAGCTTTTAGCAATAAAGAGCAATTTAATTGAATTCCAAGGCAGTTAGTTTGGGTCTTGGAAATTCATCACTGCCTGTGGGTGGCCTCTTGAGAGGGCTATGTGTGTGTGGTGTATGGTGTGGTGTGCTGTGTGTGCATGTGTATGTGTGTGTATTTCCTTCTTTTGGATGGGCCCAGCTAAGACATGTTTGATGTACTGAGTCATACAACTACTGCTTTAGCCCCAGACACGTTCCTGGATCATCAACTCTGCTTAATATCCTTAATTATAAAGGGGCCAAGACCTACTTAGTGACAGGATATTCGCCTCCTATTAGAGACGTCTTATTCTTGACACTTGATGAATCCCAGAGAAGAAGACTTGTCTGTCTGTCTTATTTGTGACCTCACCACCATGTCCTTTCAGAATGGCACAGTTAACCAAAGAAAGCATTCTAACTGAGAAATTTAAAAATATCCCAGACAGCATCATTTAACAATCAAAATATTCCACCTTGGGGAAGAGGTAATGACAGGCCTCCCATCTCTTCTACCTTTTGTGGAAAATCTGTGTAGTTATCTCTTTTTCTGTCATCAAAGGGGAACAGTTTTGTGTCTACAGAGACAATTATTTCACTTTGGGGGTCCAGATTCTGATCAGTGCCCCCCTGAGGAAAAATAATTAAATGCCCTGCTTATTTGATCCAGAGACCTCTGTTGAAGCTCATATGTCCTCCCAAGATAGGAACTTATCCAGATTGTGGGATCAGCAATGGTTTCCCTAAGAATGAGAAGCCTGAGGTAAGAACAAAATTTTAGATGGTTAGAACTTGGCTGGTGCTCACCACTAACTGGCCTAGACCACGCTTGACCCTTTCCAGTGAGTTAGAATTTCTCTCCAGCCCTTAGGAATACAGTGCCCCAGTGTCCCAGCAGCCTAGCATGAGGCCTCTCTCTCCTTTCATCTCTTCTGAACCCAATTCTCCTGCCATCTTCTAGACATTTGAAAACTGAGCATAACCCTTTTTTCCTGTTGTGTGATTGACACATGAGCTTGGATTTTCCCACAGTGCTCTATTTAATCTTCCATTCTTGGTTCAAACGAATCTTATGTCCTCAGCCTCTTCAAAGGCTGTTGCCCTTAACAGAAGCCCAAATCTCTCTCAAGGACACAATTTATGTTGTAGTTCATTTGAGGTCGTGATGATAATAATGTCAATGGAGCAAGGTGATAAATTTTCTCACATCACAGTTGAATGTGAATATGACTTGTAGCTTTTCCCCCTATAAGTTGTCTGATCACTTTCATGATAATACCTACCCAGCTGCTGCTCCTTGGGAGTGCACTGGCCTAGAGCCATCACTGTGCATCCTATGAGCATCCTCTGCTGATGACTCTGAGATCAATGCAAGTTTGGCCCAATGGCATTTTTGACTCAGTCTCCTCTCCCCCATTCTCATCCCTTGGCTCTTGTAGTCATTATAGATGCCTCTCATTCTCTGCTAAGTACATACTTCATCCAGATGCCTGTCCATGATGAAACTCTTATGTTTATTAAAAAATAAAATTTTATTGATTTCAGAGAGAAAAGGAGAGGGAGAGAGATATATAAACATTAATGATGAGAGAATATCATCAGTCAGCTGCTTCCTGCTACTGGGGATTGAGCCTGCAACCCCAAGCATGTGCCCTGACAGAAAATCAAACTGTGACCTCCTGGTTCATAGGTCAAAGCTCACCAGCCAGGCAAAATCCTTAATTGTTTTTTTAAATTAAATCTTTATTATTCAGATTATTACATTTGTCTCTCTTTTTTCCCCTCCATAACTCCCCTCCACCTGGCTCCCACCCCTCCCTCTATCCTTACCTTTCCCCCCAATTGATGAGTCCATAGGTGTATGATTTTTGTCCAGTCACTCCTTGTACCCCCCTCCCCCCTTTCCCCCTGAGAATTATCAGTCCATTCCCTTTCTGTGCTCCAGATTCTAGTATATTCACCAGTTTATTCTGTTGATCAAATTTTTAATTCACTTAATTTTTAGATTCACTTGTTGATAGATATGTATTTGTTGTTCATAATTTTTTATTTTTTATCTTTTATCTTTTCCTTCTTCCTCTTCTAAAAGAGTACCTTTCAGCATTTCATATAATACTGGTTTGGAGTTGATGAACTCCTTTAGCTTTTTCTTATCTGTGAAGCTCTTTATCTGCCCTTCAATTCTGAATGATAGCTTTGCTGGATAGATTATTCCTTGTTGTAGGTTCTTGCTATTCATCACGTTGAATATTTCTTGCCACTCCCGTCTGGCCTGCATCGTTTCTGTTGAGAAATCAGCTGACAGTTGTATGGGTACTCTTTTGTAGGTAATTAATTGTTTTTCTCTTGCTGCTTTTAATATTTTCTCTTTGTCTTTTGCTCTTGGTATTTTAATGATGATGTGTCTTGGTGTAGTCCTCTTTGGATTCCTTTTATATGGGGTTCTGTGTGCTTCCTGGACTTGTAAGTTTATTTCTTTTACCAGATGTGGGAAGTTTTCAGTCATTATTTCTTTAAATAGGTTTTCAGTATCTTGCTCTCTCTCTTCTGGCACCCCCACAATTCTGATGTTGGTACGCTTGAAGCTGTCCCAGAGCCTCCTTACATTATCTTCACATTTTTGAATTCTTTTCTCTTCTTGCTTTTCCAGTTGAGTGTTTTCTAATTCTTTATATTTCAAATTTTTGACTTGATTCTTGTCTTCCTCTAGTCTGCTGTTAGGTCTCTGAATAATTTTTTTTTATTTCAGTCAGTGTATGTTTAATTTCTGTTTGGTCCTTTATCATCTGTAGTTGGATCTTTTGCATCTCTAGTTGGTCCTTTTGCATCTCCTCTTGGGACTTGCTAAATTTATCCATCTTTTCTAGCATATTCTTGAAAAACCTTATACGCGTGGTTTTGAACTCTATATCTGGCCTTATTTTACCCTCCATTTTTTTGTTTGTGATCCCTTCCCTTGTCTCAGCATTTTCACTATGCTGGGAGAACTTCTGTGTTGGATTCAGCCTTATGATATCAGACTTGAAAAACCGCAAAAGTCTCTGTTGAACTTGGGATGGGTGGAGTCTCAGAGCTTAAGGGACCACCTTGCCTTCCAGTCGGGCCTGCCCTCCAGGGCCCCTGAGTCTCATGTGACTGGGTGGTCACTGGAGCGGCCCCTGTGCAAGCACGGGCTCTCTTGCAGTGCCTCTAGACGGCTGCCGTTCCGGCTTCCCTGTGCTCTGGGACCACACGAGTCTGGGTCCCCAGGGTTTCGCCCGAAACTGGGGTTTAGAAGTGGCACAGTTGGGAGGGTCTGTCTCCCGACCACTCTTGAAAGCCAGGGGCACAATCAGCAGTCTGTACTCTGCGGCGCAGTGCCGTGCGCGTCACCAGACTTCTGCTCTTTTGTGACTCTCCTAAATTTCTGTGCACTTCTCTCCCTTCACAGTCCAAACTCCCTGCCAAATGACTTTCGGCTGGATCAGAGGGTTAGTGTTGTAGGATAAGGAGTTCAAAGCCTTTGAGAGTCCTGGTCTCCTTCCCGCCAGAGAAGGCCAGCCAGGTTCGCCGTCACTCTCTCTCTCCATGTGCGTGCATCTCCATACCTCAGCTTTTTGCAGCTCCTCTGGGTCTCTGTGAGCCCCTTTCTTTCCCTCTAGTTGTAGAATTTCCATTCTGCCAGCTTTCCTGTGGTTCTGGATGATGTCTGCTCTGTCTTTTAGTTGTAGTTTTGAAATTGTTGTGCGAGGCAGCAGTGTAGGTGTTTGCCTATGCCGCCATCTTGGATTCTCCCGAAACCCTTAATTTTTAAGATTCCCAAGGCCCCCAGCTCTCTTCTTCTTCCTGTTCTCAATCATGATGTGTGCTAGACCCATCTAAGGTATGTTTGGGTGAACTCTGCTATGTGGTTTGCAAGAGCACCGGTTTCCTCCTAAAATTCTGTGTGCTTGGTATTAGTCCTAGGTGTGGGGCTCAGGATATGATTTGCTTCTTTTCAGCAATTCCCCTAACCCTGTAGGCCCCGGTTTCTGATCTCTACTGGTTTTAAGTTCCCTCCTTTGACTTCAGAGCATCTGACTTCAAATCATCTTGACCTGATTTATAACCCCCTCTTTTAACCTTCTTGGCAATATCAGGGTACAGATCTTTTGTGCCCAGCTTGATTCATATTTTGGATATATTTGGTTTGCAGGACACATTTTTACTAGTTTGTTATTTAACAATAACCTAGCAATCTTTTTATTTTAAATGTATTTTTATTGATATCAGAGAGGAAGGGAAAGGGAGAGAGAAATAGAAACATGAGTGATGAGAATCATTGATCAGTTGCCTCCTGGATGCCCCTCACTGGGGATCAAGCCTGCAATCTGGGCATGTACCCTGACCAGGAATCAAACCATTATCTTCTGGTTCACAGGTCACCGCTCAACCACTGAGCCATGCCAGTCAGACCCTAACAATCTTTTATAAAAAGAGAGAAAAAGAAAGGAATAGAAACATTTATTTATTAAGGACTGTCTGCGGTCAGTTATCATATTGGGTTCTCTATGGTATTTACCTCATTTAATCCTCATAATACCACTGTGAATTTGAATTATTTTCACTGTTTTAGAAGTGAAGAAACTGAGGCTCACAATGATTAAGTAAGTAGCTTGTCCAAGGTCACAGAGTGAATAAGAGGGAGTGAGATGATTAAAACTCTGCTCTAAAACTAAAGTGCACATCTCTCCCATTACTCCACCATGTTATCTGTGTTTTGCTTGGCTTTTTTGCCAGCTCTTCTAAGTTCTCCACAATGGCTAAGTCTCAAGTGACCTTGTTGGCAAATACCTTCATTTCTATACCTGACCTCTTATGCTGGTTCTAAATTATAGCTAATCAAAGACTACTGCTTCTTTCCTGGTCCCAAGTGGGCAGTCTATCCAGTGTTTGTTTCCTCTCTATGGGACATATCTGTATTTTCACCTTATTTCTGGTGAATCTTTAATTAAGTGGCTCTGAAGCGGGGAGTGGAACTTGTTCATCAATAGGCTTCATGTCAGGATTAATAGGCTGAGGTCCTGCTTTTACTTGGAAGGACCCATACATATTAGATAATAAGGTGTACACCCTGACTTGTTGACTAGTATTTTACATTTTATTTAAAAATTTTAAATAAAAGCTAACTTTATTCCCACGCCCCATGGCAGATAAAAGTTATTTTCATGGTGGACATAGGAGTAGAGAAGAGAACAGGGGACTTAATTCTGTGTACAGATTTTCATAACTCTCTTTATGACCAGACCCCCCATCAGCATATGCCTGGTGTTTTGAGTCAGGAATCTGTGTGTAGTTCTGCCAATATTTAGCTTTCTCTTCTAATTTGCTACACCAGCCAATATGCCTCCATCTACTTTCGTCCAGTTATACAGGTTGAAAATCCTATTATTGAAGATTATGCCTCATTTTCTTTGTTTTAATAAAGGCAGATGAATCTCCCCTCTAATTTTTATTGCAAAGGGTACTTAGAAATGCAAAGAAGCAAATGAACATGTTCAATACTCTGTCTTGAACCAGAATCTTTGATTCACATTTGTAAAAGATCCCCTTGAATGTTGTGGGTAAATGGAATGGATGAGAGCTAGAGGGAATGAGGGAGGCCAGGTAGGCAACTGTTGTATAGTTTATCAGAAGGATGACATTATTTTGGAAAGATAGGAAGATAAATGGACAGTTTTGTAATAATTCTAAGAGTAGGACCTACATGACATGCAATTGGATGTGGAAGTATGAAGAAGAAATTAATTAAAGATAACTGCAAGTTTCTGGATTGAGTAACTCAGTTGTGGTATTGCGTGTTTGAGAGAGAAAGAGAAAGAAAGGAAGGAAGAAGGAAGGAAGGAAGGAAGGAAGAAAGGAAGGAAGGAAAGGTGGGAGGGAGGAAGGAGAAAGAGAAATAAAGGAAGGAGAAAAAGAGAGAACCAGTTTCAAAGGGAAATGAAAGTTTTATTTTATTTAAATAATTTATATTAAAGTTGATGCACCAATTAGGCATCCAAGTGGAAATGTGAAATAGAAAGATAGATGCCCATGTTTGGAACCCAGAAGAAAATATCAGGGGTTGAGAAAAATTGGGTTGTTTCTGGGTAGATGCATGGTGTTTACATTTCTCACCAGGAACTCATTTGGATAATCTGTAGGGATTGTCTTAAACATTTCCACTAAATCAAAACATTCGTTAACACAAGTGAGATTAACACAATTTCCATGAAGGTTAATTCAGTTACTTCTGCCACTCAGAAAATCATGAGAGTGTACCTTTGGATTTGTATTGATTCTCTGTTCTTAAAACTAAATCACCTGAAATATAAAAGCCCTCCTTAACTCATCAAGTTAGTGGTTAAACAGGAGGTCTACACCTATGCTTTTGTCCTCTCATTAAAATGGGACAAATAGCCAAAACCGGTTTGGCTCAGTGGATAGAGCATTTGTCTGCGGACTGAAGGGTCCCAAGTTCGATTCCGGTCAAGGGCATGTACTTGGTTGCGGGCACATCCCTAGTAGGGGGCGTGCAAGAGGCAGCTGATTGATGTCTTTTTCTCATCAATGTTTCTAACTTTCTATCCCTCTTCCTTTCTCTCTGTAAAAAATCAATAAAATATATTAAAAATAAAATGGGACAAATATGAAATAACCCATATTTGTTATGAGATGGGACAATTTATATAAAGTACCTTGTATAGTCCTGATACATAATACATACTCAATAAGTGTTAGTCATTTCATTTATTTTTTTAAAATATTTTTTTATTGATTTCAGAGAAGAAGGGAGAGGGAGAGAGAAATAGTAGCATCAATGATGAGGGAGAATCATTGATCAGCTGCCTCCTGCTTGCCCCACACTGGGAATGAAGCCCACAACCTGGCCATGTGCCCTGATTGGGAATTAAACTGTGACTTCCTGGTTCTTAGGTCAGTGCTCAACTACTGACCCACAATAGCTGGGTAGTCATTATCATTTTCAAGGAGTTGTTAAAAATAAACAATTAGCCTTAGAAAGGCACAGTTTAACATTTTGTCAGCCTTGTCATCGAAATGGTAACAACTTTGTAATGTGGATGGGAATTGAATCAGCAAACCACCACACCAACACTAATTACTAATTACTCACCATGGGTCTGTCACCCAATACTTGAGAAATTATATTAATGATTCAACATTAAAAACCTTAGGAAAAAAGGTTTTCCAGAAAACACAAAGGCTGGGTGCAGAGATGCTGTTCGAAATGCCTGAGCTCTGATTCTGCTTCCTGATCCTACTGTTTAGAGATTGATTCTATGTTTCCAAATAATCTGTATCTATCAGAAAATAAAGAGCACCTTAAGATGGCCTTTAAGGTGCACAAACATACATACATGCATATGCGTGTATACCCACATACATCTTCAGTCATAGAACAAAATGTTTCATTTTGCCACAAGTCAGTCAACCAACACAAAATCATAGGAGTTTAAAACACAAATTTATAACGGTTTGAATATGCCCTAAACTAGTCAAATATTTTTTCCAACTTCTAACAGCAATTAATTCAAGAAACCTTTCTCCTACAGTATTATTTCTAGACCAATAATATGGCCCAGTGCATGGATTCATGCACAATAAAAGGAAATTAATTAGAAGAAATATTTTACTATCGCTACTTACCCTTTCTCTATAATAGCAGTGTCAACCAAATTCACAACTGATAATGACAGATTGGAACACATGCATGTAATTGGTGCCAGCGAGAGGTTTATATCTATAGCGCATGTGCGAGTCAACTTAGGTTTTTATAGATATAGAATAAACTTTCTTAATTAGACCTGCTTTCTGATTTAGCTAAACTTTTTCCAGCCCAGTGAAGCACCCCAACTTCTCTTTCAGGTAATTGTCAACAGCATAGCAGTAAATATTAATGTGAAGCAGATTATTATTGTAGATTATGCAGAGAGAGAAAAGGGTAAAATATTTAACTGCAATAGTATTTGAGTATATTTGGTGCAGTGAGAAAACCTGAAGTCATTTTCAAGGTCCATTATTTTTTACTTCTTTTCAGTCCAGTCAAGTTTATAAACTTTCTAAATTTCCATTTTCTGGCTAATGAAAAAAAAAATAGGATTCTACTGAGTCTCTTATCTACCTACTCCAGGACTTCTGTGAGGATCAAATGAGATGAAGCACAGGAAAATACAACACAGACATTGGGTTAAAGTGTAAAATGTTTGCACCTGGGTATAAAGCAAGTCATGTTCCTGAGCTGAAGAAACTCCAAGGAGCTAGTCACTAGGGAGAGGAAGCTGAGCATATTGCTACATGATATCATTATCTGGAGCCCACAGCGACCATTTCCAGTCTGGGCTGGGCTGTGAGCCACATTTTGTGCCATGGGGTCTCAGCAGCATTGGCTGTGATTTGGTGGGCTGTTGCCCTGGGGTGGTGGCAGGCCTATATCCCATTTGGGGGAAGCCAAGTGTAGCTTTGTCAGCATCAGATCCACAGTGGTGATGTTTCTTTGTAATGTTCAGTGCACGTCACAACAGCTTCTGCATTGAGCATCTGCCCCCTGGTGGTCAGTTCACGTCATAGTGACCGGTTGAATGGTCAAAGGGACACTTAGCATATTAGCCATATATATATAATTGCCAGAGTAGGTACAGTATTTTATGGTATATCTTTAAGAGTCAGAATCACTGCAGTTTGCTGCTCTGTTGACTAATGAGTTTGCCAACCACTGACTTAGGGAAAAGAGTATAAGTGATATTTTGAATAAAACAGACTTGATTTCAAATTATGCCTTATTATTGCTAAGTTATTAAATTAATTTTGTGTCACTAAATGATAGTATTTTTATAGGTTTAACAGAAGTAGAAAGATTAAGTTATAGCTAGACTATTATTTGACTTTTTCTCATTTACAAAATGATTTCTGAGTGATAAGACCAACAGTTTTATTTACCAACAGTCCTGGAAGATCTTGAGAAAGCAGTGCAAACATCCTCATGAAAGAAATGCATCTTGAAATGAAGAGAGATGAACAGGCTGACTTTTCATCCTCTGTGGATTCTGGCTGTCTACCTAGACTTCATGGAGTCCTCTCTCCCTAAGAAGTTTTCTCATTTTTCAGTGATTAAGTCACTTTAATACTTTTACTTCAGTTGTGGAAAATGAGTGATACCCTAAATAGCATCAGGATTCATGAATGCCTTTTCAAGCTTTGGATCTTCCAACTCCCATTCCCCTGGGACCACTCATTTACTCTGCATCTCTATAATGTTATTTGGAATTCTTTGTGCTATGGTAAGCTGCAATAGACTATAGGTTTTACAAGTATTCATATGGGTTATCCCAGGGTGGTACAGAGATAAGAGCAGAAGAAAGAGGCCAGAGAATGCACTGTGGAGCCTTGAACTAATAGAGAAAAGTAACCAATGAGAAATTTCTCATGACTGGATGATGAAGGACTTTCAGATAAAACTGTGGCTTATATCCTATATAAAGGCTAATCTGCAAATCTACTGAACTGCAGAATGACTGGTCACTATGATGCACACTGACCACCAGGGGCAGATGCTCAATGCAGGAGCTGACCCCTGGTGATCAGTGCGCTCCCACAGGGGAGGCACTGCTCAGCCAGAACCTGGGTAAATGGCTGGTGAGCGCAGCAGTGGTGGCAGGAGCCTCTCCACCACCATGGCAGTGCTAAGGACCCCTCAGTCTGAGAGAGGGCACTGGCCAGGCTGAGGGACCCTTTCCCCAATGCACAAATGTCATGCACTGCGCTTCTAGTTCAGTTATAATTGTTAACAATGGCTATTTCTCCAAACATTCAGCAAAGCCTAATAGTCCCATATAGATGGTTTGTTAGTGGAGTGTAGAATAAAGAATATGAAAGTAAGAAGGACTGTGACCCATTGCATATGTACTAATACTACCTCTGCCTGTTTCCCATTGGGAGTTATAAGTGTCATATACAGAGGAAGCAGTTTCTGGAGTTTCAGGTGGTGACTTAGAGTCGGGCAATTGAGACCCAAGTTGAGAGTTGCCCAGTAAAGCAGACACAGTGTGGAACATAGTACACTCCCCTTTTTCAAGTGTGCATGTCAACACAGTGGCTGAATCTGGTTTATGCTGATGATACTTAGTAACCACCCACTACATATAATTTATCTTCCCATGAGTATCATTAAAAATGGGGATCCCAAGAGTACCTACCTTACAAGGAAGCGCCAATTGATTTCTCAACAGAAACACTTCAAGCCAGAAGGATTGGCATTGATGAAAACCAAGGACTTATGACCAAGACTAGTCTCTATTGAGCAAGGCTATCATTTAAAATTCAAGGTGAAATAAAGAGCTTCCCCGACCAAAAAAAAAAAAAAAAGCTGAAGGAGTTCATTATATCAAATCAGAATTGTAAGAAATGTTAAAGGGCCTGCAAGAAGAAGAAGACGAAGAAGACGAAGAAGACGAAGAAGAGGAAGAGGAAGAGGAAGAGGAAGAAGAAGAAGAAGAGGAAGAGGAAGAAGAAGAAGAAGAAGAAGAAGAAGAAGAAGAAGAAGAAGAAGAAGGAGAAGGAGAAGGAGAAGGAGGAGGAGAGGCAATATATAAGTACCAATAAATAATAAACTTAAATATAAGTGGATTAAATACACCAATCAAAAGACACAGAGTAGCTAACTGGATAAGAAACCATGACCCATATATATATGCTGTCTACAAGAGACACACTTCAGAGCAAAAGATACACACAATCTGAAAGTGAAGGGATGAAAAAAGATCCATGACAATAAAAACAAACCAAAAAAGCTGGGATAGCAATACTTATATCTAACCAAATAGACTTCAAAACGAAGGCCATAAAAAGAGACAAAAAAGGTCACTACATATAAAGGAATTGATCCAATAAGAAGATATAGCTCTCATAAATATATATGAACTCAAGATAGGAACACCTAAATATATTAAAAAAATGTTGGTGGACTTTAAGAAAGAGACTGACATCAATACAGTCCTGGCAGGGGATTTTCACACCCCACTATTCTCTACACCTTGTTTGCACTCATTCCTTTGGCTCCCTTAGAATGTGGCTTTGGCCTACTTAAATTGAAATCCTGTGGCATTCTGATTTCCTATTTTATTTTAGAGCATTTAGATGATTCTTATTGTGGTTGAATTAAATAGTCTGATTCAGGTTCTTAGAATGTGTGTAATGTTAGTGTTTGGAGCTTGGGAAGAGCCCATGCGAATCTAAGAGATATTTCAGAGCTGAGATGGTGGGTGATTTATCTATCTTGAGCTGTTCATTGCTCATGGAAGGTGTCACATATCACAAGATACTGAGAGCCCAAGTGGAGATTGGATCACTGGATGAAATCCTTGATTGAAAAGACATACATTTATAGACTGGCTCCTTTCTGTGCTCTGGATAATACCCCACTACCTATTTTAAGAGGTGGGCTGTTCAAGACAGAGCCTGGGCTTTGTGAAGAAAGGATTATGAAAGACATCGTTTTGTATGTACTGAAGCTACATATATCCTGGGAGAACTGACTCATGTAATACCATTTCTAGATCTCCACACTGCGCTCTGTGATGAAGGTTGGCATCACAAGGCCAGTGAAGGGTTCTGTGATTCTGAGGGTTTTATGTTTCCTCAAGACTCCCATGGTCATAGGCACTGAGTGGGAGGACCTTACCCTAGTCAACATGAATCATCCCACTTCCTGGGATGGCATGTAAGTTACAGGAGTTGGAAAGGAAGCTGTGGGCTGGCATTGCCTGTCTAAAGGCAGTGACACACATTCCTGTCAGGCTGGACATTTTATGTTAATCTTGCATAATAAGAGCTCCTCAATATGAATGGAGCCATGAGCCAGACAATCAGATAGATAGCTGACTGCAGAGAGCATCTTTGAATAGGAGGATGCCATTTGCACACAAAATAGATTCACTGTGATAGAGAAGGCAGGCTGAGGGTGGAGAGATGGTCTCATCATTTATAGTGTTTAGCAGCATCCCTGGTCTCTGCTTACTCGGTGTCAGTGGCATCCTCTCCCCAATTGTGACAACTGCCTATGTCTTCTGGGAAGACAAAATTCACCCTTGGTTGAGACCCTCTGCCTGAGGGTGTGCTCTTTGTTCACATAATCAAAGCTGGTGCACCAATACCATCTCCACATTTCAGTTCATGGGATGGAGGAAGAAGAAGAAGTGAAGGCAAGCCATTTCTTTTTAAGAGGGTGATGAATGAGTTGTGGCAGAACTTGGTCACGTGGCAATAGTCAGCTGCAGAGGAAATACGAATAATGAGGGGAACAATTAGTAGTCTCATTACCCTTATAGAGTTACTATAGAATCAAATATGATAATGAAACCAACCGACCTAGTATAGTGATTGACATAATAAATGCCCAATGAATATTTGTTCTACTCTCTCTCTTCTACCTCTCCATCCCCAAGCACCTGGCCTGTGTCTCTTTCACATGGATATTTGGTCTTAAATAATTTTGAGAAATAAATATTAATTATAATGACATAATGATTCTTCTTGAAAGCCCTGCATCTGGCCAATATTGGATCTATCGACACTCGCAGTATGTTTTATGCCCTTTTTGTTTCAGATATTTACTGACTTCTTTCTTTTGTTTCTATTGGCTTTGCCATCAATATCATCTCCCAGGAGCATGCACACGTAAGGACCTTAGGCAGCTTCCTGGATGTGCACTTTGAAAGTGGACAATATCTTAGTATATTGATCCTTATCTCTAAAATGGGCACAGTAATATTTATTTGGCAGTTATCATGAATTAATCACAAGAATGTTTTAAGTTCCTATTGTTTGGTCTCTTAAATATTTTTTTTAAATTTCAATGTTCTGAAATTCTATCTCAATTTTATAGAAAAGTTTCAGTGGCTAAGGAGGGTAAACTTGCTTGCCGGAGGTTCTAAATGCACATACTATTAGGAGGGAAATGATGGGATTTCAATCCAGATCTCTCTGAGAACAAAATCCAGGCTCTTTACAATCAATGTCAAAGGTTTTTTTCCACTTCTTTCTTAAGCATATATCTTACTCAAGAGACTTTATAATGCTTTTGTCTCTTAGCAAAGTCCTGTGTGGACTGACAGGATATGGAACACTGGCTTCCCCAAGAGGGAGACGACAGCACAGAATGGATTGTCCTCTCTGACCTGGAGAGTGACATGGTGGGGTGCTGTAGACACTGGTCATCGTCCCTGTACCTGGGCTCCCCTACCCAGAGCATGGCCAGCGGGCCTCTGTGTGCCGAGCTCATCGCTGGGATCCTGGCACTCTCAGGGGGGCTGGCCCACTCACGACTTCCTCTTCCTCCGCCTGCAGCTAGTTGTGCAAGCTGCTGACCTACATGGAAAGCACTGCATTTCATGAGAATGAAATAAGTACATTGGACAAGAGCTCCACATTTCCTGCCACCAGCTTTACTTCATTTTCGGGAATGGCCCGCTACCCCATGATTTCAAAGGATTCCAAAGAATTTTGGAGTCTAGCAATCAGTTTTACTGGTAGTTTCCTTTTTTCTGGATGTTCACGGTAGCATGTTCCTCTGTGTGTGTGTGAGTTTATGTGTGTGTGTATGTGAGTGCGTGTACATGCATTCACAGAGGCAGAGTTGGCGAATTCTCTGCTCTGCCTGTGCCAAGGTGTCTTGTAATATGTCAGAACAGCTGTGATGTAATGAAATGAGCCTCATACTTGTCAGAAAACTGGATCCGAGTCCTAGATGCCTTACCTGCAGTGTGGCCTGGGAGACCTTTCTGGGTCTTAGCTTTCCCAAATGACAAAGAAACCAAATAAGCTCTACTTTGGAAGCTGCTGAGGACTTAATGATATTGCAGATAAGTGACAGTGTTCTACAGGGGAAGCAACCTGAGTTCAAATCTGGAATCTCCCTCTCAAAAGCCATGTGAATCAGGGCAACCTGTTAAACTCTGTTCCTCAGTTTCCACATCTTTAAAATGGGAGTCATAAAAATACTTCCACAAAGATTTGTGTGGGTCAAACAAGACATCTGTGAATCCTTTCCTATAGAGCTCGTACACAGCGCTCATGCAGCCTGTACTGGACGCTATCCTTCTAGCTTCATTGCAGTCATCATGTGAAAACTCATTCTAAACTTCCAACCGGTGTACAAATAAAAGATAATGCTATAACAGGGGTAGTTGTCGAAGTAAGTGATATGGCTCATTTTAGGGTGCTTAGTAAAAGGCAGCGGGATGATTTAAGACAGAGTGGGCTTGACTGTGTCTCTGAGTCCCTTACTGCAGTTGGGCCCTGGGCCTTCTTCCCGCGTTAATGGGCTGGCTAATGGAAGGCTTCGATTATGACTCAGCAGAGAACCCACTTGTCTTCCTCTTGTGACACAAAAGGCATCTTTGCTTGCTTTTATTCCTCTTTAGCCTTTATTTCTGTAGCCTAATTGGGTTAAAACAGGATTGTCCTCTCCAAGGGCCATCTCGTGAATTACCAGCCCCAGAGGAGTCATCACCTTTCTAATGATCCATCTTAATCTCCAGCCCTGCTTCTCACTTCTTGGAGCTGGCTTCTTAGCTCCATAAGGACCAATCGGCTTGTATGCGGGGTAAAGTCCAGCTCATCTCGGGAACATGACTATGTTGGGGGACACTTATTCCAACATTGAGAGTCAACCTTGGGGTGAGGTCTCACCTTCATGGAGACACCAATGGGGTAGAGTTTTCACTAACACTCCTTCTTCCTCAAGCTCAGACTTTTTCTTCCATCCCCACCCTGGCTTCCTGCTCAGTACTTCTCACCATCTTCACCAGCCCATACCCTGACTTACTGTCTGAAAAGACAGACCTCTCATGTTGTGCTTTGGCTTTCAAAGCCACCCACTGCATCATCCCACCCGCACAATGATTCCCACATGTTTGTCCTAGAATCTCAAGGACCCACAAACGAGAGATTATATACTAGACTAGTGTTTTCTTTATTTGAAAAGAATGATGAATGATTTCAGTTTGATTCAAATCAAGTGTATATTCATAAAGCAGCAATGGTCCAGGTGCTGTGTCAGGCATTATAGACAGAGAACTCTCTGCTAGATAGATTACACTCATTAACTCATTTAATACTTGAAAAGTAGACAAAATCCCTGTTGCCCTCAAAGAGGAATTTCAGACTTTTAAAGGTTTTCTGACTTGATCAGAGGTGTCAGATATTTCCTATTGCCCAGCCATTCCCACTGTGGTTCATACACATGGGATTCCATGGATTTGTGCTCCAGGACCTGGAATAGGAAGAGGATAGTAACTCTGGGGCTGTGCAAAGCTGGGTCCTGGTGGTCACCCGGCAGCAGATAATGAGAATCAAGAGCCGAGCCTAGTTCTCTACCTGAGTTAGGTGATTTTTCTGGTTCACGCAAGGAAAGATTAACTTCTAGCCTGATGCCATTTGCTGCTTCAGATAAATTAAGTAAGGAAAGGGGTAATTGCAGGTGTGTATAAAATTATTTGAGCACTCAAGTGAGGATGGCAAACCCAAACAATGCTTAACGTTGTCCCTTGAGTAATAAACTTTCAGTCCACACACAGTATTAGAATGAGCACTGACTGGGTGAATCCTCACAGTTCAGAAAGGTATCATGAACACTCAAGGTCAGTTGGAGAGCTAGTTTCAAATCCTCAATTTGCCACTTTTTAGTGTGTTCTTGGATGAATAATACGTTCCTCTGCACCTCAGCTTCATCTTAGCCAGAGAACAGCCCTTTGGTTTGGGTTAGGATGCCTTAAATTCATCAGGTAAGTTTCGCTGAGGTGTTTATAACACCATAATTTAGTGCTTCAAAAGGAAGCAAAATTTTGGAGCTACCAAGACCATTTTAAGTCAAAAAGCGTTTTAAATCTCCGTTACGCCAAATAAAATTTTGCAACTGCTTTCTTCAATTATACACCACTGTGTAGTCAAGTGGTGATTAGTGCTGCATTCTAATTAGGTTTGACTGATTTTTCAAGTCAATGTTCTTTCTATTATACTCCCCTGCTCCTCGATTGTTTTTAACTCAGACTTTTTAAAAGCTGGGGACAATGTGTATTTCACACATGCTTCAGTGATTTTGAATAAGCAATCAAGTTTTCCTGTGAGCCTGGTCACATCCTGTCTTCCTCTTTGATGGTGGCATGGGGTGTTCGCAAATACGCCAGTTTCTACAGGAGGGCCAGTGTCCACATGAACACACTCTCCCTCTTCCCTTTGGCAGCTCCAAGATTCCACACTGTCCTTGGGAGCTTTTGTGCTTGAAGAATCAATCAAAAAGTTAGAAGATGTGCTGACAGCGACACAAGCTGGTTTCCTGTACCTCTTAGCTCTTGGGCCCAGAAAGGAAACACAGCCCCTAATGGACTCTCATTTGTAATTAAATGACAAGGATTTTGTGGTGGGAAGAGTTGTCTCTTCCTTATTAAGGCCACTTGCTGCTTTTATTCATTTTTATGTGAGTTTAATTCCCATTGATGTGGGCGATGACTGCTGGTCAAAAACCACTTTTGCATCTGAGTCCGGCATTCTCCCCCAATGTCCCAGTGGTAAACACAGAGGAATTGAAAGACAGAATGATTTCACCTCTGAAGTCCTATTTGGTGCCCATTTTGAGCTCAGGGACCAAACCACGCAGGAGGCCTGGGGTGTTTTCACTCGAGCACAACCACGAAAGTGTATTTTCTTCTTCTTTGGTGGAAAAATGATGGCTTTGCTTTCTTGAAGCATTCCTGCTGGCTTATTCATGGAACCAAAGAGGGCGACATCCAAGGAGGGCAGCATGCAGCCTTCTGTTTCCCAGCCAGAGTCAGGGTTTGGCAAAGAGCGAGGCTAGAGGGAGGCGGGACTGCCCAGTGCAGTAGGTGAGAGAAGAGTTGGCCAAAAGGTAGGAAAGACTTGAAACCAAAATCCACACTCTGATGTGCGGGGCCTCCCAGTGAGAAAAAACACTCACCAAACACCCACATGCTTATTTGAGTTGGCATAGGGTGTGCAGAGCCCAGGAGGCTGTTGAAACAGAGAACTGACCCCCTTCAATGGGCTGGATGGAAGCGGGGAGAGGGGCCTAGAGGGGAGTGCAGTGGAGGATGCTCAAGGCAGAGCGATGGATCCTTGGCCCAAAGAACCCATTTTGCAGGTTCACTTGCTCTGAAAGTGTAGGCCGTGCCTTGTGTGAGTGCTGGTTGGGGAGACGCATGAGAAGTAGGGATGCGTATTTTTCTCTGGAGCCAGACAGACTTGGGTTTGAATGTAGACTCCATCATGCATGGGCACTGGAACCTTGGTCACTTCATTTGTCTGAACCTCAGTTTCCTGACCAGTAAAATGGGAAAGCAATTGTGGTTTTGAATGAGGATTAAATTTGGTATTGCATATGAAAAGTTGTCTGCTGTGTGCCTGGCCCTCGTCACTTACCAGTGATTAGCTTCCCTCTTTCCATATATTAGATGACTGGTTGCATTTATGGAGGTCCATTTCCTGTCATGATTTTCGAGCAGCTCCAACTGGCTGTAAGTCCTAGCTCTACCTTATACTACTTTAAGACGCAGAGTGAGTTTCTGAACATCAGTAAACCACAATTTCTTCCATCTAAATAAAGGGTATCATGGTACTATCTCCCTGCATATCATCTAGAGTTGAGATGATACATGACAAATATGTAGCATGGTGTCTTCCTAAGCGAGCATACTAAGGCTCCATATATATTAGCCAAGATGGTAGTGATGATAGCCCAGACAGGATAGGAAGGGTGTGGACTATCCCATACTTTTCAGTGGGAGGCCCTGGAGATATTTGATCATATCTGGAGACAGTTTGGTTTTCTCATTTTGGGGTGAAGGGTTGTGCTGCTGTTGATATCCAGTGAGTAGAGACCAAGGATTCCTCTAGATATTCTACAACACACAGGGTAGGCTCCTTGACCCCTCACATCAGGGAAACTGTCCAGCCCAAAATATCAATAGAGCCAAGGCTATAAAGCCCTGGTCCAACCAGGCACTTTGGAAGAGTTAACATAAAGTAGACATCAGATGGCCTGAGATAGTATCCAGGATAACTAAGGTTTTCAGTTATTTAAATACAAATCATATGTGACCTTCTAGGTTGTGCCTACTTGAATGTAGGGATCATGCCTACATCACCTCAATTCCCTGTAACTTGACACAAGTCATGCCTTCACTAAATGTCTTTCAGTTTAGTGCATCAAGTCTCCTGGTGCATTTGCTCCAGTGCAAGGTTAAAGATATAACTAGTAATTTGACAATTCATAGAGGATTTTCACCTTGAAACAAAATGGAAAAATGGGCCCATTTTTAGACAGAGCATCACCCAGGGTGATCAGAACTAGAACTGAGAAACCAAAGTAGCAGAAAACACAGGAAAGTTACTACTTGGCATGTATCGCCAATTTAGGACTGGGAAGACTGCGAGTGGATTTGCCTTTCTAATTAGGTTTGACTTGGGCTAATATTGAAGTGAGCTTTTGTTCCCTGAGTAGACACCAGCTGGGAGGTACTCCAGGAACGTGCTGGGTGGCAGGGTGAAGTCAGCCTGATATTACACATTTTCTCTGGGTGACCCATAAATAGATGGTTCACACACGGACATGTGAGACCATCTATAAACTTAGCTCTGACGCAGAATGTTCTGAGAGGTCAGACTCCTGAGTCACTCTGGATGACAGTTCAAACCCAGGCTCCATTACTTGCTCGCCGTGTGGCCTTGCACATGATATTCAGTTTTTCTGGGCCACGTTTTTTTCTTTCAATCTGGAAAATACAGATGGATAACATCTACCTTAAGAAGTTGTTATGAAGGATTAAAACAAACAAACAAACACACATAAAAAAAAAACCCAACCACAAAAGAGATAAGAGATTTTGTTGACTCTTACCACAGAAAACTTGGAATGATCCAAAATTCATCACACCATGTACTGGCTTATTCCCTTAAGTAAATGACTTACTGTTTACTTAGTTTTGTATTGCCTCTAGTATCTACCAACACTTAACCATGGTCTTCAAAATGTTCTTGCTGCTAAGCTCTTCCACCTCACCCCAACAATTATCCTTAGAACATACTCCAGACTACTTCTCTTAAAACACAATGCTGGCCAGACCACTCATATGTAGAAATGCCTTCTGCAATCTAAAGTCTAGACCTACTGGCAAGCATGCAAAGCCTTTCACTATCTCTCTCCGAACGTTCCACTCTTAGCACTTGCCAATGCCTGCATCCCCACACTCAAGTGAATTTTGGGCACCACCTTTTCCCAGAATCGAACAGTGACCTCCTGGTTCATAGGTTGATGCTCAACCACCAACCCACACCAGCCAGTCTCCAGCTCATTTTCTATTCCTAAAACAGCTTCATGTTTTTAACGTCTTAAGGTTTTTGATCCTGATGTTTCCTTAGCATTAACCAATTCTTTTTAATGAAACCATATCCAGTTTTCAAGACTTCATCAAATCTCATCTTTCTCCAGGACATCTTTCTTAATTTCTCCTCTCTTTGTTAAAATCTCTTTTATTCCTCAGACCCCTGAGCACTTGCTGGCTTTATCTTAAGATCTCTAAGCTTTCTGTTCCCATTAATATAGCAGTTTGGGTGCATATCTTTCCTCTTTGTGAGATGAGGAGTTCTAAACAGGTGCTAGAAATCTCTGGACCCCTCCTGCCATTCCACCCTCCCCCACCTCACACACACACCTGGAATAGTATCTTGCACAGTGGAGGCACTCAGGAAATGTTTCCTGGATCAAATCTCAAGATCATCAAGGGGCTCATTTCTTAAAGGGATCTCTATTGCCAAACGTATAGCCTTTATCCTACCAAACCATCCCCCAAAAGGAGTGATGGAATAAATTTCGCTTTCTCTGTAGCCACAACAAGTTCATTTCTGCCAGAAGTTATGATGATGGAATGTGATTTAAAGATTTAGTGCTTCATACCCCTTATCCATTAAGTAATATATGTATCTCTCCCCCTCTCTCTCTCTCTCTCTCTCTCTCTCTCTGTGTGTGTGTGTGTGTGTGTGTGTTTTGTTAAGCTAGACTTGAGGTAACTCAAAAGGTCCATGTGTTATTCTTTTTTAAGTTTCTTACAGTTCTCATCTAAATGCAATCCCTTGGACTTCCACGGTGTACAATTCAGAAAGGGGAGAGTAGTAACTGCATGTGGAAAAGCCTGGTAATACCTATTCCATCCAGGCGATCAGGCCATCACCAACAGTGATAAGTTGTGTGCCCTAGAGATGCCACAGAAAGAATGGAGCTTTATTTCTTTGGTCCTCCTCCAAACCCATAACCCCTCTGTAACCAGGAGAAAAACACCATTAAAAATCCAAACTGAATGTCATTCTACAAAATGCCCAATCAGTAGTTCTCAAAACTCTAAATATCATCAAACACCAGTCAAAGCTTGAGAAACCATCTCAGTGCAGAGGAGCATAAAGAGCCATGACATCCTCTGCAATGTATTCTGGATGGCATCTTGGATCAGGGAAAAGGACATTAGGTAAACATGAGGGAAAATGTGAACAAAGCGTGCATTTTTTAAATTAAGAGGGTATCAATATTGATTCATTAGTTGTGATAAACATGCATACTGATATAATATACTACAGGCCCAGTGCATGAGATTTGTGCACTGCAGGGGGTGGGGGGCCCCTCAGCCCAGCCTGCACCCTCTCACAGTCCAGAAGCTTTCAGGGGATGCCCAATTGATGGACATCCTTAGCACTGCAGTGGAGGCAGGAGAGGATCCCGCCTCTGCTGCTGCATTCGCCAGCCATGAGCACTCTCAGCTCCTGTATTGAGCATCTGCCCCCTGGTGGTCAGTGTGCGTCATAGTGACCAGTTGTGCTGTTCAGTAGATTTGCATGTTAGCCTTTTATTATATAGGATAGAATTAACCATAGGGAAAATTGGATGTGGGATGCATAAGGATTCTTTATAGTATCCTGGCAACTTTGTTGAATGCCTCATGAATGAATGAATGAGAGAGTAATACTATTTGCATTCAACTTCTATATGAAGAATTAGAAGGAAACTGAACAGCTTAAGACATGTGGCTATACCATGGTAGTTAAATATTCCTGAGAAAGTAATTTGAATCTCTTTGTTTTCTCATTCATCTCATAATAATAATGATTAAAAGTCAGATAAATCAGATAAAATTAATCTATACAGGATGCTTAGCACTTAGTAGGTGCTCAGCTCATGCTGTCTTCCCTTCATCATATTAGACTTGTGCATAAGTGCCTCAACTTCTCTGTGGACAATATAATATTTGTTATAGAATGGAATGGAAAGAAAAGTTATTTAAAACAAAAACTATAACTAATACTGCCTTCTAATAAGTGGGCTATCATAACTTTGATCAGTGGGAAAGTAAGTTTCTATATTCTCTCCAGTGGGAGGAGAGAGGAAAGACAGAAATTTCTAAGCTTCTTCCATGTTTTCTGTGCTGACAAGCAATGAGTGTGAAAGTGGGTGAACCTTTGTGTTAGCACTTTCATGAGATGGTATTTGTAAAAATAAGCCTAGCATCCAATAGCGGAGGGCGGTAGGGGGTGGGAGCGAGTGGAGAGTTAGGAACAGCTGAACTGCTCTGCATAATTAAGTTAGGGAATTAAGATGAGCATGCATAAAAGTGTGTGTGTGGCGGGTTGGGGGATGAGAGATTGAACTACAGAGCGGGAGGCTGAAACCTTTAGAGTAATTCTCTGTGGAGGCGCAGCCCAAGGACTTTTAAGGCAAAAATGTCGAAACTCTCATTTTAACTTATTTATTTTTCTGTCATGTAAACACCCTTCATCATCTCAGTTTTCAAAAAGTCTGTTAAACACACAAATGCCTGGCGTGAAAAATTCTGGTGGAAATCAAAATCCTCATCTACGCTGGTACCAACCCAAAGGAAAAGAGCAACCCAGGCAGGAGTCAGCTGAATGAGATTTGGGGTTTGGCAGAAAAAGGAATTTGGACCTGGAAATGACCATTCAGTACAATATCCCTGGGAATTTGCCAAAAATCGGTGGTGGGGCATTACATTTGGACTGATTTTAATAGACGGCAATGTGTCGTGTGTGTGTGTGTGTGTGTGTGTGTGTGTGTGTGTGTGTGTTAGGAAGCAAAAATATGCTGTCACTAATGAGCAAATGCATCCCTTCTTGTCCATATTTCCAGAATGTTGGCCTGAGGGAACCGGTGAGGGGTCAAGGTTTCCTAGGCTCTCATGGGGGGATGTGCTCTCCCCATGGGCAAAGGGCCCAACTGCACAGACTATACCACACTCCCCACACTCATTTGCTAATGTGCTCCCACACAGGGGACTCGCCACACCAAGCCATTTACATATTCTGGAACCCAATGTCTTTTATTCTTTCTCCAGGCCGTATTCAAGCTGTTTCCTTATCATTCACTTCTCAAATTCCCACTCATCCTTTATATACAGCTCTCATATTTTTCTTTTTAATCCTCACCTGAAGATATGTCTTTATTGATTTGAGAGAGAGAAAGAAAGAGAGAGAGAGAGAGAGAGAGAGAGAGAGAGAGAGAGAGATTGACCAGTTGCCTCCATGCATGCCCTGACTGAGAATCCAATCCACAACCTAGGTATGTGCCCTGACCAGGAACCGAACCCGCAACCATTGGTATCTGGACAATGCTCTAACCCACTGAAACATCCAGCCAGGGCTCTAGTATTTTTTTTTCTAATGTGAGGACTCCTAAGCACATTTCCTCCCTTCCCAAATTCTGGCAGTAGATCTCCCTCCCTGCACAGTGGACACATTGGACATATGTGCACACATATCCCTCCTGCAACTCATAACAGAGGACTGCAGTGAGCCACAGTCACTTGTGAAGTGCAGTCCCCATCCTTACATAGCAGCCCTGGCCCCTGAGACTGACCGGGTGACTCCCTTCAGCCCAGAGATTTTCACACTTGTCAACACCTTGGAAGCGCTGGGAGCTCTAACAGTTACTGACACCACGGTTTCACCCCGATGTCTTCACTGAATTGTTCTGGCTGCAGCCTGGGCGTGTGGGGACTTTGGATCCTCCTTCACTGGTACCAATGGGCAGCCTGAGTTGGGAAACGCTGCTAGAGTCCAGCGTTTGACTTGCGGGGGCCTCTCAATATATTTTATTGATTTTTTTACAGAGAGGAAGGGAGAGGGATAGAGAGTTAGAAACATTGATGAGAGAGAAACATCGATCAGCTGAGTCCTGCACACCTCCTACTAGGGATGTGCCTGCAACCAAGGTACATGCCCTTGACCGGAATCGAACCTGGGACCTTTCAGTCCGCAGATAGACGCTCTATCCACTGAGCCAAACCAGTTTTGGCATTGCTCTACTCTTGACCTTGTTGCTGGTTCTGCCTTACCTCAAGGCCAGGCTTCCGGAACTGTCTAAAGTACGACATGAAATAACATCACCAAATGTGTGAACATACTTTGTGGAAGTAAAAGGTGTGTTGAGACTGAGGCTCTGTGCTGGCTTTTTCCTCCATGGATTTCCTTGGAATTAGCAGAAGACAGAGTCCTCTCATTGTAACTGGCAGGGGCGGCTCAAGCCTCTCCAGGAATGAGGGCTGGGACAGACTGCAGGGCCCTCCTCAGAGGCCCATCCCCAAGCAGCTTCACTCAGCATGGTCTCCTGAGAGCTCTTCCCGGGGCTGCGGTGGGATGAACTGGGCAATGAGTGAGAAAGGTCTTAGAATGTGTCCATCACCGTGTGGTGGACACGGACAGGGACCCAGCCACCTGTCTTCAGCAGATGCCTCCTGCTGTTGCCGGGTCCCTCTGCAGGCTGGTGTGTGCTCTGCCTCTGAAGGCCTGGACCTCTTACTCTTTTAGGAAGACAGCGGTAGGAGCTGCTGTCTCAGGTTTCAAGAACCAGGGTGAACAGAAGTGTGTCCTGCTTGGGTGACGCGAGCCAGTGACTACAGATGACTGAGTTCAGGGCTGGGGCATCCTCTGAACTCCAGGGTCTTCTTGAAGCTGAGTCGAGGCTTTGCCTGAAACCCAAGGCTTGCCCAGACTCTTTGCCTCCCCGGTCCTGCCTCTCTGCTCCCTTCCTGGTTCCTCCTGGGAGCACTTCCTTTATATCGTTTACTTACACACAAGTCTCATCTTGGAGTCCAATTCCAAGGCACCCGACTGAAGACACTAATACAACATGATGCGATGGTGTAATCCCTTCCTCCTGGTGACTTGGCCATGGCAAAAATACATACTTACTGAGCTTTTTATTTAAAACAAATATAATTTCATTTAATCCCCCATCCAACCCTTTGTAAATCAAGAAGCAGCGGTTTAGGAAAATCAAGTCATGTTCCTAAGATCACGAGGTGGCTTAGTAGTAATTAAAGAACAGGCTGAATGGAATCTAACTCTGCTTTAATCTCCCTGAAGGTTTGGGAGAATGTATGTTTCCCTGCCTTTTTGTTCATTTTTCCTACCTTTTTTTTTTCTTGCCTCCTTACCTCCCTCTTGATCATGGTAGTCCACAGATGGGTCTACGGAGAGACTCATGTTTTTCTCACCTGCAGATGGGAAAGAAACACTCTGCTCACAGCTTGGCAAGGACAGGGGCAGCGACTGATCTTAGGTTGCTGCTCCTAAGGGTAGCCACTTTCAAACCAGTCTTGCCTCTGTCCTGGGTGGAGACAGCATCACTCAGCACACCTGCAGTGTGCAGCTCAGTGTGAGAAGTGAGCGAGCTGTCAGAACAGGGCCTCCTTGCTCCATGAGGTACGGGGAAGATTCAAGCCCCATTTCTGTGGGGAGCCAGAAAGAAGGTCATTTGAAAATTATTTTGAGTGACAGCTGGTCATTTTATTATTCATCTCCACATCAAGATGGCAGAGCACAAAGGTGGACAAGACTTGGTTCCTGCCCTGGAGGACCCTGCAATCTATGGGTGAAACAGACACATTTGGCCAACCAGAGTCCTGAAAGAACTTGGGACCCAAGATTGAGGACCACCAGGTCAGCAGTGGAGATTCATAGCACGCTTCAGATGCTACAGTGAAGCTGAAGTGCAGGAGGGCTACTATTTCTTCAGGCGGAATCCCATTCTGAGGAATGGAGGGTTGAAGGTATTTCAGGCAAAGTGAAAAGAATTCAGAAAGGCCAAGGGTCTTATTATGGAGCACACCTTCTAGAAATGCTTCTGGAGTAGCTGGAAATGCTGGAGCGGGTAGTGGTGAGAGATGCCATCAAACTTTATTGCACACCTACTATGCATCATGTAGTGTGCTCGTTACTATAAAAGATTTTTTTTTAAAAAAGACGAGTAAATGTAGCTTGTCCATTAGCTGTTTATAGGTGGAAGAGGCAGTCAAGCCAAGGATAATTGCAGCAAACTGAGGTGTCTTAAACGTGAGCACACAGACATGATCGGAGGGAGCTAGGAAGACTCCTGCAGGGAACACTCAGATAAGTCTTACAGTTGAAGAAGGAGTGATGCAGTTGGAAAAGTGGGCTGTGGACCAATTCCTGAGTACTTTATGTCAAACTAGGGAGTTTGGAGTTAATTTGGTAGTGAAGATTGGAGTCAATGCAGATCTGGGTGCAATAGGGGAGGCACCCTTAGACCTATGTTTCTGAAAGGTCAAATAAATGACTAGCTACCTATGCTGATCCTCGGCTCTCTTGGACCTTTTGCTGGTTGGTTGATGAGGCTGTGCCCTATGTTCTGAGACATTAGCCCCATTCTAGGTCCGTGGTTGGCAAACTGCGGCTCGCGAGACACATGTGGCTCTTTGACCCCTTGAATGTGGCTCTTCCACAAAATACCACGGCCTGGGCGAGTGTATTTTGAAGAAGTGGCGTTAGAAGAAGTTTAAGTTTAAAAAATTTGGCTCTCAAAAGAAATTTCTATCGTTGTACTGTTGATATTTGGCTCTGTTGACTAATGAGTTTGCCAACCACTGTTCTAGGTAATTCAAGGATTTATTTTTATCTCTCCAAATCAATGGCGTTAAGGTCCTAATAGAACAGAGAGTCGGGGGCAGGCAGGGTTGGGAGCAAAGTAGGGAAAGGCTTCCAGCTCACCTGCTGTGGTGCGTCCTCTCATTCAGTGTTCTGTACAGAAGGGGAAATGGATGGAGACTCTGCTGATTCGGTAACTATGGTAATGCGCAGGCTCCTGTAAGTTGTGAGGGGCCTGAATGGATTAGAAGCACCTTTTAAAATGCTTGCTAGTGAAGAGGTAGCAAAACGCGTCGAGACTATCTGCCTCTGACAAGTTGGGCAGAAACAGGGCTTTAGAAGGCAGAGTTTTAAAGGCACACCCAGTCTTTCCAAATAGAAAGAGGGGTTTGGGGGATTACTCAAGCCTGGCTTGACTATTTCCAACTAATGCTGGGCAGCTGCCCCTAAGCTCTGCCCAACGAACCCATAAATTGAGGACTTTGCTTTGAAACTTAGACTCTGCCCCAAATATCCAGCTATTAAAAACAACAACAAAAAGTGCTGTTCCTTTTATTTCTCATCCTGCTACCCATCCCACCTTTGAAGTCTTTTTCTGAACTTTCATAATAACCTATCTCTACCCCTTGAGCCATATTAGGCTTTTATCAGAACTTCCCACATAATGAAATTAGCCTGGCTTGGATTTCAATCTAATCTCTGGCACTTTCTTCTTGCTATGTGACCTTAGAAAGATCACTAAGCCTCTCTGATCTATAAGACAGAGATGGCAGCGCCTATGTAAGAGGCTGTTGGGAGAGGTTTGCAAAATCTCTAGTCTCACCCATGTCACAGAATGAAGACGCAAGTTCATGGTGTTTTCTTTCTTTTTTTTTTTAATATATTTTATTGATTTTTTACAGAGAGGAAGGGAGAGGGAGAGAGAGTCAGAAACATTGATGAGAGAGAGACATCGATCAGCCGCCTCCAGCACACTCCCTACTGGGGATGTGCCCGCAACCAGGATACATGCCCTTGACTGTAATCGAACCTGGGACCTTTCAGTACACAGGCCGACGCTCTATCCGCTGAGCCAAACCGGTTTTGGCCATGGTGTTTTCTTTAACTTTCCATCTTTATCCCATTCATTCCCTTGCAGTGTCAGCTTTTTGAAGACAGATTCAGTCTGTCACATGTACTTCCAACTCAAAGTCTAGACAGTCAGTGCATTAAAAAAATGAGCCAGAGCACTGTGACTGGATCGGAGATTCTCTTCCATCAGCGCCTGTGGTCCGAGGCAAATATCCCACACTAGCTAGACAACGGCACTCTTGCTTGGCCTCTGACTTCACCCAGACCCTACCAGGGGAACTCATGAACAAATGATTGCAACCCATGCAAGTAATTCTCTGCTCCCAGGAAAGCAGGCCCAAGCACCTGACTTACTGGTGGAAAGATTCATGGTTTCCAGAAAGGATAGAACACTAGTACATGGAGACAGAAATACTACTCTCAGAATGCCCCCAAGAGCTACTGTGTCCATCTCTTGAGATTTTGAGGCAATCTCAGAATTTCTTCATATCCTCAAACCCTCATTCCCATCTCAACACACTCCTCCATTAGACTGGCATACTCTTAGCTTCTCTCTGTCAACCCTCTCATTCATCCATCCAGACCCATGTATAAGAAATAATTATGTAAGATTTTATGTAGCATTTCAGCCTGGTTTTTATATTAAAACTAGAGGCCCAATGCACAAAATTTGTGCAAGAGTAGGCCTTCCTTCCCCCGGCTGCTGTCACTGGCTTCCCTTTGGACCCAGGACCTGGGCTTCCCTCTGGCTGGCACCTGACTTCCCTTGCAGCCCTGGCTTCATCTAGAAGGACATCTAGTCTAATCAGCATATTACGCTTTTTTAAAAAATATATTTTATCGATCTTCCACAGAGAGGAAGGGAGAGGAATAGAAAGTCAGAAACATCAATGAGAGAGAGAGACATCGATCAGCCGCCTTCTGCACGCCCCACACTGGAGATGTGCCCGCAAGCAAGGTACATGCCCCCGACCGGAATCGAACCTGGGACCTTTCAGTCCGTAAGCCGATGCTCTATCCACTGAGCCAAACCGGTCTCGGCAGCATATTACGCTTTTATTATAATACTTACTAGAGGCCTAATGCACGACATTTGTGCACTGTGTGTGTGTGTATGGGGGGGAGGGGTCCCCTCAGCCTGGCCTGCACCCTCTTTCAGTCTGGGATCCCTCAGGGAATGTCTGCTTGCTGGCTTAGGCCTGACACCCTCCCTCAAACCGCTTCCCCCCCCACCCCCCCGCGCCAAGACGTCAGGCCCAAGCCAGCAGTCAGACACCCCTCTCCCAGTTCAGGGCTCTTGCAGTTAGGGACCCCTTGCTCCTTACCGCCCGCCTGCAGTGGAGGTGGGAGAGGCTCCTACCACTGCCACTGCATTCACCATCCATGAGCCCAGCTTCTGGCTAAGGGGTGCTCCCCCTGTGGGAGCACACTGATCACCAGGAGGGCAGCTCCCATGTTGAGCATCTGCCCCCTGGTGGTCAGTGCACATCATAGTGACTGGTTATTCCACCATTTGGTCGATTTGCATACTAGGATTTTATTATACAGGATTAGGCTAGTAGAGTGATTTAATTTAAAATTGATAATGTCTTTATAGTTCCTACGTAGTAAATCATATTCCTTTACCCATTCAATTATTTTAAAAATATGTGAGTATCTGCTAATGCTACAGGACCTTGCTAGGTAGTCACTAGACTATAACAATGAATAGGATAAGATAGCTTGAATTCTGCTAAGGAAGACAGGCAACTAATCAAGCCATCTATTATATGCTCTTCTGTTTTGCTCTTAAGTATTTTAATGTGTATAAAGCTCAATTAAAGTCTCCTATACCATGAGAGCCATATATTTCTTTTATATAGTCTCAATAATATATATAGTCTCAATAGTATATATAGTTCAATGTTGGGCACACCGAATCCAAAATGTTATAGATGAAATGAGTAATCAGTCATTAAATATCCTTCATGAATAAAGCTCTGAGAGTCGAAATGACTGGCTAAATATCTCCAATTGAAGGAGACATAAAATCTCCAAGGAATAGAAAGATGCTTTCTGAACATGAGGAGGACTCTCCCACCTCTACTCAGTGTGGGAAATAAGCCAGGACAAGCATTGTGTTGACTTGCAGCCGGAGAGACCCACAGCAGGAGGGACCCACAGCAGGAGGGGCTCAGCACAGATTTAGAGCTTCCTGTCAGGAGGTTCACAGTGAAGTCCTTGGAGACTGTAAACTTCCCATCCAAGGCAGTGCTAAGAATGAAACTGTTTCCTATTAGTCTACAGCAGCTTGGAAATGTTCAGCTCACAGGAAGGGGTAAACCTTTTGTTTTACCTCCATTTCTAATGCATAACTCTCATTTTTTTCAACACAGTACTACTTGTTCCATGCTACTTTGTCTCTTTTTTTCTCAATAAAGCGAGTCAGTTCCCTTCTGGGAATTATGGTCCCCCTCCCTCCCGTTTCTCATATTTCTCAACACCTGTTAGGCAGCTGCTACTTTCTGCCCAAGCAGTGGCTGCATTTGCAAGGACTCAGTTCTAGCAATATGGAAAGTTAGTGATACTTAAGGGATTTGCAATATGAACTTAACTATAGTAGATTGTTGGAACCACACTCTCAAATTTCCCATGAACGTCTGTGGAAGAAGTACATTCCATTAAGAAGCAATAAAAATAGCAGAGCTACTGAGTTCACTGGCTATGTAGCTGTGAATCCTTTTCTGCATCTATATATAACCACACAAATGCAACTCTCATATAGCTGCATATGAATGAATGTGCATGAATATCTAGCTGTCTATATCAGCTACCTAGAAAATGGTTTCTTAATAGTATAACAGTAGCAGCTAACACTGAATGCTTATGAGGAGGCAGACATTATTCTGAGCATTTACAAGCATGGATAGAATCAAACCTCAGACTACTGTAAAAGGTAGCTACTAGTCCAAGCCCTGTTTTATAGATGAGAAAGAGAAACCTCAGAGCATTAAGCAAATTGCCCAGGGTCACACAACTAGGAAGTGGCAGAGCCAGGATTTCAACTGGACAGTCTGGATCCATAGACCCTGATTTTAACTGGTATGCAATGCTTACATTTACTGTTTTAGATTAGACTAGAGGCCTGATGCATGAAATTGGTGCAAGGGGCTTGGCTCTTGCAGATGCAGTGGCTGCCCTCGGCCCTCACAGCCCCAGCTTTGTCCTGAAGATAGTCCCAAAGGGTGTCCAGAAGGTTGTTCAGCTGTCCGGTCTAATTAGCATATTATGCTTTTATTATTATAGATTTGCTAAACTACATCTTGTAGAAAATGAGGATTATTATTCTATTTTTAATTTTCAACAAGCCATTGAGATATATAGGGCAAATATGATCACAATTGTTGTTAATATTATTGTTTCTCCCATAAGAAAGTGGGGGATAGACATTCAGTGACTTTTTGAGGCTCATGTGAGCAAGAATGTTCTCTATCTTGGTTTTATATATATATATATTTTTTTTTGTTTTGTTTTAATTTTTATGGTAGATAATATACAGTATTTTATATATTATGTGTAATATATGTTACTATATATAATATACTACATTACCATATATATATATATATATATATATATATATATATGTGTGTGTGTGTGTGTGTGTGTGTATATATATGTGTGTATGTGTGTGTGTGTGTATATATATAGTGGTATGCAGGATCTGATATGTACAGTACTTGGGTATATTATAATAAATATTTAAGTATATATATAATATATAGTTATATAGTAATAATTAATAAATTGGAAATAGCATTTAAAGACAAATATAGTAAATGGAAATACAACAGAAGTATCCAGATCTCATCAATACACATTTCCTTTAGAGCCTTTTGCAAATTGAAATACCCTACCCTAGGAAGAAATGTAAAGGACATTTTATCTTCTAAAAAAATAGAGTTCCATATTTTTTGTAAAAACAAAATTGATTACTTAATGACAAAAAATTACAGGTTTCTTAGAATAGTCCTATAAGTCAGGTTATTAAAATTTCAGAGCCACTCAACAGTCCATGGATTCTTTATATATCTGTAGAGGTTTGAGAGAAATGAGATGAACGATCTCTTAAGTCTGGATTTTGCTCTTAATTCTGCTCGAGATTGGTCTCTGGTACCCAGGAACCAGTTCTTTAGCATCTGTAGGCTTCACGTTACTCATTTTAAAATGAGCTTAGGGATATCATTAGCAAATATTCAAGGGGCTGGAGTTCTGAGTTGCTCAACATTTCTGAAAGCAATGATGGTGATTATTGATAACTGTGACATTGAACCTGTGAGAGACAAGAATTCAATGACACTCTAGGGGCTTAATCACAAGGAACAACAACAGCCTGTAATTATTGGAATTGAGAGTCTAGATCAGTGGTCGGCAAACTCATTCGTCAACAGAGTGGCAAACCGTGACTCGCGAGCTGCAGTTTGCCAATCACTACTCTAGAGGAATAGGGCAAAAGGAAAGTGTTTGGTCATCTCCTTCTAAATTTGAGGATATATTTATTCCTCCACAAAGTAATTACTGAGCACCCACTATGTGCCATTGAGTGTGGTAGGAAAGGCCTTCTTCGCATAGAGTTTACATTGGGTTTCCTTAAGCTAGTGAACGAACACTACGTAATATGTCAAGAGCTGGTAAGTGCTGTGGAATAAAATAAAGCTGGGTAAGGATGGAGGAGAAAAGGTGGAGGGGATTTTATTTCTCATTCAACAGAAAACTTGATTTAATTGATATAAGGTTATTGATGCTGGTTGTTCATCTAATCTGATGTGAATGGTTATGTTTTACTGCAGACATATTAGTGCATTTGAATATTGGGTGCTGCCCCAAATCTTGCTTTGGGGATGTTCTATAATACATAGCATAATCACATAAATTTATAAAATCTGAAATTTTATAAAATTCCAAAGCACATCTGTACTAAGAGATTTTAGATCACTGGGGTCTGCCAGCCAGACTTCAGGAAAGGGGTCAGGAGTGGAAACATGCCTGTGAAAATCATCATCCTGTAGATGGCATTTGGATAAAACCAGGAAGAGGAGCAAAGCCTGAACTGAGTCTCACTCCACTAAGTAGAGTGATGAGGTGGGAGAAGAACAAAGAGAGGTTGTCCAGAAAGCAAATCCTGAGAGTGTGTCAAGAGCAGTGTGGGAAGGCATGATCCGCTGTGTGAAAGACAGCTCATAGGTCAACAAGGCTGAGGACTGAGCATGTGAATGACCGGCAGCGGCAGCCACATTGAGCAGCCTTGCTCTTTTTCATTGTTATTGCCAAGATTCATTCTATCGACCACCATCCTTGATGCATGTTTGATCTGTATCTACAGTGATTGCCTAACAGTTGCTTCTTCGAGGAGCTACTTATATTACTGACATTCCCTGAATGTGAGGTATAGAAGCAGTATAATATAGTCAAAATACACAGACTTCAAAGCCAGACAGACCTGGGTTCAAAACCCACACCCCAATTGGGTTGCCCGCACCTTCATAGGTAAACCTCAGACAAGCTACTTTACATTGCTACCTCAGTTTTCTCACCTGAAAAACGAGGCTACTGATAATGTTGAATGTATGTTGATGATTAAAACACAAAGACATATAAAAAGGGTTTCTAGCACATAGCAGGTCCTTAAAGTTCCCCTTTTCTAGTGTCAAAGGATACCCAGTAAACATGAAGCACGGTGGTAGGACAAAGCATGCATTGAATGGGACCACAGGAGATGTGGACTGGGACTCTGGCCCGAGTAGCTGTATTTTGCCAAATCCCAGGTAACTCGTACCATTCCTAAGTTTTAGAATCAGAAGTCAGCAGCCAACAGTCCCAATCTACCACACTTAGTGTGGTTGGAATTCTATATTTAGTTGGTTGCTTGATTGGTTAGTAACACTGTCTAGTTTGCTATAGTTTACTCTTTCCTTATGAATGACATCACTCATGGACATCACCTGCTTGTTCTGACCTAGATTAGAGCTTGCAGTCCTGGAGTAAATCATATCTTTGGTCCCTTCATGTAGAATATTTTACAAGTTTTGTAACTAGCACTCCAAGATGTCTTTGTTCAGGGCACTTTTATATACTAAACACTACAGACACAATTCTTAGGTTCTACATGCTTTTTGACATCCTATACAGAATTTAGACTTGAAAATAAAATAATTGCCTCTCAAATAATAAAGATGAACTGCAAAATTAAAGTTTTGTGCACAAAACGCATAATGGCATATCACACGTCCAACTGCAGCTCAGTTCAGGTAGTTTGACATTTAAAAAATAAAGCTTAAATGACAAGAATAAAAGGAATTTATTTTTTAGGCACACTGGGAATTAGAGATCAAGTCCTTTCTGCTGGGGGGAAGGGAGGGAGAGTAGGCCTCAGGTGCCTAAAAGGAGTATAATGTAAGGTTTTAACATGTTAAACGCCCAGCCTGTTCTGTCTTCTGGACAGAAAGTATAGTGTCAGTCACTGGTGACTGGGCACTTAATGTGTTTAAAAAAATATTTATTGTTGAAAGAAGGAATTCTTACCATTTTCAACAGCATAGATGGAATTGGAGAGCATTATGCTAAGTGAAATAAACCAGTCAGAGAAAGATAAATCCACATGATCTCACTCATTTGTGGAATATAATAAACAACATAAACTAATGAACAGGGACAGATCTAGAGTCAGAGAAGCATTGATCAGACTGTCAAGCCTCAGAGGGAAGGTAGGGGAGGGTGGGGGTAAGGAGGAAAGATCAACCAAAGGACTTGTATGCACGCATATGGGCCTAACCAATGGACACAGACAATAGGGGGTGAGGCCATGAGTGGGGAGTTTGGGGGTTAATGGAAGAATAAGGATACATATGTAATGCCTTAATAAATAAAGAAATAAAAAAGTAAAAGCCAAAAAAACAAGTATATATGTCCTGTTTTCCCCCTCTCCCTTCTACCTTTCCCTTGGCCCCTCTCGCCAACTCAGGCCTTTACCAACCTATTGTTTCCACTCTAAAATCTAAGATAAATTGGACTTACTAGGGAATCACTATGAAATACCTCAGTCTAGGTGCATGGCTTTGTGGTCCTAAAGATGATGCAGGAATGGAACTTAGAATGTAAACAGAAACCAATGCCCACCAGGCCCCTTACATTATGCATCTACACATATCCATATTCTCACCAGCAGTTTTGACAAGAGTATGAATGTAGATGATTCCAACTGAACTCTTTGGAATTGCATGAAATGGAGTTTTCCCCTGGTCATATCATAAAACATCCCTTACTGGATTGTGAGACACTTAAGGGTAGGGAGGGGAGGAGAGGAAAGGATTTGTGCATATTGGACTTGAAGACTGCGGGACATGAGTTTGAAGATGACTTCCAAGCAAAGGTATTTAAAGCCAGGAAGTGTTTAAGCTGCTTTGAAGTGGTTTTTAAAAAAATCATTGAGCCCAGCCAGTATGGCTCAGTGGTTGAGCATCGATTCCTGGTCAGGGCACATACCGGAATTTTAGGCTTGGTCCCTGAATGTGCAGGAGGCAGCCAATCAATAATTCTTTCTCGTCATTGATGTTTCTAGCTCCCTCTCCCTCTCTCTGCTGCTCTGAAATCAATAAAAAATATTCTGAAAAACTTAAAAAAAGACTACCGGATATCTTTAGGATTTCAACTGAATGATCCTTTTCCCATGAATCCCAGGAATCTAGGAATTGGTTTTAGTACTGTTATTCAATGTTGCTATGAACTAAAGAATTTGGGTTCATTAAGACATCATCTCATGTTTCAAGTCATAGCCATCATATTAAGGGATTATACCAGTCATCATTCCTTTATTTTTCTGATTCAGGAAAAGGTTAAGTAAATATATTTTAAAATGTTGGACAGAGCTCTAGCTGGTTTGGCTCAGTGGATAGAGTGTTGGCCCATGGACTGAAGGGGTTGAATTTCAGTTAAGGGCATGTATCTTGGTTGCAGGCTCAATCCCCGAACCCCACCCACTATCTCTAAAAATCAATGGGAAAACATATCCTCAAAAGATGATTAACAAAAACCAAAAAACAAACACACACACACACACACACACACACACACACACACACACACACACACACACACATTGGGCAGAAAAAAATAAAAATAGCCTCTAAGGTCCAGGTTACTATATATTTTGTATAAAAATATAAATGTCATTGCCGTGATTTAGTCCACATCAGATTCTGCTAAATATCCTATCTAATAAAAGAGTAATATGCAAATTAACCATACCTCTGCTACAGAACCAGCCACGCCCACCAGCCAATCAGGAGTGAGCATGCAAATTAATCCCAACCAAGATGGCTATGGCCATGGAGAAAGCAGGAGGGGGGAATTGGGTTTCCCTGGCACTGGAGGAAGCCAAGCTTTCTGCAGCCCTGGCCTGCCTTGGTCTTCACCTAAGGTTACAAAGTTTCAATTATAGAAGATAAATAAATCCCAACAGAAATGGCTGCAGCAGGAGGCTTGCCTCCACTCCAGGCTACAAAGTTTCAGTTGCAGAAGATAAATAAATTCCAGATACCAGGGCCTTTGCTTGGGTCATTAGGGGGTGTGGTTGGCCTGCATTCCACTACAGACCCCTCACCCAAGCCGCCCCATGCACCAAGGAAACCACACCCTGATCTGGGACACCCTTCAGGGCAAACCAGTTGGCCCCCACCCATACACCAGGCCCCTATCCTTTCTAATAAAAGAGTAATATGCAGATTGACCATGATTCCAACACACAAGATTGCTGCCCCCATGTGGTCAAAGATCCTGCCCCCATGTGGACACAAGATGGCCACCACAAAATGGCTTGCAAGAAAGGGCACTTGTGGGTGATCAGGCCAGCCGGGGAGGGCATTTGGGAAAAAACAGGCCTATAACGGAGAGCAGTTGGGGGCAATCAAGCCTGCAGGAGAAAGCAGTTAGGAATGACCAGACTGGAAGAGGAGGGAAGTTGGGGGAGACTGGGCCTGCAGGGGAGGGCAGTTAGGGGTGACCAGGTCCACAGGGGAGGGAAGTTAGGGGCAAACAGGCTGGCAGGGGAGTGGTGAGGGAGTGATCAGGCTGGCAGGCAGAAATAGGTAAGGCCAATCAGGAAGCTAGGCAGGTGAGCCGTTGGGAGCCAGCAGTCCTGGATTGTGAGAGGGATGTCCAACTGCCCAGGGGGATCGTACCCTAAACGGGTATCCCTCAAGGGGTTCCAGATTGGAGAGGGTGCAGGCTGGGCTGAGGAACACCCCCTCCACGCCCCCATGCACGAATTTTGTGCACTGGGCCTCTAGTTATTAAATGCCTAGAATCTGAGTTTAAACCATGAATATATTTCAATACTTAATAACTTTAGAACCTTTGAGAAATTGCCTGACCTTTTAGCTTCCTCATCTGTAAAATAATACATACCTCATATTGTTAAAGTTGTGTGTATTGAACTAGATACAAGTAAAATGCTAAACATGGTAGCTAATGCATTATGTTAAAAATGTAAGCACTTTTTGTTATGAATAAATTCACAAGAAACCAATTCACTTCTTTGATTCAGAAGTGTGATCCATAGTCTAACTCAGTGGTTGGCAAACTGCAGCTCTATTAACTAATGAGTTGGCTGACCACTGGTCTAACCAATGGTATAATATAAAAAATACACAATAAAATGTTATATATTATAAAAGAGGTAAGCTCTCCAATATTGTATATAATATATATCTAAAAGTTTAAGAGATGCTATTTAAAATTTATCAAAATGTAAAATACTTTTGTAAATATCTAGGTTCCATATTATGTATATGTGTGTATACATGCATGAACTAGCTATAATAATAAAAGCATAATATGCTAATTAGACCAGACATCCTTCCAGACGACCTTCTGGACAAAGTTGGGTCTGCGAGGGAAGCCAGGGTCCCGGGTGCCAATGGGAATCCGGTGCTGTAGCCAGAGGAAGGAAGGCCTACTCTTGCATGGTTTTCGTGCATCAGGCCTCTAGTGTAAATATAATACATATATAATACTAAGTATATAATATGTCTACATATAACATGAAATTATGTATATTTATCTAGAATCTTTATACATTATATAAGATATCCAGCTACATATTAAGTTATATATTTACATACATTTATATATATATATGTATATATATATACATATATATATACACCCCTCACTCATACACAACAACAATCAGTTAAAAATGAAATAGAATATAAGTCATTCACAAAGCAAAATGTGTGGAATTCTACGTTTTAGGCCCAAGACTTTGTTATGACTGATAGGAAAATACCAACAGACACAATTAAAGAATGTAGTTTTGGTTTTATTGTGTAATCCTCACCCGAGAATATTTTTCCATTGATTTTTAGAAAGAGTAGAAGAGAAAGGAAAAGACAGAGAGAAATATCGATGTGAGAGAGACACACCAATTGGTTGCCTCCTGCATGTGCCCCAAACAGGTCCTGGGCTGGGAGGAGCCTGCAACTGAGATACATGCCCTGGACCGGAATCTAACCTTGGACCCTTGTTCCCCAGGCCAACGAATGATCTATCCACTGAGCCAAACCAGCTAGGGCTAAAGAATGTAGTTTTTTGAATGGCTTGGCATGTAAATTGGTTCTGCCACTTTTGAAAATTACAAATTACTAGCTAAACTTACAAATAATCTATAACCAGGTGATTTCAGTCTTAGATATATAACGACAGAAATGAGTGCTTACATCCAACAAAATATATCAAGGAATGTTCTCATCAATTTTATTTGTGAAATCACAAAACTGGAAACATCGTATTCATCAATAAGAGAGTGAGTCAATTGTTACACACGCATACAGTGAAAACCACACGGCAATGAAAAAGATAAGCCACTAAATCATGCAATGATTCATGAATTAATCTCCTAGAAATGCTGGCAAAAGCCAGACACAAAAGATTATATGCAGTATTATTTAATTTTTCTGAAGTTTACCACATGGAGTTATAAATTTACACTAGGATTATAGAGAGCAGGATAGTAATTATCCTGAGGAGATATTGACTGGGAAGGGTCATGATGAGGATTTCTGGGGTTATGGACATAATCTATATCTTGACCTGCACGGTGGTTTGACAACTGTATACATATGTAAACATTCATTGAACTTAACAACTGTGAAATTTACAATATTCAAGTTATATCTCAATAAAAAAAGGACAAAAATATACTTCAAACCAAAAAAAATATCTCTTCTTCTACCTTAATTTTTTAAAAATATATTTTATTGATTTCAGAGAGGAAAGGAGAGAGAGAGAAAGATAGAAACATCAATGATGAGAGAGATTACTGAATGGCTGCCTTCTACAAGACCCCTACTGGGAATTGAGCCTGCAACCCAGGCATATGCCCTGACAGAGAATCAAACCATGACTTCCTGGTTTACAGGTCAAAGATCAACCACTGCCAACTCCTTTACCTTAAAAAAAAAGGGGGGGTGTTAATAGCTGGAAAGTAGAAGTTTGAAATTCTGTCAGGTTGTCAAAAGACATTGCTGCAATTCTTTTGTGTATAGATACATGCAGGCATACACACATTACGTATGTGTTTATTTAAGCAAAATATTTGCAAAGAATATATCTTCAACTGATAACAGCAATTACATTTGAAAATAGAATTGGATGGGATTTAAAATGTTTTGTTGATACATTTCTAATTACTAAAATAAAGGACATTCATAACATTAAAGCGGGAATCTTGGGGGTGTTTAACCAAATAGTGTTAGGGATTTGTCCTTTAGGTGAATAAATGGAGAGAAAGAAAAGAGAAACACCCAGCCCCCCAGAACTTTTCAGGGCAGTGGCAGGAAAAGTTACTTAGGGCTGCAAAGCCTTCTCTGAGCTCATTTCATCAAGATGGAAAAATCTGCTAGGAAAATTAATACGTCTGTGAATAATTGAGAGCCGCCTGCAGTATACTCTCCTGAAATGACATTTTCTCTCATATGAATGATGAAAAGAGAAGGAAAGCAACCTTCGAGGTCATCTCATTTAAGGCCCTTGCCAAGGTGCCAATCTTTTCCATAATTTTTATTTTTAAAGTGTCTCAACAGCTGTGTAACAAGTGGAAAATGTGCCTTTGCTACCAAGTAGGGGAGGTGTGCTGTATGCACTTAACTAAAGAACAGGCTATGAAAGCGGCCCTGTTTGTTTACTTTGCCACCTAGAGCATGGTGAGCAGTGTGTGTGTGTGTGTGTGTGTGTGTGTGTGTGTGTCTATGGAGGCGTCTAAGACTGTAAGAGAAACTGACAATGCAAGGATACTAGTTTTGGGAGCCCACTTAGCAACACTGGCTTGGGTTAAATGCTGACATGTCTAACTAACAAAAATACTCATCTCAATTTTCACCTTCATCTCTTCATTCCAGTTCAATGAATCAAGAAAAAGTTCTTATTTTCTCAGAGAATGAGAACAAGGTATGTTCTGATTTCTGGGTCCCACAAATCAGAGGTGTGCCCATGCTTCAATAATTGAATGGCATTAATCCTTTCTCTTCCACCACTTCATCTACTTCCTACCCCCACGCCTCCTCCTCCTCTTGGCTGATCCCAGTTTAAAGTAGTCTCAATGGCTAAGGTTGGGAAGGCTTTCAGTGTTCATGAGGGAAGATGGAACCTCTCCCACCCCTTCCTTTCTAGGCCTTCTTTTCCCCTTCTCTATATGCACCGCAATGTTGAGAAGCATGGCTTCTTCCGGCCCAGCTGCTTTCTTTCTCTTTTGCATTACAGATGCCTTCTTACAACTTATTATCTGGTCCTTAACACTCCAGACATCCAATGACCTTCCTTGTCTCCATCATTCTACTCCTGATCTTTCTTCAGTTGCATCTCCACTGCACAAAGTTGTATTCTAAAAACATACCTAGGATTTATTTAAATCAAGTATGGTAAGCCCTAGTCAGTTTTTCTCAGTGGTTAGAGCATCAGCCCATGGATCCAAGGATCTTAGGTTTGATTCCTGGTCAAGGGCATGTACCTAGCTTACATGCTTGATCCCCAGCCCAGGTCAGGACTCATATGGAAGGCAACTAATCAGTGTGTCTCTCTCACATCGATGTTTCTTTCTCCCCCCTTCTCCCTCCCTTGCACTCTCTATAAAAATCAATGGAAAAATATCCTTGGGTAAGGATTAAAAAAATATATGGTAATACACACAGACATGAAAATGGTTACCATGGAAGAAATTTGTACTTGCAGGTCCTTAGAAGACACAGTGCTCTATGCAAGGCTACATGGGAAAGCAGCCAAGTTGGCCAGGAGACAGAGGAGGGGAGAGAGGAATACAGCCCAGAGCCCTTATTGAGGAATGGGCAAGGCAGGAGAGGTATGCTGAGTCCGTTTCAGATTGGATAGTTTGAACGATTTCAGTGGGCTATAGGCTATATGGGTGGTCCCTAGTTGTCTGGTACTTGGCCTTGGGGTAATTTAGGGCAGGAGACATGTTCTCTTCATGTGTGAGAATTTGATAAAGGAAATAGGAATGGAGAATCTGGATTAGTTGGTTTGTATAGTAAAGACCTGCTTGTAGGGATGTCATTTGCTGTCTCTAGGAATAAATTAGACCGGGAAGGAACAGTCTGTCCAGGATCAAGACTCCAAATGACAGAGCATCAATAATGCAGAAAATAAGAAATATAGTCAATACCGTTGGATGAATAATCATTATTGTTTCATGGCATACTCTCATCACTGGCCCATGCTGGCACTTTTTACTTTATGCATTTATGTCTCAAACACAGAACAGCCACGAGTTAACCATAGAACCGAAAACCTAGGTCATTACCAAAAACTACTTATGAACTTCTATCCTAATCAAGTGGAGTCCAATTATTTTTTTCTCCACTGTATTAATGGGCCTCAACACCTCGTACAGAGAAGACTATCCCATTTTGAATGACTGCCAGTGGCCACTTCTATTTCCCATCCTGTCATTTATCTCATCAGCTTGAATTTCAAGCTCTTTGAGTGTTTTCCAACCTGTAATTTAAACACTGGCAAACAGAAGAACATTTCACTTGACTTTGGATGAAAAATTCATGAATTCATGAGGATAGATGCTGATATTTTTTTTTATATTACTTTGTGCCTACACGAGCCAATACCTGTACTGATGGCAAAATAGTTTTCACAGATCTGGAACAAAAGTCTAAAACCCAAGAAGTTAGGAAAGAAAAGGCCTTGGCAAGAGGCCTTTCCAAGTCAGGCCTGAGGTTATGGTGACACCGGCAGGAGTCCTCTTACTGTCTAGATTTTCAGCAGCTCCACTATTCATTTTGAATGAGGGCCACCAGACATTGTCAGCCAGCAGCCAGTAGACGTGAATGGACAGGGCTTTTTATAGCTTTTGAAAATATTCGTGATGATGTGCTTTGGGTGGGAAATTTGAGGGATGTTATGTTTAGAGAAACTGGTGGGACTGTTGTTGAAAAACCCTCGGAAATCGGATGCCTACAGGAAGGGACCTTGGAAAAGCCAGCGGTACACGGTCACAGGCAACAGGTATTCTGGGGAAGGGGTGTGTTGGGGTAACACTCAGGGGACTTCAGATTGACTTTCCATTTTCTTACTGCAATCCTATCAGGTCTTAGGTATTTCTCTTTTTGGGTGTTCAGAAACGTGAGAAGAGATCCCCTGTATAAGTTAATGGCTGGATCAGTTCTGCCTCATCCAGCCCTTTTATTTGCTGGCATTTCCGTAGCTCTGGACACAAAAAAAACACACACACACACAAAACATGCACAAGGGTTCCTGGGCTATTGTTACAGAGAAATGTACAAGACCAGGTTTCGGGTCTTCATGAAAACACTCTTTTTTTCTGCTTTACAGCCTGTGGGAACTTTGGAATTTAGCTTCGTTATGTCCTAGCCAAGGCCTCACAATCAAAGGGTTTTCAGAAAACTCCTCAGGTCCCAAGTTCAAGCCAAGAAGTGTGTCTGGTTGTATTTTGTGCAGATAAGGTGTAAATCAAGTGCTGTCAAGTTTTAGACTTCCTGAATGAACTGTCTTGGAAAAGGAGGACTTGGGTGTTCAGGGTTTCCACCGTTTGGGGACTTTGGCTGAATCCCAACATTTTTAGGAGACCCCATTTGAAAGTATTTACCCATCCCAATGAAATGAAAAGGTGTTTGTCCTACAAATGGCCCCTGAAATAACTTTGGAGTCCAACCCCTGCCACTGAGCAGTGGCTATTACCTTTGGACATTGCTAAGTGGGGCTTATAATTCTGGAATAATTTTCCTTTGAATTTATGACTCTTCAATCCAGTCCACACATCGGCCGTTGCGTTTCCTCTCCCACGTTAAATTGGCCCATAAAACTCCACACACCATAAAATGAGGTCTGGGTGGAGATGTGGCATAGCATCCCCCAAGGTCAACATTAGGATAAACTCCCACCCACCCCCAGACCCATCCCAGGAGCAAATGGAAACAAAAGACTTGTTGGTCTGCAGACTTGACTCCTGGCAGCCCTCAGAGAGCCCCATGTTCTTGTTTAGTTGGAACAGCAGCAGCCATGATAAAGGGGGAGATCTCTTTCTTTCTCTCCATGTCCCTTATCTGGACAGTGGTCTACGGAGAGGATCAAAAAATCACAGTAGCCTCACCAGGTTCTAGAGCCAATACCAAGGACTTCCTGTGGCCTGGCGCCAGCCGCATGCGGAGCAGTCCTGATGGTGTCTGAAATATTTGGCTCCTGTGGGTTGGCTGTCTGGTTTGTTTGAACACAAGCTAGCCTGGGAGTCTCTGTGTAGAATGCTCCTTGAAGCGTTTTCCATGACATCTGCCAATTAAATGTATGAATTACTCTGTTTACTTCTCTGTGAAAGGGCAGATCCTTGATTCAGGAGCAAAGGATTTCTTGCCATTCTTGCTTTTTCTTCTCACATTGATTCCCTTCTGCTATGTGCCAGGAATGGGCCAGATGCTTTTACCTTTGTGATTTCCTTTTATTCTTCATGACAGCCCTGGTAAAATGGGCCTGGGCTTCCCATTTCAAAGATGAGGAAACTGGGATAGGAAATAGGAAAGAGATGGGAAATTATTGATCGAGGGGCCACACACACTAATCAGGGGCAGAGTAGGAACAGGAACCTATGTCCCATTTCAAAGTCTGTTTGTGTTTTTCATCTTCTCCATTCCATTCCCTTATGATGAAATGCCTAAAAATTTTGAGTTGGTATTTGAATGAATCTTTACTCATTCATTTATCCATTGAGCATGAATATCTACCATTGAGCACCTACTATGTGCAAGGTTAATACATGGTCCAAAGGCTAAGCACATAAGCCTGCCAACCTTTTCTCTAAAGGACAGATAATAAATATTTTAGCCTTTGAGGTCTCTGTTGCAACTACTCAGCTCCACTGTTAGAGCACAAAAAGTAGCTATAGACAATAGATAGATGAATGGACATGGCTGTATTCCAATGAAAACTTATTTCTAAAATAGCATTGGGACATATTTGACACTCTGAATAGTTTTCTGTAGACTTCCATGCAGTGCACAATGTGAACACTGTCCGTAACATCCCTAGTGAGACACCACATAACTATGCACTGACTCTGAGCCTGCAATGAGAATGAGGATGGCTGTGCTGGGATCATCCCTGCCCTCTCAGAGTAACCCTGAGAGGCCTAGCTAAATCATCATTGTCTTCTATGCAGAGGTGGCTTCTCTGCCATGTGTCACTTCTCCTTAACTACTTGTGGAAGTTTGCCCACTACTGATGAAACTCCATATGACTTGTGCAGACCAGGTGTTAAATAGGAGAAAGTAATGAGACACAGAAGGGTCTGAGCTTGAGTGTGGCCATCCACACACTTGATTACATGGCAAAACTAGTATAGCAATAACAGTTGCCATGGATTGATGTTTATATACTGAAGGCATCCATCTGTATTATCTCACTTGATTCTCTTCACATCCAGTTAATAAGTAGTGCTATTACCGCTTTCCAGATGAGGACACCTACACTCAGAGAAGTTAGGTCACAAGGTCACACAGCAGGAAGTAGCCAACTCAGGATATGAGTGAAAGTCTGCAGGTTTCCAAAATGCCTCACCCCTGAAGTCCACTGCTTTTGAAAGAATAAAATGAAAGAAAGAACAATTAGCTTTTATTGTGGTCCTTGTTGTTGCCTCCACGAAATCATGGCAGCAAGATGAACCACAAGGACCACTTGACATGAAAGATACACAAATGTGGACACGGCAACCACATATTGTCCTCCTCTAACTGTGGTCAAATGCCCGAGGCACAAACAGACCTTCTTCCAGTGTGTGCACACAGAACCCTCTACTGCCCTTCAAGAAGATGAACAATTTTTACTACCATTTGTGGAAGATGGAAGTTTGAGTCATGGCATGAGATTTTGCCGGGATTCTTTTTTTGTTCCTCCTAAGCATTGTATACCAGATTGCTAGAATTGGGAATGAGGAGGGGAAGGAGAGAGAAGCCATAATTCACACTTTGAGTCAAGAGGAAAGATGTGTCTCTGCCATTTGGTCACCTCCCACCTGAACACCATGCATCTCTTTTCTTTCTTAGGGTGTCCTATGGTCGACTGAATAGTGATGACATTTGGGCCAGGAGGAAGTCAAGGAGGCTCCCAATGATCCCTGGGGGCATTTACAGCTCTAAGTCAGGTAAAGGTTATTGCATTATTGAAAAAAAAAAGTTTTCATGGAAATAAACAACCAATGCACTGACTTCAGGGCTGTGAGAAAAAGAGACAATGTCCAGACAAAAGAATACAAGCCAACTGGTTACTACAGGAGCTAGAATGGGAGAATTTTAAAGAGGAGAAATTAAATAAATAAAATGTCACCCTGCACGGTACAGTGGCGCTGTGGCCTTGGGGATGGAACTGGAAACTCTGTGTGGTGAGTTCTAGTGGGATGTGGATTGAGCCAAAATACATTTGTCTCCAAGAAATACATTTTTTCAAAATGCTAAGCTTTAATTTTGTTTAAAGTAAACAACCAGGAAAATGCCAGTCTTGATCTTTTCTTGAATGGGGCCCTGGATACATCTTATGGAAGTTCTCAAGAGGGGAAAACCCTTGTTAGCTTGACCCAACCTAGTTGCTGCACTATAGGTCCATTCAGTCCTACTCTAGCCCATCTGCTCTGAAGCTCTGCCCTTGTGGCATCCCAGGCTATGACCAAACCTCCTCCTCCACCAGCCACAGGCACATGATGGGCAGCCATATTGGAATAAATACAAGGCCCCGAAAAACAATTTTGCCGTTCCAACAGTCAATCTCTGAGCACATGGAAATGTTTCTCTGCCTACCACCTATTCCTTGGCTCTTCAGGGCTCCATTGCTCTAAGCATACATTCCCTCTACATTTAGATTCCTTCCAACACTGACTTTAATGCAACATAAAGAAGCATTGAAGACCTGGGATTTGGTGGTTTTGCTATTAACAAACCCAATGTTTAACATACCAAGCTTTAAGTTTTCCCATCTTTATCTACTCTGTAGTGCCTATGAAGGATCAAATGGGATAATGGGCATATAAGTATGTTAATAAATAAAGCAAACTAATACTTATAAAGTGCCTGAGGTATGTTTGACACTGCAAAATAAGATGCAAAAACACAGACTTTGGCCTTGAAGAGTTTATCATCTAGTCGAGACGTAGATAGATAGAGGTAGTTTTAATGTAATGGGCATAGGGGATTGTGTTGTCTTTGTTTTGCTTTTTTCTTGTTGGCCATGACAACCAATCAATAACCTATTCCAAATCTGTACCCATTGCCACTAATTCCCTTCCCTTCTTTGGGCCTCAGCTTTCCAATTTTCCAAATGAATAGGTGACTAGATAATTTGTTGACTAAACCAGGATACTTCTGAAAGTGACAGGAGATGCTATTATTTAAGCTAGAGCAATTGGGATATATGGGAGCTATCCCAGGCCATCAGAATTCATGGTCACAAATGGGGAAGGAGGGGCAGGCATTCACTGATATCTAAAGGCCTAGTCAAGGTCATACTATTGATAGCCTTACATTTATGATCACAAGTCTTTTTCCTAGCTCCAATTAGCACATTTCCTCTTTGGCTGCCATTGTGGGTATGGCTGTTGGTCAGCAGTGTATAGAGAATGAGCTGAAACCTGGTGATCCCTGCAAGTTCTGGCTTCTCCCTTCCTAGGTCAAGTCCTTTGTGAGTCAAACTGCAGCATATCTTTGTGGCCACATCACCTGTTGGAGCCTAGCTGCCTAGTAGGTCTGGGAAACTAAATGAAACTTTAACACAAAGAGGATGTTGGGGCTCCTGAACTCTTCCCCATCTCAGTTACTTTTTATATCAACCTCTTCTCCCAGTGCAGTAGCCCTGTGCTCACTTAGATGGGTGAGTGTCCAGAAAACATATATGTGTAATAATACCCACCTACTGTGAGCTTTTCCAACATAAGATTAATAAGAGGAAAGGATGAGTGAACTGATTCTGTATATCTCTCTCCCTCCACTCTTCTTCTTCCTGACATTTTGAGCCCTTTTCTAGTTCTTCTCTCAACATTTTTATGGGTTTGGGATGAAACCTTAAAACTCTAGGCCATGCAACAAAATTATCCCTAGCAATAATGGTAGAGAAACTGAGGCACAATTGAAACACAGGAGGGTGCTTGGTAAACATTTACACACAAGCTACACAATTTGTACTGCTTTTGAGATTAGTAGTAGATTATATATTCAGGTTGTCTGTAGCAGATCTTCCTGGAATTAGGTATTTCAACATAACCTTGAAACCAAGGTGATGTGACTGGGCTGATCATATCTCTTCCCAAACACATACACATGATCCATGTGAGTATCTTTCTGCAGAGAGAGTTGTAGGCCCTCGGGCTGCATGTGATCCTGGAGTCTCCTTTCCAACACCCTCTCTAGTTCCTTTCCCCCCGCGGAAAGCACTGAGAATTGCAGGAACAGATTTTGGAGGAAAAGTCTCATCATCCCAGCAGGCTTCCTAGGTTCTTGTTCCAATTGCTGTCATCTATATCATAAAATAATCCAATTTGGTGGCTCAGTTGTGGAATAAGACTTTGTGCAGAAGGAACAAGTTGGGTGTTTAAAGAGATGACCATGGATGGAAGATGGAGGGAGAATAAACATTGATGTACCTACCAATTTCTTCCTGAGCCTGAAGGAATTTATAGAAGACCCACTGAGAGAACAGTTACAACCGCAGGCACAATGGAATACCGGGTTTGTTTGTTTTTCCTTCTCATTCTGTACAGCTCACTTAGGCTGTGCACTCTCCACTAGAAAACCCTTGCTAACCTCCCATCTCAGCTGGCTACCTGCAGGCATGAGTAGCTGGTCTTGAAATTCACAAATCCTGGTTCAAATGGGGTTGCTTCTATAATCCTATCTCCCACCCATCTCCTTCATCGGGGAACTGGGACAATTAATACTTGATGATGGTGCAGGAAGCAAGATGAAAATAGAAGTTAGTAGGATTTGACCTCCTGTGGAAAAGGGAGTGGGACTCCTGAGCTCATTTTTGCTGCTTTATGCGGCAATAACTTTTGCTCTTCTCCTTGCTCTGTATCCCTTTTTGTTGGCTCCCCAGGAGTCTGGCCGTCTTTATTTAGTAAGAAGGTCTTATGATTCTTAATCCAAGGGCCTCAGATTCCATATGGCATATTTGAAAGGAAAGCATGCATGTTATCTCAAATTCTCTTTGCTTTATATTTTAAAATGTTATCTCGAAGATCAAAAGTGAAAGCTCGCCTCTCATGTTGAGCCCAGCTGCCCTATGGGGTCAACAACAACCCTGCTCAGCTGTGCACAGCAATTTGCCACTTCCCTGTCCCCACCCTACTTTGCCCTTGAAGTATAGACATGATGTTATTGACTCACTACAACTGGGAAAAATGATTTGAAGTTTTCAGCATAACTTAGAAAGTGTTGAGTGAACTTCTATTACGTCCCAGGCTCTGTTTCTAAGTTTAAAGATAGTTTTAAATTCAAGTTTGAGCTAACAAGATGATAAAAATACATTTTCAAGAATTTAACATTTTTATTGAGGGGCATTTAAATAAGTGGTAAGTGAGTAATTGGAAAGTAGCATATAAACAACATGTAACAAGGCAATTTGAAATAAAAGGCATATGGAAGCATTAGTAGCTCCTAGGGGAAGGAGTTGTTAATTCTGCCTGGGGTACCAGAGAGGACTTGTCAGGTATTTTAAAATTCAGATAGTTTAAACTGAGCTTTGAATATTAATCTCAACATGCATTCCCATCAGCACTTACTGAATGCCCGCTGAGTGCAAGACAATGCAGATTTTGACAATGTTCTTGCCACCAGAGAATCATGACCTACCTGGTGAGCCAGATAAATCAATAATGATTTCAAGATCAGAAAGATTTGTTTTGGATCATTAATTTGAATCATACTCCCTCCTTTTTTAAAGCATGACTATGTTCTAGATACCATTCATTAACTAATTTTAAACTCATTGGCTAATTACAATTCAGAATCACCCCATCCATTAATGTCTAATATAAGTGTACATGAGAGGAACTTTGTCCAGGGCATTCTTGCTAGTCCCTGGAAGAATCAAAATTGGGACTCTAAATCCATGTCTATGAAGATTCTGAAGTCCATGATTTAAAATATTAAGAAAGATGCTCTAGTCGGTTTGATTCAGTGGATAGAGCGTTGGCCTGCAGAGCAAAGAATCCCAGGCTCGATTCTGGTCAATGGCACATACTTCAGTTGCAAGCTCCTCCCTGGCCAGGGCCTTGGTCAGGGCATGTGTGGAAGGCAACTTATTGATGTGTTTCCCTCACATCAATATTTCTGTCTTTTCCTCTCTCTTCAATTCTCTCTTTAAAAAAATCAATGGAAAAATATCCTTGGGCAATGATTTAAAAAATAATAAAATAATTAAGAAAGAGTTGGGTGGAGGCAACAGTGGAAAGTAAGGGAAACACAAGAAAGACATGGTAGAATGAGATTACAAGGTCAGGAAGGACACTTCCTTTGTGATTGTACTTAGACCACACTGGGGGGTTTTCTGCAAGGTTGCTCGGGTAGGATGGGGTTTGATTTTGAGAACTTTGGATGACATACTAAGACCAGTTTTTGTTCTACAAATCATGGGTACTTGCAGCAGAGACTTTAGATAGGATATACAGTGAGGAAGGAAGCGTCTCTGGATAGATAATGAGGATGATATGGGCTGCCTGGATGCCATACATATTAGTATGTTTTGAAGTAATGTGGTGAACATTAGGACTTTGGGCTGTGGATTTGATATTATTTTCTTTTCTGAATAGATATGAATGGCTCACTGGAATTGATGTTTACTCTTAGTAGCTATGAATTCAGCCGTGCAAAAAGCAGGGTAACCGTTAAAGTTCCTAGAATATTAATTCCTATATGACAGGAAATGGGGTTTTAATTACTATGTTTTTAGAGGCATTTAATTTTAAACTCATTCAAGTTAGAATTTAGAATTGTGGATATAAATCCAAAGAGGCTTTAAAACATGAAGCAATGGGAGTGGGGGAGTGAAGAGGTCATATCTGATCATTGGTGGTCGTTCTACAGTCATTGTTCAAAAACTCCACTATTCTCAATCCATCAGGCTCTTCATACCACTTCTTTAGCTTTTTGCTCTCCTGTCAGGAGGATTTTCAAATGTTTTCCCAACATTCTGGGGTCATACAAGATGTGGGGGCCTAGCTTAGGAATTTCTAGATCTTGCTGATTTCCCCAGGCCTCAATCACAAAGCAAAGGCAAATCCCCTATCTCCTTGACCTTTCTAGGACTTGGACTCTATCAAAGAGATAAGACAGTACAGAGCCCTCCAGAGCCAACTCTCTTCTCCTCTTTTCCCACCCTCCTCACCTCTTGAGCTCAGAAAATCTTTATCTTAACCTCTTTAGTGTTTTGCAGGAAAACTAGTTCTATGTAATAGCAATTTTTTTCCAGATCTGTCTTGTCCTGTTGTAACCTGGAACAAGTCTTTTGAGCTTACAAGCCATAAATTTGATGAATAATGCCTATCTCCCTGAATAAAGGAGGCCCACATAGTAAATAGTACAGATGAAAACACAAGGGTTAGCATTTTATAATTTCATCTACATGCTAGTAGAACTTTGATATGAACTTTAAATTTAGCACCTTGGAGAAACCAATCTGACATGACTTTTTATCCAAGAAGAAATTCAGTCTTAGTATCCAGGCACCTTTTAAAATGGCAAATTGTAAATTCCACTTTCTTATTTCCTTTGATTCCCCATAAAGGGTCTCGTCTATGATCAAAGCCTTAAAAAAAAAAATACCAGCAACTGGCATATCCTTGAAGGTATAATTAGCTACCATAGAAACTATAAATTATAATCTTTCTTTGAATTTCCAGACAACCTAAATAAGATGCCATCACTTTCCCCCTACAATTAATACTCCCTGAAGAAATATCTAAGTGTCGTGATCTATTACTAAATTTGGAGCATGAAGGCAAAAATTTGGTCATTTTTACCAGCAGTTTGCGGTAGTAGCAAATTTGCTGAATTTAACAAAATGCATGAACATACAACTTGGGTAAACAAATAAATTGACTAGGGGCTTGTGAAACTAAAGTTAAATATTAGTTGAAAAAGTCTTATTTATACTTTGACAAAAATGTGAAGAACGAAAGGGAATATTATTATCATCACTCATTTAACTGATGCAGTGAATTATGAGCCCTGAAGGTCCATCCACTTTCTTTAGAGCATTTACTGCCAACTTACAGTGGATTATTGTCAAGATTAAACTCTACTCACATCCGTACAGTTATGAGAGGGCAGAGGAGCAAACTCACATCTAAATAGTATATGGAAGTGTTTTCTAGACATGGTTCTCATTCAGTTATGTTAATAACTTTAGAAATAGATCCCATCATTCCCACAATGGATGCAGAAACCCAATGTCTAGAAAACAAAGAAATTTGTCCAGGGTCAAGCCGGTTAGTAAAAGATAGACCCTATAGTTCAACTCTGGTCTGTATGTGACTAAAGTAAGACAAAATTTTCCTAATTTTCTTTTCCTGAGCCAACTGTACCACGAGTGATACCATGACTGGAAATAGTTGAAGGACAGCTCCAACTTAGTGATGGGTGAATCTCCCCTCTGAGGATATCTGGGTCACCCTCAGGATGAAGATTATTCAGCTATTAGGAAAAGGGGAAACCTAGCTTGTGATGACTTTGGTCAGACTCTGTTGCTTCTTAAGTTAATAGCCATTCCTCCATCTTTTCCTTTTTGCTTAAAAATCCCAATCATGCCAAAACCGGTTTGGCTCAGTGGATAGAGTGTCGGCTTGTGGACTGAAGGGTCTCAGGTTCGATTCCGGTCAAGGGCATGTATCTTGGTTGCGGGCACATCCCCAGGGAGGGGGGGTGGCATGCAGGAGGCGGCTGTAAAAATCCCAATCATGTATCCAGTACCCAGGATTAATAATGATTGGTCTAAGATGATAAAGTCTATGCTAGTCCCCTTTGCCATTACTTTTTTGCCTACCCTTCTTTATAGTTCAGGATAGCTATGATATAGTTATGGCCAAAAAGACATTCATTAAACAATGTGTATTTTTGAGCATCTGCATATGTATCACCATGGTTTTACATGCTGAGGACATCCCCATGAACAAAACACAGAAAAGTGATGCTTTTATGAAGCTTACATTCCAATGAGGGGAGACAGTCAAGAAACAAATAAATACATATTAAAATACTATTAAGTACTTTAAAAAGATGTGGAAGAGAACAGAGTAAATCAGGAAGCATATCTAATATTGCTATACAGGATATGTTGGTCAGGTGTAAGTGGAATATTCTAGGAGGTTTCTGGAGAAGTTTGTGTTGTTTTATCCAAAGAATTATTTTAGATGTGAGTTCATTCTCATCTAACCTTTCTATTTTGCTCCAGATGTGGATAAAATGCCTGGGACTATAGCAGCCATTGAGTGATTGTGGGACAATAAACATGAGGACAAAATGTCAATATGCCAAGGTTAGTTGAGTGAAAAGATGGAGAAAGCCTGGGCATCATTGAGATGTTGCACTAAACTTAAAAGAAACACAAACAACTTTCTCTAGACTTTTCACTATGGGAGATAATTCAGCATCTCTATTGTGTAAGCCACTATTAGTCATACTTTTTTTTTTTTTGCAGCAGAAAGTATCCTAGTATAGCACTACCTGGGAAGCAATGCCATTTAGAGACAACCAAGTCACAACTAAGACAAAGGGCTGATTAAGTGAGTAAAGGATAAATTGAGGATTTGAGAAATTATTGATCATAGATCAGGAGGTTGAGGAAGCATGGGGTAGCATTTGAGAAGAATGGGAAGGTGAGCACCGATTTAGTATATTAGCTGTATTTTGCTATATGATAAAGTACTCCAAAACATCATGGCTTAAACATTAAATATTTACTATCTCACAATGTCTGTGGTCCAGGAATTAAAGAGTGGCTTGCCTGGATGGTTCTGGCTGAGGGCTTCTCATCTGGTTTCAGTCAAGTTGTTAGCTAGGACTGTGTCATCTGAATGTTTGACTGGGGCTGGGGATCTGCTTCCAAGATGATTCATTAACTTGGCTATTGGCAGAAGACCTTAGTCTTTGCCTTTGGGCTTCTCCAACGAGCTGCTTGCACATCTTCACCTGGCAGCTAGTTTCCTCTCAAAGCAATGAAAGCTTTAATGACTTTTCAATCTAACATGGGAAGCCACAATTCATCATGTTTGCAACATCCTATTGGCTATACACATCAGCTCTATTCATTGTAGGAAGGGATTACACAAAGGCATGAATCACCAGGAGGTCATCTTGGGAGATGTCCACCAGATTCCAACCCTGAGATTTACAGAGCAGATGATGAAGTTTCAGATGATCATGGATAGATTGTAGGGGAGACTTAGACATCCAGTGGTGAATGAGGCAAATAAGGATGTGAGACATTATGGGATTGGTCCTAATAATCTTAGAGGAGACTGGCAATCAGTTCTACAGTTGTTGCCTTCCATATGTTAATGGATAAAATCTTTCAGGCAAGTATTCTTTCTTGAGGCTCTTAGTAATGAGATCTCAGTGACTGGTGGTTGCTTCCCAGGATGCCACTGGACAGTATAGCTCAGTGATAAGTTTGAAGGTGCAAAAATAAAGGAAGAGAAGACTGAAACTTTGGTTCAAATTTTGTCTGCATACCAACCTCTCTCCCAATTAAAAACATTACTGACCATAGTTCTACCAGCAAATACCCCATCCCATCTTCCTTTCATTCCATTCTAAAAACCCATTTTAAACTCTTACTTCTCTCTTGGCACAACTAGTGTGTTATTCTTTACCACAAAGGCCTTCTCTACTCAGTAATTGAAAGCAGTTTATGTCAGAATGGCATTAATTATGTCAGAATCCATTGAAACCCCTTATGAAAGATATTTTGTTATTGTTGTTATTGTCGGTATGAATTAAATGCAAAGACACTACTTTTTTTTTTACAGTGAACAAGAGAGCCCATGGGATGAGGAATTCCATAAATAAAGGCAGTTAGGGGGGATTAAGGACAAGTCAACTTCTCAAAAGGATAAAGTGTATAGTTTCCAAAACATCCATCTCTGGGTATAGGCTGAAGACCAATATCTTTTTCTTGTAACTTGTTTTAGCAAAATTCCAGCATTTAATTATTAGTTTGGTGAATGACCACACCAGACCATTTAGTGTAACATGACAGGCCCTGAAGGGAGTAGTCAGTAATTTGAAACACTAACCATGTGTTTTGTCTAAAAAATTAATACCTGTAGCATGATTGGAGTGGCATGGTTCCACCAATCAAAATGTAGAAAAAAACTTCATGGCATTAATAAAGGCAGCTACTGTTCTGGCCTATGGAAAACATAACAGACACTATTTATTAACTATACTATATGCTATTGCTATAAATGCATTATCTCAATTTATCTTTTTGATGACTATCTGAGCTAGATAACAATAAATAGAGCTAATATTTACTCAACACACATTGTGATTCACAAATTTTTATGTTATTTATCTTTCTCAATCTTCATAATATGATAATGTTATTACCCATGTGTTAAAGATTTTAGAAAACTGAGTATTGGAAAGGTTAACTAACATTGACAATAAATGATGGAGGCAAGATTGGATACTGAGTTTTGTATGACTCAGTGCTCATATGCTTAACTGACATGCAACTTAAAAAAAGAGAGTAAAATGTAAGTCATTCTGATTGAACTTGAGGATGCAGAAGATAATGGACTAGATGGGGGTAAAGTCTGAATTCCACACATTTGAAAAACATTTCGTTTTATTCCAGCATGTTCCATTACAAATAGTACCTCCTATTGGGCTAGTCAATAGAGATCCTCAAGGGTTCCTTTTAATGGTTAGCAAAGTGTACATACAGATTTGAAGAGCTTGCAAAGAAATTGTTAGAAATGTAGCACTGGCTACCATTTATTACAGACATTATCACAAACTCGGACCACAACCCTGAAATATAAACACTAAGATATTAGACACTGCTATGTTGCCTACTCAATAATAATTCATTACCATCTTTCTCATTTTTAACAATTTTAGTGGAACTATCCACCTTCCTCTTGCGGTCTTATACTACAGGTCAAGTGGGTTCATGCTCCAGTCTGAGAGCGGAATCATGATGGAACTAAGCCAGTTACAGTGCGCAACCACCCTTGCCAGTGATTGGCTGGGCATGGGCATACAGCACAATTCTAGCCAATGAGGCATGAAGAATAGACTGCATAATGACTTCTGGGAAGATTTTCTTCACTGGCTTAGACATAAGCATATCAGAGAATATGTCCTCTTCCCCTACTGATCATTATCATGTCTGTGTGTCATGCCCAGAACTGCTTCAGTCCTCTCACAACAATGAGAAAAGTTAGACCAGCACTAAAGATGACAGAGAGAAAATAGGAAAAGAATACCTGCGGTCATGATAATGTCTCATTATCAACTCAGAGAACCCACTTGCCCTCCCTAAGAAGTCAGGTAAATAAATCAGGGGTTTTGCAATCTACAGGTCAGTGCTTTCTAACTGATAGATTTATCAGCCTATTATGCTGAGAAGGAAAGCAGCGTACTTTGTTAAGCAAGAAAACTGAGTAACTGCTTAAGGTCATATCCATTCAATGAAGGAGCAGGATTTCTACCCAAGTCTGTAATCTCGGGGCCTGTGCTTCACTGTAACACACCAGCTCTCAATCTCCCTTTTGCTGACTCCATTGGTGTTGCAAAATCCCGTCTTCCCAAAGAGCACTGAAGCCAATCAATCAAAGTGAATGTTTCCCTGCTGAATTCTCTACCTGAATGTGCAGATGGGCAGTGATGAGTAAGGAGTTTTCCTGAGTCCCCAGGACACTTTCCCAGCACAGGTACACAAAAAGCTCTCAATTCCATTCTTCAGTGCCAGAAATTAAAATGTCTTGACGGCTTGCCATTTTCATAGGAAAAGCTCACAACCCCTTAACAATACCTACAAGGCAATGTGGTCTCTGCTTTTCTCTCCAGCTTCTTTTGCTATTTATTCAGCCTAACGGTGGAGGACCCAGGACAGGTCTTTTTTTTGTTCTTATGAAATACATTCTCTGTCCAGCCTCAGAGCATCTGCAGGTTCTGTTCCCTCTGCTTTGACTACTATTTTTTATCGATTTCAGAGAGGAAGGGCAAGGGGAGAGGAAGAAAGAGATAGAACCATCAATGATGAGAATCATTGATCGGCTGCCTCCTGCATGCTCCACGCTGAGGATGAAGCTGCAACCTAGGCATGTGCCTTGACCAGGAATTGAACAATGACCTCCGGGTTCCTAAGTCGATGCTCCACCACTGAGCAACACAGGCCAGGCTGCTTTGACTACTCTTACTCCTCCTCTGTACTGAAATCCTCCCTTCTTATTCTCAGGTCACAGCTGTCCTCTTTTTAGTCTTCCAATTCTCTTTTAAAGCACTTATCACATCTCCATATTCATTTTTTTAATGCCTGTCTTCTCCACTAAATTGCTAGCTCCAGACTGGCAGGAGCTCTGTCAATCTTGTTTACCACCACTTCTCGGGCTCCTAGCCTAGGGGATTGAATTTAGGATAGGCTCCATAAATATTTGTTAAATGAGTGAGTGGATGATGAATGAAGAGAAGTCTCCACTCCTTGTGGTCCTGGTGTCGTCCCTGCCAATTATAGTGCCAGGCTTTCTGGCTCTACTGGAGAGTTTATGATGTGTTTCTGACCATCTTATTTCACCAAACCCTTATGTAAAAGGACTTGCCAAGGAATACTCAGGGCTCCTCCCTGAGATTGTATATACAGATACTAGGAGAAAGTAGCTTCCTTCTTTCACTGGGAGTTTTAAGCTAGACAAGTTGATGCTCATATGCCTAACAGATATGTAACCTAAAAAAAGAGAGAGAGTAAAATGTAATTCATTCTGATTGAACTTGAGGACGCAGAAGATAATGGACTGGATGGGGGTAATGTCATGTCATGTCCTTCTGTCCCCACTTCCCCTAACATAAAGAAGGAAGAGAAGAGAAGAGAAGAGAAGAGAGAGAGAGAGAGAGAGAGAGAGAGAGAGAGAGAGAGAGAGAGGAGAGCTGTAGACATAGAAAAATCCAGATATAGGAACAACATTTGGGTTCCTGGAGTTCTTGGAACCAGCTCTATCCCCTACATATCCAAGTTATTATATGAACCAGTACATGTCTTTTTGTTTTTACCAGTTTCAGATGAATTTCTGGCCATTGCAACAAAAAATAAAAGCATTAGAAAGTACATTCTGATGTTTAGATTAATGAAAACTATATGAAGAAAAGGCAAACAACTCACTCCTGGGTGTGCTAAGTTTAAGATGCTTATGAGAGCATCCAGGAAAGATGTCCAAGAGGCTGTTAAGCAAGGGGTGCTCAGTATGCAGGAGAGAGGGACTCTTAGGCGATCCTGCTAGCCGTTCTTAGTCCACCTTTTCCAATGGTCTTAGGCGACCCTGCTAGTGGTTCTCAACCTGTGGGACATGACAATAATTTTATGGTTGGGGGTCACCACAACATAAGAAACTGTATTAAAGGGTCATGGCATTAGGAAGATTGACAACCACTGTCCTAGAGGAAGGAGAATGAGAAGAGGCTGCTTCCAGAAGCTGGAGGAATAAAGAACCGCAAAATGCATGGTGTGGCTAAGCATTCTAAGTGATGCAGAGTGGCCATGTATGTAGTCATACCACCCTGTCTACTTAGAAGGAGACTGAGAAAATGTAGGGGACACTTGGGATATTGGATATGGTGAGCGTTATGGTGTCTGCCACAAGGATTAGGAGGGAACTCTGGGTGTGCCTGTCAGCAGGCCCGCTGGTGATTTTAGCAAGAGAAGATGCACTGGAGCAATGAGGCTGGAACCAGCTTGGAATTAGCAAAGGAGTGCAAGAGACACTGTTAGGTGCTTTGTAGACTCTGCTACACTTTCCTACATTTAATCCTGGCAAAACCTTATGTGCAAGATATGACTGTTACAGTTTTACAAAGTAGGAAATCAAGGCTAATGAAGGTCACTTGGTGGTGCAGATATTGTTTTTGGGGTGTTTGCTAAACGCCAGAACTGAGGATTCAGTAGTAGCAAAACAGACACATCCCTGCCTCGTGGAACTCACAGACAGAGAATCACAAAACTCAGTTTGAAATCACAGCTCTGGAACGTGCTGCCAATGAAAGTCTGCGATGCTGTATGAGAGAGAGCCTATAACACGCCTGGCCCATGGGTGGGATGCTTCTCCAGGGAGGGGATGAGTGCAGCAAGCAGGGTTTGGGGAGTTGAGAGTGGCCTGTCTGTCCCCCAGGCAGAGAAAAGAGTGTGTGCAAGGCGGCACGGAATGCAAGCAGAGTTCGAGGTGCTGACAGGTGTTGTGGCTGGATCATAAGGAGTCAGGGGGGACAGCATGGTATAAAACCTTGAGAGATGACATGGAGAGGGCTGTCCCCACTCCTGTGGGCCAGGTTGAGGACAGTAAAGCCATCTTATGCTTCAGTCTGCTGGCTTTCCTCTCTCTCTCCAGGAGAAGGGCATCGTCCCAAATAATCAGCCAAAGACACGGAAAGATGCTAAGATTCTAACCCAAGGCCGGCCCACTCCAAGCCATTCCACGCTTTGCTGCACCCCAGAGAGCTCAGCTGGAGACGCAGGAAGGAGGGACTGCCTAGCAATGTAGATTTAGAGTGAGTCAGGATAACCGAGCAGCCTGTTGTTAGGCACATTCTGAGTTGGAGAAACCCGGACAGGTGTACTCATCACTTAGTATCCCTCCCACAGAAAACCTCCCACGGAATTCTCAAATAGATGGCCCCGTTTTCTGTGCGATGTGGAACATTTCTCTCCCCGCACAAGGGCAGTTTCGTAAGCAATTTTAGCAGGTCTCCAGGCTTTCTCCGTTTCATCCTCCAACTGCCCTAGAAAGTGGAGAGCGCTGTCAAGCCGACTTTGCAAGCACTGAATCTGGAGGGTTTGCTTCTGAGGTCATTAGTCTGAGCTGTTGAAAATCCCATTGTCGAGGTCCTTTGGTCTTTCATGAGCTAAAAATCAAGCTGATAAAAACACGGAGCATGGGCAGAAACACTGGAGATGGGGCAGGGGAGAAGAGGTGGCTTTTGCTCTAGAGACAGTTTTGTTTACATGACCTTTTAAAATAAGCATCATTTGGTCCCTCCCCCTCTCATTTACGTAAAGAAAGATAAAGGAGAAGCATCACAGTGTCCTTTGAGGGCAGCATGGACAGGAGGGGTAGTGCCAAGACCCTATCTTCCCTGGCAAATGAAGCTCTTTGTCTATAAACGCTCAGAAGTTAGGGGTGTGGCTAGAATACCCTTCCTTTTGTTTTAAAAAATTACAAGTTCTCGAACAGCTGTCCTTCAGGGGACTGAGGCAACTTGGGGCCCTCCTACAGTCTGGCTGGTTTTCTGCTCCAGCTTCTCACCCATATCCATGAATTCCAACATCATGTTGCAGAGGACATTTTCCTCTGGCAGGAAAACTGAGAAACGTCTTTGGCCCCCACACACATAGGCCCCTATAAAACACATTTTAAATTGGGTAACATTTTAGGATCAGTAAGGTCGTTTGCTAATAATCAGAGTCTCCACATTTTGTCTTTAACTCTCAGTTAAGGCTGACCGATATTGAAAAAATACAAGTTGTGTATTTGACAGGTTTAAAAAAGATTAATTGTTTTGCCAGGACTGGTTTGGCTCAGTAGATAGAGTGTCGGCCTGCGGACTGAAAGGTCCCAGGTTCGATTCCGGTCGGGGGTATGTACCTTACTTGTGGGCACATCTCCAGTGTGGGGCGTGCAGGAGGCAGCTGATCGATGTCTCTCTCTCATCTGTGTTTCTGACTTTCTATCACTCTCCCTTCCTCTCTGTAAAAAATAAATAAAATATATTTAAGAAAAAAGATTGTTTTGTTAGCTCGGGTTTTTTGCCATCAGATCACAGTCTCACAAATGTGGAGGAATTATTTTGAGTCCGAATTTTTTTGTTGTTGTTGATTTTTCACAGAGAGAAAGGGAGATGGAGAGAGAGTTAGAAACACCGATGAGAAAGAAACATCAATCAGCTGCCTCCTGCACATCCCCCACCGAGGATGTGCCCACAGCCAAGGTACGTGCCCCTGACCAAAAATCGAACCCAGGACCCTTTACTCTGCAGGCTGATATGCTATCCTCTGAGCCAACCTGGTTTTGGCTTGAGTCAGAATTTTTATTTGTGACTTTTGGGGCTTGGATCTTCCATTTATGCCAGATCCAACTTCTTAGAAAACATCTTCAGATGCAATAATGAACTTGAACCACTTGATGGCCACATTTCAAAATCCTTTATCTTATTTCCCCACCTCTGGCAATGTTCTATTCCAATTCGTTGCCTCTGGGACTAAATAAATCTGCCCTTTTCTGCTTGAGTAGAATGTCCATTCTTTCAGCTGCAAGATACGTGTCTAAAGTGGTATTGGACTCTTAATAGGTCTTCACTAAAAATAGGTAATAAGCAAATGAATGTGAAAACCCAGTTTCTTGGGAAAGTTTGAGCTTCATTATGTTTCATACTTTTGAAATTTAGATAACTGTTGTGGCATGTCACATTAAAAAGGTTAAAAGAAAGTAGAGATTTTAGAAAATGGTTTGGATGCATACATTTCAAAATACTAGTAGCATTATAACCATATTAATAGACCTCTTAATAAAAGAAGAAAATCTTTCTTTTCATTTCTTGTCCATATGCAATCCCAATTCTAAAGCTTGCCTAACTGTTTTCATCAGGGGAATGTACGGTGCCCTTTTTTTTTTTCATTTAGCATTTAACTTAAGGATTCTACCATACTAACTCTTATCCACTGTGCGTTGAGGAAGTAAGCAGAATGTTCTTGGTCTTGTTCTTACTGTCATACATGAATCCATTTCTACAGTACATAATAATAAATAATGCTATAATTAAAACTTCCAAGAGAAATAGTCCTGTTTAGAGAAAACTATGCTTTTCTGAGAGTGAAACACTGGTGTATAACAGATCTGACTATGATGTGTGATCATTTTACACATGACATATTTATCAATTGAAAGGGGCCAGCTATAGAATCTTAGAGAAAAGGAAAGTCACATCTAAGAACTATTGATGGAGGAGGTACCCTTAACAGTAAAACTTTTGGGTAGTTTTAATCCCAGTAACAGGCCAACTCTAAAGTAGAAATGAATATAGGGTTTTGCAACCAAATTGTTTGACTCTGCAAATCCAATGACAGAAACATTCATAACAGAATTTTAGTCTGATCTCATTAAAAATTCAGTTCTTCTATCTCTGTTTTAATTTCATGTGCATCACATAAACTTCTGATTAGAATTTGGTTTTCTATGCAAGTCTTCCCTCAGTGGAAGAACAACCCTCTCAACAGTTTTGAGTATTTCTAGCCCTTCTATCAGAGATCTTTCATTAAAAAGTAATACATTAGCTTCCAGTGCAGTTCTCTACTGAAAGAAAAAGTACTAAACAGATACTTCAAGTATTCCTCATCCCTATTACAGCAATCTCATCCATAAATAAATTAATTGACATCTTAATTATATACTTTGGTCCTATGAGCTCTGCTAATGTGAGATGAATCTGTTGATGATGTACTAACAAAAATCAAGTCCGAGTCTAGGATGCTGAGTCAGATGCTAAACTAGAGTAAGTTCTCCAAGGTATTTATCCTAGACCAGTGGTCGGCAAACTCATTAGTCAACAGAACCAAATATCAAGAGTACAACTATTGAAATTTGTTTTGAGAGCCAATTTTTTTAAACAAACTTCTTCTAATGTCACTTCTTCAAAATAGACTCACCCAGGCTGTGTGATATTTTGTGGAAGAGCCACACTCAAGGGGCCAAAGAGCCACATGTGGCTCGAAAGCCACAATTTGGTGACCACTGTCCTATATCATCCAGTTTCTTAAGACATAGCTTGCCAGCTTTGTCTTCTAGTGGCTTCACATTAATATTACCATTGGTATTAAATGATGAGTGCCATTTCTACTGAAGAACTCTCATGTTAGTCAAGAAACGGGTTCAAACTTTGAAGATCCTGAAGCTCATATAATGAATGTGAGGGCAGAGGATTTCTTTAAGAAAAATAAAACAAAATTGTGAGTGCAAATTTAAGTGGGCATTTCAATATTTATTCAGAGGTCATAACAAATCATAAACTTAAAAATTCTGACAAACACCATGCATATAATGATAAACTAACACTTGTATTAATCAACTGTCTGGTGGTCTCTACAATAATTTCTCCTTCCTCTTTGGCAGTATATTCTTCCATCACCTTTTCATATGACAATGATTTTACAATATTATTTTCTATAGAAAGGATAGCAAATGCAATTCAGACTTTCTTCTAGTATGTTGAATCTTTTAGAAACATTTATTTTTCCTTATAATTCATTATTGGAAATGCCTTTTTTTCTGATAAGTGTATCCAGTGCTATAAATTTACCTCTAAACACTGCTTTTGCTGTAGCACACACTTTTCAATATTGTTGTTTTTATTTTTTGTTGTAGTTACTTTTTTTGTAAATCCTCTTTTTGTTTCTTTCTGTAATTCCATTATGTGTCATGAAGGTTATCCAGCTGAGATTCATTGCAATTCCTGAATCTAAAACTTAATGTCTTTAAATAATTCTAGACAATTCTCTTGAAATAATGCCTTTCTCCCATTCTTTTTCTGGAATTCTTCCTGAAATGGCTTTTTTTCTGGATTTTTAATAAATATTGACTTAACTTTTTTCTTTATCATTTATATTAATGTTAGAGTCACATTTTCTAAGCATTTGTTTCTCAGTGTTGTGTTTTGGATAATTTCTTTGTATCTATATTTTATTCACCAATTTTCCTCTTGGCTGTATCTCATTTTCTGTTGTGGTCTTAGTTTCAGTTGCCATGGCTTTTGTTTTTAAAAGTTCTATTTGGCTTCCCATTATGCTAAGTCATATTTTAAGGTTTTTTTTAAATTTCTTATTCTCATTTCAAACCTCCTTATTTCCTTAAACATAAAACTTATACTTTTCATCTGACAATTCCAATGTCTAAAATATTTGTGAGTCTGATTCAACTATCATTGTGTCTGCTGATGTTCACATAATGCTTTGTTTTTATGTGCTTTTCATGACATTTGGCTGTGAATTGCTCATTTTCCTTGGAATGAATCTGGGGATATTTAACTTTAAAGACTAGATTGAAGTCGTGTTTCTCCAGAGAAAATTTATGTATTTTTTAGCTATTCGCCTAGCAGCACTATACACCTGTCCCAACTCTAAATGCAATTGAGGGTTTATCTATCACCAAGATACCTTGAATTTGGGGAACAACATGTCTGAGTCCTGGCTTGTGGTTTCAAATTCAAAGAGAGACTTTTCCCTTTCCTTTGAATGCTAAGGTAGAGACCGACAGGTTTTCTGGTAGTTCCCTTATGATTTTGTGATGTGTGTGTGTGTGTATGTGTGTGTGTGTGTGTGTGTTATTTTTTCTCATTTGTCTTAATTAACAAGGATGATGTGGTCTTTTCAAGTGCTAACTTTTCATGGCAATATTATTACTTTTTACTATTGAATGTATTGGGGTGACATTGGTTAATAGCATCATATAGGTTTCAGGTGTAGATTTCTATGATATAAGATCTGTATATTACACTGTGTGCCCAGCACCCAAAGTCAGATCTTCTTCTATCACCATATATTAGACCCCCCTCACTCCTCTAGAAATATTCTACCAAGCAGCCCTTCTGGAGGGGGCACTGGATTTTACCTCCTATTCCCTGCACTCAGCTGTCCTTATGAAAACTCTCATTCTCCTGGGCCCAGCAGAAACCTACAGCACAAAGCCTGCTTTTGTTTCTTCCTTACCTTCCAGGTACCAACTCGCACTTGATTTTTGGTCTCTGCACACTTCTTCTTATAGTTTCAGACCCATGGTGTACTTTAAAAGGTTTTAAATATATATATATCTTATTCAGTATTTCTGTTGTTTCAATCATCTGCCATTGTGCAGAGAAGTCACAGCAAGCCAGAGACCGCCATCCTGACAAAGTCCTATTGACAGGCTGAGCCAAGAGCCTGTGTCTGGTGACTCCTCACCATTTCCAGAACTGATAACAGTGCTTCCCTGTGCCTAAAGCTATTTGTACTAGCAATGTGATTTATGTTCAACACCTGCTTTTCTTCTGTGAGTCTGGAATTTTGGTCCACACTAGGCAGAGAGCGCCTACATGATCAGCCTCCCATAAAAACCCTGGGCACAGAGTCCCTAATGAGCTTCCCGGGCAGACAACACTACGCAGGTGTTGTCATAACTCATCGTTGCGCAAGCCAAGTGCATCCCATGTAACTCCATCGGGAGGAGACTCTTGGAAGCTTATTCCTGGTTTCCTCTGGACTTTGCTTCAGGCATCTTTCTCTTTCCTGTACTAGATCTTAGTGGTACATATGAGCATAAACTGAGTCCTCCCAGTGAATCAGCAAACCTGAGGGAGGTCTTGAGGACCTGCCACCCAACCAGGAAAGTTCTCCAATATACCTTCTTCAAAGAGGCTATTCCCCATCGAATGGTTGGAAATTACTGTAATCTAGAGATGTTCATTTAGAGCAGTGGTTCTCAATCTTTCTAATGCTGCAAACCTTTAAAATAGTTCCTCATGTTTTGGTGATCTTCAGCCATAAAATTATTTTCCTTGCTATTTCATAACTGTAATTTTGCTACTGTTATGAATTGTAAGGTAAATATGTGTGTTTTCCGATGGTCTTAGGCTCTACAGCAGCAGTTCTCAACCTATGGGTCAGAACCCATAGGTTGAGAACCGCTAGAAGGGTCACCTAAGAGCATAGAAAAACACAGATATTTACATTTCCATTTTGAAATGTAAATATGTCTTACATTGTTACCTAAAATGCTCTTGATAGAATTGAAAGGTTCCGGGTTGGGTAGGGTCGCACAGAACCAACTCAAGGCTCAGTGTAATCAAAATGGTATTTATTCAAGGCATCAGGGTGCAGCTGGGCTGAGTTTGAGAAAGAAATCAGAGCAGAATGGGGGGAGGAGAAGGCTTTTAGGTGCCTAGGGAGAGCTGCAGGCTTCAGCTGACATTCATATCTGGACTCTGCTGCAGGCGGCTTCTGTTGAGCACATATCTGGGCTGTGCAAGAATTGTGATCTTAGAAGTTTCTGTAAGATATTTGCCCACGGGGAACATGTTTTTACAAGACTCGGGCTTACAGAATGAGTTTCCCTTGACATTTGTTAGATTTGTAAGGCTCAAGCCTTGTGTTCTCCAGTTAACCCTTTCAAGAATTTACAAATGCTCACTTCCCCCATGTTGACCATGGATCAGTACGTTCCCTAAAGATTTCTGTGGCCACTGGTCACATAAAAGGCCAAAGTACTCTGGCAGCTGCACACAAGAGACCAACTGGCACATAACTATATTGCTCTTAATATTTAGTCAGCAGATTGCTGCCTTTTCATTCCAAAGGACTCCCCACCATAATTGCCATGGTCTGCTATTTTGAGACGTTTTGGCTATCAAATGGTATTTACTAAGGACAAGTCATTCATTTTTCCATTTTACCTGTTAACCCTATAACTGCTCATCAGTAATAATTTACATCTCCCCTATCAAAAGCAAATGAACTTGAGTTCCAATATGTATGGGCAGGCTCCTCTTGGATAAATATTCAATGCCTGCTGGGGTTCTTGAAATCTTGAACATTGACCCTTCCTGGGACTCCTCCAGCTCCACTGAGGACCAGGATGGGAGTAGCCCTCCATGGCCTCTCAGTCGCTGAAGAGTGACGTGGGTTGGACAAGAGTGAGATTTAAACAGTGACAAATGAATGAGTGGAAATCTCTGCCACAATGCTTGCTTGGTATGTGAGATGTCAGTAGTATTTATGTCATGGTCTAGATCCACTTATTTTGACCTTAAGTTGAGTGAGCCCACTGTGGGAGACAGAGACGGGCTTCTTGCAGCAGTGGCAAAGCAGGCTAATACCTCAGCTTGGCCCCAGGTGGGCAGAGTTAGAAAGAGTACATGGCTAGAAGGAGGGTAGCAATGTACCATTGAAGCCTGCCCACCATCAAGTTCAAAGAGTATGTGCAGCCCAGCCAGCACCACTCAGTGGCTGAGCGTCAACCTATGAACCAGGAGGTCACGGTTCAATTCCCAGTCAGGGCCCATGCCTGCAGGCCCAATATCCCAGTGTGGAACATACAGAATCCAGCCGATCAGTGATTCTCTCACACCATTGATGTTTCTGTCGCTCTCCCTCTCCCTTCTTCTCTGAAATAAATAAAAATATATATTTTTAAAAGAGTATATGCAGAAATAAGACAGGCAATAAAGCCAAAATGTCAAGAGCCACACACAAACAGGGTGAAAGATGAGCAACAGAGGCAGAAGTGATAGAGTGAAATCCAGAACATGTTCAGAGGATAGCAAAAACTTGCTTTTTGCTGAGCTCCAGTGACATGGTGGATTGGGAAGAGGTCGAGTCTGCCAATTTTAAGACTAGAAGCCAAGATGAAACAGCAGGCACTGTGTTTCCATGTCCATAACTCTCTCCTAGTGCAGCACCCACTCGGGGAGTGGCGCTGGGATGGTTTAAAATACAGTAACTCCCACAAATACTTTCCTCTGCCAGCTAACCTTGACTCCGGCCTCAGCATTGTACCTTAAGGGAACAGCCACATACAGTGTTAAAAACAAAGGCCCAGGAGGTTGTGTTACCTCCACCCCTCTCCAAACACAAAATAGGAGCAGGTTTCTATGCCTAAATCCAAAACACTATTATTAACTTGTTCTCTCATTTGAAAAGAGGAAATGATTTGAGGTGGATCTGACTCAAGAGGAAGTTGAATGCAGGGCTGCAGGAGGCCTCGATGGAGGCGAGGCGCTAATGTGGGATTCAATTGAAAAGCCCTGAGTGCTAATTTTTCTGTTCTCATAGTTATTGGAGCCATAGGATTAAAGCTGGCCTACAGTATAAACAAGGTCATTTCCAGACCTCAACCTTATGTCTGTATAGGAGGCTAGGAAGTGCTCTCACCTGGGTCATCGCATTTGCATTTGTACGGCTGCCCTGTGAAATAGAAGAGAATCATTCCCAATCACCCCATGAGGAACACAGCCTGAGTAAGGAGCTGGCTGTGGGGAGGCACTTCATATTTGGCATTTCTGAGTGATAGAGCTCCCTACCTGGACTGGAATGTCAGAGGGAACTGTTGAAATCCATTCTTGGCCCTGTGGTTTCCATAGCAATCCTCATCCTCCCCTCAGCCCCATTGCTGCTGTCTGCTGTGTTTGTCTCCCATCGCTGGCATCCAGTCAGCCCTTTCCAGAGACGATGGGAGGCAAGTGGGTCAGTGGGGTCAGGAACACCCTCTGGCCACAGTAGTGGGGCAACTCCATCTGAATACTCTGTCAAGTTGCTCATTTGTTACTTGATACCCTTTTACTGGGTTCAATGCACTGGGCATTCTCTTGCCTCATCTTCTGAGCACTGGCACCCCAAAGAACGTCCCATCTGATATATTCAATACATGTCAGCTGCTTGGGGTTTGCTCTACACGTGGCTAGTGGCAGTCCCAGGTCTCTGGGGCGGAGGGTCCTGCTCCTGTGCTCTGTACTGGAAGCCTTTTGACTCAATGCCTGCCTGGTCTTGGCCTTGGGTCTCTGCTAGGACAGGGTCCCCATAGGATGCCAGTCCCTTCGGACTCCCTGCTCATTGGCCCTGCATCATTTGGTGTTGAATTACAGGTCCCTTCCCTGGAGAGACAGGATAGAGCTTTGCTCCTGCCTCACTACAAGTCCCATTAGCTCTTGCCTCATTCTACGCTTGGTCTTTCTTTTATTTTTTCATCTTTTCCAGACTTGAAAGTTGTTCAGATCCATTTAAAAGGAAAAGAATGTTCTTTGTTCCTCAATAGTGCCTTCAATGATTTTTTTATTATGAAAATGTGTATAAGGCTTCAAAGTACTAATTAGTGTTTCTTATCAGCAAGCCAATCTCTGTCCCTTGAAAGTCACCTGCCACTCATGCTTCCTTGCAAGGTTGGAGATGTGCCATAGGGAGAAAAGAAGGACAATCCCATGCCAGCATCATCTGGCTTTAGCAATACTTGCAGAAACCAGGAATAGAAAAGAGAAGAAAAACAAAACAAATAAACCATCACCACTAACAAAAGCAGGCCAGCCTATCGGATCCCAGGAGACTGGGGGAAGAAGGCAAAGGACAGGGAGGGGTCATGGAGAGAGAACGTAGCCTCACTTACTATTTGGGAGCTGGGGAAGAAATCACTTTGCAGCACCCCACGCCAATCCGGGGTGAGTAAATACAAAGATAACATTGTGGTGCAGGGTGAGTTGTGGTTCTCAAAGTGTGGTCACGACACTGGCAGCAGCCCTTGAGAACTCACTAGACAAGTACATCCGTGAGCCCACCACAGACCTATGGTCACTGTGTTTATATAGCTCATATGTCACTGAAAAGCCAAGATAAATTTTAAAAATTCAAATTGAAAACGTGAACAGAATGTGGTAGCTATTATTTAGCCTGGTTCACCCCTCATTTTTCTCTATTACCTTCACAGTGAAATCTTCAGTAACAAACCTGGAAACTCATCGTTTTGACACAGTTGGATATCTATCTTGAGACATCTACTCTGTACAAAGTCACGAAAATATTCCATTGTCTCTTCTAGAAACTTTGTTGTTTTACTTTGCACAGTTAGATCCACACTTGGGTGATACCTTTGGATGCAGCGGCCATAG
>JAAGEH010000016.1:19044116-19178938 GCA_011751065.1 Lasiurus cinereus | reverse complement strand
AAGTGACAGGCTGGAACTCAAATCCAGATGCTTGGGTTGATAAATAATTTGAAACACACACACATACAAAACAAAACAAAAAAAAAACCTCTTATCTTTTATCTCCCTCCACAATAGTGAAAGCTAAGTGATAGTGCAGGCCACCATTGTTTGTTAGCAGGAGGGTACAGGGTCCCCATTCATTCTAAGACTATAGGGAGATAGAGGGTGACTGGTAATGGTGTCAGGGAAGACCTGATAACAGGTTTTAGGTGAAGCTGTCAACACTCCCGCCCCAGTTCAGACCTCTCACTGTGATGCTGTGTGTGCTCCTCCGGTTGTCATAGAAACAGGATCTTTCCTTCTGACTCTTATCCCCTTTGCTGAGTGTTTGGTTTCCCATTTTTTAATGAAATTAGGCCTGCAGTGGAGTGTGCACACTCGCTCCCACATGGCCCTGCCCCTCCCACATCAAAGCAGTGTAGATGTTTTGTGCACGTGGGTGCTGTGGGAAGTTCTGGTCTCCCTGGCCCACTGTCCCAAGGCTGCTCCCCACTTGGCTCCAGCACTTATAGTTTGATACCAGCAATCTCCAAGTTCAAACACAGGAGCTATTTTTGGAATCTGGGATCAGGCACAGAGGAGGAGACTGGATTAATAAAATATTAAGAAACTAGGGAGAAGATTCTGTTGACCCAAAGAGGGTATTTGTGATCTGCTATTATAGCTGGGAAGATAGTCCTAATTGGAAAAAAAAGAAAAGCAGTCCTCTGTCGATATTAAACTAAGTTTAATCGAGTGTTAACGAGGCCACCGTACTCTCAAGATACCTCAATGGTTCTCTTGACAAGAATTTGGGTCTTGAGTTATATTCCCTGGTTGTATGCTGAGTCACATTCCTCTCTGTCTTCCGAAATGTTTATTAATGGTGTTTTGCTGTGGAGAAATTTTTTTAGGACACAAGGTAGTTACTTGATTCTTTACTGCTCTTAGTTGTTAAGACTAAGATATATTATAAATATGTATGTACATTATAAAAATTTCATTTCATGAGCCATTTTCTGATTTCTTCTTTTAGGAAGGTAGGGAGTAAGGAGCAGTTACTCTCATTATAAACCAGTGGATATACAGAAGGGGATTCCTGAACATGTTCAAGGTCCTTGTCATCATTATTTCTACTGGTTAATAGCAGGCCTTCTTTAAACTCCCCCCACCACCCGCCATCCCCAGAGCTCATTCTATTCCTCCCACTCTCTATACCTCCTACAATGAATATACTCATATCACCTGCAATGAATATACTCATACCATCTCTCTCCTCTTAACTATTCTGCACTTACCTACATTAGAGGTTTCTGGGACAAACCTTAGAGGCAGGACAATGGGTACAGAGTATTTGTGTTTTTTCTATTTGTTTTTTTAAATATAGTTATATTTTTTATTGATTTCAGAGAAGAAGTGAGAAGGAGAGATAGAAACATCCATGATGAGAGAGAACCATTGATTGGCTGCCTCCTACATGCCTCCCAGTGAGGACCGAGCCCGCAACCCAGGCATGTGCCCCCAATGAAAATCAAACCTGGGACCCTTAAGTCTGCAGGCAGATGCTCTATCCACTGAGTCAAGCCTGCCAGGGCAACTAGGAGTATTTGTAAGAGAAGGTAGACAATACAAATTTAGTAAGTTGAGTGTCTAGGGAGGCCACTATGTCAGACATGATTTTGTTTTACCCACCAAGTAATCCATGCCTCTAAGAACCATGGTGCCCATTCCTACTGTCATTGAACACATGTAAGATGTGTCAGTGGCCCTGTTGGTCTTATTGTATTACATGTAGTGGGACAGATCACATTATAATCAAAATCATTTCTTCATCCAGGTGCTCTAGGTCCCTGGGAAACTGCTGAACGTACTCCAACCTGTATTGAAACCCATTTCTAGTATCTTGACAGAAATGGCCCTGAGTTGGAGATTTGCTGCACTTAATGTCAAAGAGATGCTCATTTCTTTTGGAGCAAGCCTTTCTGTTCACCTGCTGCAAGAATTCTCAAAACACCAAAGCAGCCCTTACTTATTATGCTGCACTGGAACTGAGAATCACATGCCAATACCAGCTAAACCCGGCACAGTGGGGCCCATCTTCCAACAGAATACATTAGACTTAACAATAGGTTTCACTTGTCACTCAACATTCAGCATCAGACATTATAGAGAGTTAAACAGTCGATCCTGAGGGGTAGAACATTCCCCCGAGATTAGCTTATATAACATCCCAGAAATGGGAGTCCATTTTATCCTAAATGTATCAGCCCTCAAAATCTCTATGCAGAAAGTCAACTGACGGAACAATTTTAGGAAAGCATGACTATTTGTATCCCATGAGTTATACCTGGAAATTCCCTTGGCCTTAAACCTGGTGGGCAGAGTTGTCCACAATGCAAACTTGCCCACAATCTCTGGCCCAGAACTTTCTGTTTTGAAATCACAGGATGTGCCAGTCCCCAAAGCAGGAACACCCATCCGCTCCTTCCGTGTCCATTTCCATCACCTGATATCCAACTTTGTCAATGCATCCTGACCCCAACGGACTGTATACTTGCCCTTTATCCTCAGCATTTACTAGCTCAACTTGTATATCAGTCAGGAGAGGTCAGATTACATCACACTAAAAAAGGTCCAAAATTTCAATTGCTTAACACAACAGAGACTTATTTTTAACTCCTGCAAAGTTTCCAGTGGGGCTGAACAACTCTCTAGGCCAACTGTTCTTCCCCCAGTAGCTAAGCAATCCAGTTAGAAGGGTCTCCTAACCACCTTCTACCTGTATCATCGGGGCACTCAGAACCTCAGTAGACCTGAAACAGAAGAACTGTCTAGAACAGGGGTTGGTAAACTAAAAGGACCGGATGGTAAATGTTGTTTATTTATTTGTTTGTTTTATTTTTTAAATATATATTTTTATTGATTTCAGAGAGGAAGGGAGAGGGAGAGAAAGAGAGATACATCAATGATGAGAGAGAATCATTGATTGGCTGCCTTCTGCACAACCTCTCCTGGGGATAGAGCCTGCAACTGGGGCAAGGAATTGAACAGTGACCTCTTGGTTCATAGGCTGATGCTCAATCACTGAGCCATACTGGCCAGGTCAGGTAGTAAATATATTTTACATTGCAGGCTGGGAGATCTTTGTGGCACCTCCTCAGCTCTGCTGAGGGATCATTAAGAGAGTCTTAGATCACATATAAACAAATGAGTAAGGCTGGGCTCCAATAAAATGTCATTTACAGAAACAAGCAGTGGGCTGGATCTGACCTGCAGGCTGTTGCTTCTCAATTCCTCACCTAGAGTCTCTCATTGGCCATGACATGCCTTTGCCTGCATGTGACACATGTTTTATTTGCTATTGCGAGTCACATGGCAAGCCTCGGGAGCCAGAAAAGGATGATTTTCCCATGTTTTCAGGAGAGAAGGGGAAACTATTTATGAGTAGTACTGACGTCTGCACATGTTCTGTGCAGTTTTAGAACACTCTCCTAAATGGGGCCATTAAAAATAGGAATTAAAGTCAGCAGTCTGAGATTTGAATATTACATGTGAAGACACCTGGTAGTCCTTCATGACCCAGGGCAAATACATTTAACTTCTTGAGAGCGTCAGTATCTCCATCCGTAACATGAAGATGCTAATCTCTATCTCGCTGGAACTGTTTGAGGATCAAGTGAGATATCGCAGGAGAAAGGGACTTGGACGCGAAAAACCAAGGACTCACACCATGTTTATTTGCTGTTGCCCTGGGTTTCTTAGCAGCCAGTTTCAGGCTGTTCTTCCATTTAAAATGGACACCCACCCACAGAGGCCTGGGCATTGTCACACTCTGAGTTCCAACCTCAGTGTCTGAAATGGTAGCCTGAGCCAGGACTTGGGCTGAGCCTCCGGAGCTGACGTCTGGAATTCTTCTTTTTATTCTCTCTAGGCTCCGGCCCATAAGATGGCCCAGAGTGGGCCCAGCTGGAGCCTGGCAGTGGAATGCCTAGCTGAGTTAAATAAGAAAGAGAAAGGTACCTTTCTTTATAAACAAAATTGCTTTTATGAGTTATGTAAATTTTGTTGTCCCTGCCTTTTTCCTCTTGGTATCCAGGAGCGCCTCATTAGCACTTAAACAGTTCTAAGCCACTTCAGTGCCTGTGCATTTGTGGGTCCAGCCCTGTGTGCTTTAACTGCACCATTTCCAGGCCTCGGGGTGGCTGGGAAGGCATGGGTGGGGGGTGGGCTGTGGGGGTGAGAGCAAGGGGAGATGAGAAGAGCTTCAGAGAGGCATGTAAAGGAAGGGAACTAATGTTTAGTGAGCACTCCACACATGATCAGATTTTAGCCCCACAATAGTGCTGAATTGCTGGCTCTTTAACCTTCACGCACACACACACACACACACCACACACACACACACACAAAGGAAACCCAGAGGGTTTAGGTAACACACCTAAGATCACACAGCCAGGAGGCTGCAGAGCCCAGATCGGAGCCTGTATCCTCCACAGAGCAGCCCCATCCTGATGGGTGTCAATGACTCCTCCTTTCTTCAGAGCTGTTCACCCAATCCTCTCTCCCACTGGGAAAGGCAGGTAATGGCCAGGTAACTCATTAATGGGCCACTTCCCTGCTTCATCCATCACACCTACAGAGGTCATTTCATTCCTGCCTCTCCCTTCTCCCTCCATGGACATTTAAGGCTGAGTTTGCAGATCGAAGGGTTATCTTTTGTCAATAAACCACCAAAAAATAAGCAACATCTTAGAGGAGAGCAAATCAGAAGATAAGGAGATAGGATCTGACAACAACAACAACAACAACAACAAGAGAGATTTATTATTAATATTAGCCAATCAGTTTTCCATATATTAACTATGTAATCCTGACAACAATCTCACGAAGTAAACACTATCACCTATAATTTATAAAACGGAGACACCTAGATCTGGTGCTGCAACTTGCCCAGAGTTGCACAGTTAGTAAATGACAACACTGGGATTTGAACCTTGTAAGGATGACTCCAAAGCCCAGTTTCTTAACTATTCTGTTGGTCACTTCAGCCACGTGGGAGGTTTTGTTTGTGTTTTTGTTTTTGTTTTAATGCCAGTGGCCAGCCTTTACCTCAAACTATTCTGATGCATTTGGTATGAGATAGGGCCCGGGACATGTATTCTTCACAATTAATGAAAAGTCTTATTAGCAACTGGTGGGCAGCTTCCAGGGATGCTAAATGTCAAGTGTGCTTGAGACAGTATTGTCCAAGAAAGAATTTTTTTCTGGCCCAGATTATCAATAACAACCCACTGGCATAAGAGGAATATGAATCTCAGATCTGTGGGTGCATATTTCTAAATTTTACTGAGTGTCAAGGGAGATGGACTGTGTTCTCTTGTGGATGAATGGATTATTCTACTTAAAACTTTGCAACCCATAAGTGGTGATGAAGACCCAAGCAAGTCTACACACTGGCCTCCTTCAGGCCCAGGGCCTTCATGACTGAGAAAGCATATCACCAGCTGGCCTCATGGCTCCTCATTTGCAAAATGGGATTTTAAAAATTGGCAAAAGGTTCTTCTAAAGATTAAATGAAACATCATATGCAAATTACAGTATATAAACTTGGAACATAACAAATACTTATGAACAGAATGTGTACATATGACTAAATGAATGCCATTTTCCTCTTTGGGCTGATTAGAGAAGAATCTATGCTATCTTATTTAAAGCATAATAAATTAACATAAATAATAATTATAGCCTGGCTGGTAAGGCTCAGTTGGTTGAGTATCAATTTATGAACTAGGAGGTCATGGTTCAATTACCGGTCAGGGCACATGCATGGGTTGTGGGCTTGATCCTCAATGTGGGGCAGGCAGGAGGCAGCCAATCAATGATTCTTTCTCAGCATTGATGTTTCCATCTCTCTCTCCCTCTCCCTTCCTCTCTGAAATTATTTATATATATATATATATATAAAATTATAGATGGATGAATTTGAAACATCTCACAAGAAAGAGAGGCCTTGAAGGAGCCAATGATCAAGGGACTGGGGGAGTGATTAACTCAGCTCCTCATACCAAAACACTTCCCCTTTTAGAGCATTCCTGCAACAACCCAGGACTCAGTGGCAGCAGCAAGACCCTGCCTGGTTCAGAAAGCTCCCAGCATTACCAAAAATTGGCAGACCACTCTTGGTGAACTTGAGAGCTGATTTTGCTGAATTTTGAAAGTTAAATACACTTTCAAAGCCAATCTGAAAGGCTCATAATGTATGATTCCAAAGATGTTACATTCTAGAAGAGGCAAACTGTGGGGAGAATATCAAAATCAGTGGTTGCCAGAGCTTGGGGCTGCAAGAGGGAGAGATGAACAGTGGAGCCCAGGAGATTTTAGAGAAGCGAGATTGTTCTGTATGCTACTGTAAATAGCAGATGTATTTCATTAAATATTTGTCAAAACCCATAACATGCACAACACAAAGAGTGAACCTAATGTGAACTTTAGTGCATAGTAATTATTATTATTGGCTCATCACTTGTAACAAATGCTAAACCACACAAAAGCAAACAAAAATAGTTTAGTACAAGGCATTGGTGCGTAAGAACATAAGAAACAGAGAGCTACATTAACTGGAGGCTAAAATGGCAATCAAACTTGGAAACGTTGACATCATGTGCCTCCAGACTCTGAACAGAACATGTTTTCTCTATAGAAAAATGGAATAAATATGGTACTACTAGAATAGCAGGTGGATAAGCTACTATTCATTCTGCAAATACTCAAGAAAGAGACATGGAGGAAAACAAGCAACTGCAGGATTCTTGGTTGGAAGAAATGAGGCATCCATCTTATTGATTAATTGTCTTAATCAAATTTTTTTCTGTGAATTTTCAAAATCGGGGCACACATTGCAAAGACAGAAGCAGAAGCTAATGGTCCTTACATTATAAACCACATCTCTTTAACTTTCCATGTGTGGTTCTCTTTCTCCTCTGTCATTAAAGGATCCCAAAAGGGCTAATTGATCAGGTATCAACTGAAAGCAGTGTAAAAGTGTGTGTGTGTAAAGGGTGGGGGAAGGCAAGGTGGAGGTAGAAATGGATCCTCCCATTAAGAAGAACTTGATCTGAACTACATTGACAGCTGGTAAAGGAAGTGGGTATAGAACAATGGCCTAAAAAATTATCCTGAAACCTTAGCTGAGGCCACTCATTTCACCAGGGACTGTCATAAAGCACACTCATGTTGCAAGCCTTACCTAGAGGTCTGCGACAGAAGAGAGCGTGTGGGGGCCACATGATGACACTTGATAACTGGTCAGAAAGAGAGAACCAGGTGTTAACAAAACTCAGCAGTCTCTAAATGCAGCACATGGCAAATGGCTCTTCCCACTGACCCATACAGAAAGAAAATGTCAATGAGAAAGGCTAAGGAAATAGGTTATGATGTAGTAGAAAAAGGACAGTATTAAAGTCACATGACCTGGACTCTAACACCAACTCTTACTATTTAGGTGGCCTTGGGCTACTTGGTGAATATGGTGCAGTCTACATTTCCACCTCAGTAAACGGTAGTGGTAATATTTACCTTACAGAGTTGTTGTAAGTACTTAAAGCCATAACTTTACATCACAATGCCTAGCACACAGCCAGTACTCAATGAAGGAGCCATTATCATTGTAGTGTGCATTTAAGAAACACACTAACCTCCCAAGAGCAGTGCTATAAAAGGGTTCCATAGAGGGAATTCTTCAAAGGGAGAAGGATATCCACATGACTGTTCCCCTCTCCTCCTCTCAAAGTACACAGGGGCCCTGTTGGTTGGGTGTTGTCCTGCACACCGAAAGGTTGCTGGTTCAGTACTGGGATTGATTCCCAGTCAGGGCACATGCCAAGGGTTGTGGGCTTGGTCTCCAGGATGGGGTGTATAAGAAGCAGCTGGACGTTTCACTCTCACATTAATGCTTTTCTTTCTCTTTCTCTCTCAAAATCAACTAAAAATATATATTTAAAAAGCAACAACACATTCACAGGGTGCTTAGTGGCTCCCGTGGTTGCCGTGGAAAGGCAATGTCACCGTTCTTATCTCCAATAATCTCCTTTGTCATCACCAGACAGCAGTAGTAATAACAGTGCCTACCTCTGTTTAGTACTCTCTTAGATACTATCTCAGGCTCTCTGACCCTCTGATTTGAGCGTGGCACTGAGTGGCAGACATGGCTGCAGGGGATGATTCAGCTCTTCGCTGGGCCTTCTTGACCCTGTGGGATAAGAAATGCATTGCCGCAGGGAAACAAAGGCTGAAACTGCCATTCTTAACTATGTGTTTACTACTCAGGGCCCCGCTCCTCAGTTTGGCCAGGGAATAGCTGGCCTGGGAAGCAAATCACCATCCAGTTTCTGTAATGGTGGAACATGACATAAAGTCCAGTAAACTGATTTGCAAGGAGATGTTGGAACACACTGTATAGGTCAGGGTCTCTGCCTTCCGACTTAATTACCGTACTTCACCTCCGACAAAGGCGGCATAAATCAACAGGATTCCCCAACCTCCTCTTTCATGTGCTGGTGGGCTGCCAGCTGGCTGGGAGTGATTGGGAGCCATCGGCTCTTCTTTTCTCCAGCACTCCCTTCTCGGCTTGTTCCAAATGCTATGTCTAGTTTTTATGGCTATATACTTTTCTAAATCAATGCAACTAGACCACTCAATAGGACCCAAGGGAGTTATTGTCGTAGAATCTGATAGAAGCTGCCAGCATATTCATGGGACGGCAGCTGTGGATACACCTACAACAAGAAGAAAGGAGCGATCCAAAGAGGCAGAGATCTGACACAACCTCTATTTCCCATCTCTTTCTCTGAGCTATTTTTTTCTATTGCACTTGTATTTCCTGAGTCCCTGATTCCTGCTCTAGTACCTCTGTATTCTCCAATTTCTCAAACCCATCTTCTATAATAATAAAAGCATAATATGCGAATTAGACTGGACAGCCAGACAAACTTCTGGACATCCTTCTGGACAAAGCTGGGGCTGCGAGGGCTGAGCCCCTTGCATGAATTTCGTGCATCAGGCCTCTAGTATTAAATGAAGAAGAAATGACACAGGTTGGGGCTCTAGGTGTCAAGCTCTAATAGTATCTCATTTTGTCCTCACAACAATCTTTTGAAATAGGTATTATTATTATAATACCAACTCTACAGATAAAAACACTTAAAACCAGAGAGACTCAGGAACTTGACCAGGGTCTCCCAGCTGGCATGTGACACATTCAAAACCTGAATCCAGATTTATTCAACATCAAAGTTCATTATGTCTAATCAATAAGCTACAATTATTTAGCACTGTAGCATCTTTAAAGTACTTTGTTTTGAAATCATGGGATTGTTTGAGATCCCTTCCTGGAAGTTGAGATAGCAGGAGAGGACATGGAGACTCAGGTGGATAAAGACTCTGCCTGCAGCCCCAGGCAGACAGTGCAAGGAATATGGATTTTGGAGTCAGGCAGACCTGGGTCTGGGACTGCCTTTGACTTTGGATGTAGCTGTGGGGAAGTCACTCATATTCTTGGGGTCCTCATCTGTAAAATGCAACTAAAAGGGGGTTTCCTATGAAATGAACAACTAGGGGCAATTGAACAAAATGTCTAAAAGTATGCACTGTTCAGTCAGACTACTTATATTAAGTAACTCTGGGACTGAGAAAAAGTCATATTGAGAATTTCATTTAGCATAAGTCTCTATAAGAAGAGTATCACTAATAGTATCTAATTTGGGGACATTGGGGGTTTAAATGATATAGCTCACGTAAGACAATTATTAACGAGCACGTGCTCAGTATTAGCTGTTATTATTAGTATTTGTAAAGTAGCTCACAATGTGCCTATCGCAGAATAGACACAGAGCTAATCCTCCCAGCACTGTGTGCTCCCGGCTCTGGAGTGTACAAGCCAGGAAAAACTCTTCCTCCAGTTCCATGGAGGCCTCCCTGCCCTTGTGACATCCACCTGCCCAGACGCAGGTCTTTGGGAGCCAGGCAAATGAAGGCAAGAGGTGCCATTTTCAAATTTAATAAACCTTCAGCCACTCACAGGGGCTTGGCACATTCCCACTGGCAGGTTACAGACAGCCTTTCCTCCATTATCTGGGGCTAATTTTAAACCAAGGGCTCCTCTGCTCACTTTGCTCTCCACAACCCTCGGCCTCCTCCTGAGCCCCAGGGGGGATCTGCTCAGAGAATGTAAGCCCATATCAATATCATCCTGAACAAAACATAATTAGAAAACTAAATCAGCAGCCACACGAGGAGTGGAATGCTTTCCAAAGCCGTTATGCAGAGTGAGTGGGATGATGGGATTTATGGACATTTTCACTTACTTTAGATTATTCACATCACTGCTTCCTTTTATCAATATAGAGGATCAAGAAGATTGGGCATCTATCTTGATACCAGTGCAGGGATTGTCAAAGTGGGACTGGTGGGTCCAATTCTCTCCACTTGGGACTGGTGGGCCAATTTGGGGGAGTCAAGCTTCATCAGAACACAGCCACGCCCACTCATTTACATATTGTCTAGTGCTGCTTTTAATCTAGAGTGGCAGAGTTGAGTAATAGTAATGGAGACCAATTAGCACCCTAAGCCTAAAGTATCTACCACCTGGCTCTTTATAGAAATAGTTTGCCAACCCTTGTTCTCGTTTATTCAAAAGCCAGGTAGACTCCAGAAGAGCCCAAGAAGGGTTCTCTTCAGTCTACCACTGATGAACAGTACTGACCTCCAAGTCTGTCAGGTGGCTAAGCCTGCACAAGAATGGATGCTCAAGCTTGTGAATGAGCCTGGCAGATGGTGAACACAGCTGGGAGATCAGCACTACTTGTGGCCTTTCTGGATAGCCCCTTGCTCATTGCTCCCAATGGGTAGCAGCCCAGGGAAGACCTCTTGGGTTCCCCATGCTCAGGAAGTTGCCTCAGAGCTGATCTAGTTCTTGTGGTGGCCAGATAATTTCCCTGCTGACAATGGCTAGAGTTCCATAACTCACAGCCCTGGAGATCGGAATTTAAAAATGCACTTGGAAATTCATTTGTCAATTGTAGACAGCAGAGATGGAGGTTGGTTGACAATTATTAACATCCCTAAGAATTCCCGGGGATATCTGCTAATAATATTAGCAGATTCTTGACTTTACCTAATAAGTCCCAATTGAATAGCTTGGGGTGAGGTCCAAGAATCAGTACTGTATTTTTTTAAACAAATATTACTAGTGGTATTTTTATTGTTTGCTGTTGTTGTTTTTTATTGGTGACCCAGGCAAAACACTTTAAGAAACAGTGCTTAATCATTTTGGGGTTGCTGACCACATAGAATCTTATAAAAGTTATGGAAACTTCAATCAAGGGGAAAAAGATAATGTATGTGTACACACATCCAATGTTTCCTACAACTTTAGAGGGTTCTGGACTCTCTAACTGTTAAGAATTCTAAGTTAAGATCCTAAAATAATGAATGAGAGAGAAAGTGTATGAAAGACTTTGAGGATGGCACTCCTGACAGCCTTCACCCGACCTTTCCCCTTCTTGTAAGCTTGCATGAAGAGTTGTTCCTCCTCTGAAATGTGGATGGGTGATGCTTGCCCAGATGACCTCATGGGGTGGTGAAGGTCACATGAGGTCACACGTAGGAAAGCAAATTGCAAACTCTAAAGAGCTATGCACACACTGGGGATCATGATAATGAAATAGCCATAGCTTCCAGATTCACATCCATCTTCAGCACTGTGATCTCAATTCTGCCCTCCGGGGTCCTTCAAGTCCATTTGACAAGACAGTCTTCCTGTACAGTTCTCCTTTGTGCCATAGTTACCTAAAGCATTTTACTTTGTAAAATAACTGATTGCTAAACATCTCCATTTCAGAGCCCTGCCAGACCTCCACACTCAGTGCACCCCAAACCCACCATGAAATTGGTTCCTCTCCCTCCTCATTTCCTGGTTTCCATGGTGATTGGATGACGTTTTGCAATATTGTATACCCCTTTCCCTCTCGGCATTTTTCTCTTCTTTCTGCTCTTCCCCACCCCCCCATTCATATTCATTTTTTTCCACAGGGAAGAAAAGGAGAACTTGGATTCTTCTGCTATAGAAGCAACGAGGGTGTTTAAAAGGAATGAGTCATAGATACAGGCAGAGCAGACTGCTCTAAGCAGAGGAGAGAACCTAAGGTGGAGCCTGCTTCAAGTTTTTAGGAAGAGAACAGAGGTCAGTGTGGCTGGCTGAAGTAGGAAGGAGAGGAGTGATAGGCAGTGAGGTCAGAGGGACCAGATCTGGCATGACCTTCAGGTCAAGTTCAGGACCAGGCCTTTTATCCTGAGTGATTTGGGAGTTGGAACTTAAATTTTAAAAGGATTGCTCTGGCTTTGTGTTAAGAATGAGAATCATGATTTTAAAGTCCCCCTATGGCTGCATAGACTACTAGGGCATAAGCAGAAAACCCAATCAGGGGGCTCATTCAACGGCTAGGTATAGTTTGGGAGATGAGGGCAGTGAGACTATGGCAAGGTACTGGACAGATTTTGAAAGTAGAGCCAAACACATTTTGAATGATGGGTTAGATGTGGCATTTGAAAGAAACAAGAAAAACAACATGACTGCAAGATTCAGAATCTGTCAAATCTGAGATGTGATGATTCAAGTTGGCTTGGTGGTGGAAGCAGGGCTGGGTCAGACATTTGACTGAAGCCACATTATACTGAAGGTGTGTGTCAAACATCCATGTGGAGATAGTGAGTAGACAATTAGACAAATTAAGTCTAGCATTCTGGGGCGAGGTCTATGCTAAAGTCAAGAGTATATCCCACAGGGTTCAGATGGTGTTTGACTGCCTGAGATTGGATGAGTGTGCTAAGGGAGTGGATGTGGATGGAGAAACGACAACTAGAGCACCCCAGTGTAAAAGGTTGAACAGAAACTAGGACTTAACATAGGAAACTGGGAAAGAGTAGCCTGTGGGGTGATAGAACCAACACACAGTGAAGTCCTAAAATGGAAGGAAATGGTTCAAGAAGGAAAAGGTCATTCAGGAAGGTCAGCTGTTATTAACATGTCAAATGAGGACCGAGAATTAACAGATATCAACAGTATGGTGTGTTGAACCGTGTGAATCCTGAAATGTTCTCTGGGAGAAATAAAAAAAAATATCTGTCCCAGGGAACTGAAGGGACATTTTTAGATTGAGACTCAGGGTTGCTCAAAAGTGAAGCGAACTTGATGGATGCCCAGTTGCTGAGCAGGGTGCCTGCCCTTTTCTCACCTCCAACAAAGTGATTTTTCATCAGAGGAGAAACCTGTCACACCTTTGAGCTGCCAAGCCATAAATCTTTTCACCAACTTGCTAATAGTTTTTCTTGCCACCTTTCCTGGTATCCGGAGTAATTGTTATGAAATATGGGCTTGTGCTGTCTCTTCCAGCTGGAGCCCCTCTGTCCTCTACAGATCTTGGGGGAGCAGAGGCTCTGTGTTTGTCACTGGGTGTTTGATAAGAGCACAGCGGATGCTGTTACCGAGAATGTAACATCCTGATGAAACCGGAGGCGCCGGCCACAACCTGAAATCTGAGAGCCAGTGGCCCTTCCTGTCCAAAATGCACCCTCAGTGGCCTCTGCTTTGTTAAACATATTCTCTCTCTTGGGGAAACAGAAGGAAAACGACCCCTATTTAGTTATGGGGATGAAAACAGTCTTTCATTCATGCTTTTAATTATTCCATGGACATGCATTGAGTACCTGAAGTTGTCCAGGAGAGTACGAGGTTAAAAGTTGGATGACCATGAGTAATCTGACATGTACATCTTATGGAAGTCATACGTAATGGGAATTATCTGAAAGGGTATGTTTTTCTGGGATGAATATTGGAAGAGGTCAGTCTGGGGCTGTTCAGTAAGTGCGACTTTCAATCTCCTGAGTTCCTTATGAGGAATGCTCTCACAGCCCTGCCGGCATGGCTCAGTGATTGAACATCAATCTATGAACAGTATGATTCTCAGTCAGGGCACATGCATTGGGTTGCAGGCTTGATCCTTAGTGTGGGGCATGCAGGAGGCAGCTGATCAATTATTCTCTCTCATCATTGATGTTTCTCTCTCTCTCCCTCTCCATTCCTCTCTAAAATTAATAAAAACAAAAAGGAATGCTCTCACATCAGAGACAGTGAGATTTTTGTCTGTCCATCATGAATGTTTGCCAGATCCTAAAATGTCTGAGTTAGGATTACCAAGTCTCTTAAAATCCCCAACATGGATCCTGAAACTTCAACAAGATCCCCTAGTGGTGGTAATTTTTGCCACCTCATCTCTATGATATACAATATTTTTTGTGTGTATAAGATACCCCCACACACACTTATTCAACCCAAAATTAAGAAATCGATATTTTAAACAATATGCTGGTTTTGCTCGTAAGGTCGTCTTTTTTGGCATCTTCAGAATAGTTCCTCCTGTTTTCTCCACTGTCTGATCATACACTCAGTGGGAGGAGGTCCAACTTGTCTCTCTGCAGTTCTATTTACATGCTCTTTTGCATAGCAATTACATTCAGTTTGAACTTTGCAGAGTAAGGCAATCACTTACTGGTATTTACCTTTTTATTTTTTGACATCTTTATGGGTTCAGAATGCTCTGGTCCCTATTGCATCAGCACACTCTCCACCTCCACCTTCAATTATGGCATCAGCTGACATCAGTAACAATAAGGCTTGTGTTTGGAGGAAGCCTGTTTGACAAGGTATGGGCAGCTTTGCACCCCTGCAGCTCCCTCCTGTGCTGACTTCTGTGTATGAGATATCCCTCGGATTTTCAGTCTAATGATTTTAGAAAAAATAGTGTCTTATACATGGAAAAATATGGTATACCTGGGTTCAGGGTCCAATGTCTTGGTACGCATCTAAGTGTCATCTTGCTACACTGGCCTTATGCTATATAATACAAGCCTAATATGCTAAGTGTCCAGTTGACCAGTCTGCCATACAACCAATCAAAGTGTAATATGCTAATGTATAGTAAGGCCGCTCAACTCTTCACTATGATGTGCACTGACCACCAGGGGGCGGATAGTACCAGTCAACCAGTTGACCAGTCACTATGATGTGCACTGACCACGAGAGGGCAGACACTCCAACTAGTAGGTTAGCTTGCTACTGGTGTCCAGCCAATCAGGACTGAGTGAGACAGGCCAGACATGCCCTGGAGCCCTCCCACATTCCCTCCCCAGCTGTCCAATCTCCCATTTCCCGCCCTGGCCCCAATCATGCACTGATTGGGTCTCTCGACCTGGCCTGCACCCTCTTGCAATCTGGGACTCCTCAGGGGATGTCAGAGAGCCAGTTTCAGCCTGATCCTGCAGGCCAGGCTGAGGGACCCCACTGTCCCTCAGCCTGGCCTGCAGGATCATGCTCCAGGCTTCTAGTTTTCTATAACAGTGGCTCGGTGTCATAGATACGAAGTTGCCCTGAACCTCTGCAATGATGAACAGTCAGTAAACATGTGCAATGGGTTATCTACAAGGTCTCAGTGGTAGACCAATGCAAGACTTGTCAAAGTACCTGTGAGGACCACATACTATTCAAAACACTAGGCATATAAAGTTGAAGACAAATCTGTAACTCTTACCTATAAGAGACTCAAATGGAAAAGTTTTTGCCAATATCCAGTGACATTAAGGAAAGAAGTATCCTGGGCAATCAAGCCCTAGTCTTACCTCATGAATCCAATGGCTAAAAACATGTCTTAGTCTTCTCTTCCAGTGTCCCAGTAACTGAAAATTGGCCTGTCAAGGTTTGATAGGGATAGCTTTAATATTGCTTGAGCAATGATTCCTGCAATGTAGTTCAAGCATAACAATTTAATTTTCTTAGTTTAATATGGAAAGTGCATCTAGTCTATGGAACCAACACTAAATTACTTTAAGGATTTCTGACAAAGTGCAGATGCCTGAACTAATCTGTGAGAATTGATCAAGCTCTTTCCCCATGATAGGCATTGTGCTAACAGCTTTATGTGGATTATCTCAGTTAGTTCACAAACCATTAAAGTTAGTACCATTATTATCTTCCATTTTGCAGATGAAGAAAGTGAGTCTGAGCCAGGACTCCAGTCCAGGATGTCTGGTACCAGTCTCCTCAATCCTCATAATAAAACATTTCCTCATGTAAGATTGACTCAGCCCATGACCTCTGCTTGATGAATGTTAACACATAGGATGTTCTACTCAGCAGAATAGTGAGGATCAGCAGGTGGCAGGACACAAGGATATCAACTGGTTAAACATGGGAAAATTCTGACAGCTTTCTCACCTTGGCAGGTGATGCTCAAGGGCCAAACATTGTAGGACCTTGTAGGACTTAATCAAGCATACATTAGCATATTACACTTTGATTGGTTGTGTGGCAGACTGGTCAACTGGACACTAAGCATATCTGGACTACCCATTCCTTTCTATCTTCCTCCTGGATAGCTCCTTTCTTCAAGATTCGGCTCAAGGGTCACTTCCTTCAAAAAGTCACCTCTAAGTCCCAGACTTAATCAAGTGACCCTTCTCTGTTTTCCCCATCGTCAGAGCATCATAACTGTCTGTGGGTTTTCTAAACTAACAGATAATTATGGAACTGTATGAACAACTTTAATACAAAAATTGTTTTACTTTTCTTTGTATACTCAAACATATAAAAGAATGGCAGATGTATAATAGATACTCGATAAGAGAATAAATGAGTGAATAAATGAATGAATACATCCTGGCATGGACCAGCTGGATTTGGTCTGCTTATAACCAGAGTCTATCTTTTTAAACTCAGTTATCCATCACTGGGTTGCCATATGGAGCACGTTCACCCTCACAACTGAAGACAGAGCACATGGTCTTACAAAAAATTTGCCCTAACTGGTTTGGCTAAGTGGATAGAGCATTGGCCTGCGGATTCAAGGATCCCAGGTTTGATTCCGGTCAAGGGCATGTACCTTGGTTGTGGACACATACCCAGTAGGGAGTGTGCAGGAGGCAGCTGATGGATGTTTTGCTCTCATCAATGTTTCTAACTCTCTATTCTTCTCCCTTCCTCTCTGTAAAAATATCAATAATATATATATTTAAAAAAAATTAATCCTGGAAGAGATAACAGAGATCAGCTCATCCAACCTCCTCTTTATAGAGATACAGAACACAGACTAAGTGTATTAAAGAGCTTTCCTCAAAGTCTCCTCGATGGTCAAGGACAGACCTGAGAATGGGACTTAGACTTCTGACTCCTGAGCCAGAAACCTCTGCCACCTCATCAGTGTTTCACAGCAGGAAAGGGTCTCTTCATGTACTGGCCCCTGAGGACAGCCTGTCCTCCTGATGGAGAGACTTGTCTACATTAAGAAATCTTCCAAGTAACAAATGAAAGTTTCCAATGAAAACTGAATTCATGTTCCCACATATTGTTGAAAACTATTCACAGAGTCTCTTGTCCCCCAACCACCACTTCTAAAATATGTTTCAAAAATTCAATTACTTTAGGATATTATTTATTTTTTTCTCAAATAATTCAGTGCACAAAAGAAACTTAGAAGTGTTAGAGATTGCTTCTTATTTTAAAATGAACAGTCAAGGACATCTGCTATAAACAAAATTTTCATTTCAGCCAGACCATTGATTTTAATAAATCTGTTCAAAGAAATAAAGTGGCTATTCTTCCTTTTGGTAAAATATACTTGAAGCTCACAAAAATATTTTGTTAATAGAAATGTTAGCAAACAATGACAGAGACATGGACTGATGCTATTGAAATGTATCATAAGACCCAGTAATCACTAGAAATTAAGACATTGCTTTAGTAGACAGTCCATAACAGTTTGCATAACATTTTGATAGGCATTGCTGGTACATTGAAAAAAAAAATAAAGGCTATGGGAGCAGGAATATTTGCTTAAGTCCAGCTCTGTGAGGTATTAACTCTTTGACCATTGACAAAAGATTTAATCCCTTTAGTTCTATTCCTCAATTAGAGAAATATTTAATGAGCACGTGGCTAAGTGCAGGCTCTTCTTTAGGCTGTGTACAGCAGTGAAATAAAGAGCTTTAGAAGTCTTTCCTCCTCAAGCTTACATTCTCATAGGGACAGACTTCGGGAGACAAACAACATGCTCCAAAAAAAAAGGAAATATATATAGTATGTTATTTGGTGGTTAATATAATGGAGGAAAACAGGTGGAAGAAAGGCAGTGTTGGGAAGAGAGCGACTTTAAATAGGATGATCAGGGAAAGTGTCACTGAGAAAGTGGCATTAGAAAGAGGGCTGAAGGAGTGAAGAAATAAGTCAGGTAGGTATATGGGGACAGAGTTCTCCAGATACAGAAAATGGTAAGGTGAAAGACCCGGGGGTGGGTCACATGTTGTGTTCAAAGAGCAGCAAGAGGGCTGCATGTCTTGGACGTTAGGAGTAATGGAGAGAGTAATGGGAGATGAGCTCAAAGAGTGTGAGAAGAGGGGAGGCAGAGGGCCAAACCTTGTAGGACCTTGGAGTCCAATAAGGACACTGGCCTTCTTTTCTAAAGGAGGGGGAAGCTTTTGGAGAGTTTTGAGCAGAGGAGTGGTATTGTCTGGCTCTCAGTTTTCAAAGATTGCACTCTATTGACAATTAACTAGGAGGGAAAAAGCGAAAGTGAACAGTTAACGAGGATATTGAAATGAAGCATGAAGAGATCACGGAGTCTTGGACTAGGTGAGTAATCACTGGAGAAAGTGAGAGCTACCCCTAGCTGGTTTGGTTCAGTGTATAGAGCGTCAGCCTGCAGACTATAAGGTTTAATTCTGGTCAAGAGCACATGTCTGGGTTGTGGGCTTGATCCCCAGTAGGGGATGTGCAGGATGCAGCCGATCGATGAATCTCTCTCATCATTGATGTTTCTATCTCTCTCTCTCTCTCTCTCATCCTTTCTTGTTGAAATCAATAAAAATATATTTAAAAAATGTGAGAGGTGGTTAGATTCTGGGTATAGTTGAAGGGACTGCCATTAGGAAGTGCTAACAGATGGCACATTGAGAATGGAATGAGACAAGATGCATAAAATGTTAGTGTCATCTGGTACAATTAATGAGCTCAAACTATAAGCAATTCCTTTATCTCCCTACTTATTGGTGACTAGTGTTATTAAATGCTAACAGTCATTGAGTATTGACAAAGCAGCAGACTGTATCCATTCCTCAGTAAATGTTTTGGGGATCTTATTGAGACTCTCTAAGTTCTTAGAAGGAAGCTGTTTGGAATTTTATTGACTCTTTTGTTATTTATTGGCCTCCCCGTATTCTCTTCCTATTTTATTTATTTATTTTAAATAAATATTTATTCAGATTATTACAGTTTTCTTCTCCCCGCCCCCATAGCTCCCCTCCACAAGTTCCCACCCAACCGTCTGCCCTTACCATCCTCCACTGTCCTCATCCATAGGTGTAGTCTCTTCCCACACCCCGCCACCCATTTCCCTCTGAGAATTGGCAGTCCACTCCCTTTCTATGCCCCTGATTCTTTTATATTCACCAGTTTATTTTGTTCATCAGATTTTTTTATTCACTTGATTTTTAGATTCACTTGTTGATAGATATGTATTTGTTGTTCATAATTTTTATCTTTACCCTTTTCTTCTTCCTCTTCTTAAAGAATACCTTTCAGCATTTCATATAATAGTGGTTTGGTGTTGATGAACTCCTTTAGCTTTTTCTTATCTCTGAAGCTCTTTATCTGCCCTTCAATTCTGAATGATAGCTTTGCTGGGTAATCTTGGTTGTAGATTCTTGCTATTCATCTCAGAGGTGCACTCGGGTGGTCACAGTCTGGAATTTCTCCTTCCTTGGACATACCCTCTTTTCCTCTTTGAAATGAATATGTATTTCTCTACTGAGGATCCCCTGGTCAAAATCTGTCAGTCATGAGAAATCACAACTCTCCTAAACAAAGAGCGTGCATGAGAGTAGATTCCTGTTCTGTTCTCACAAGACTCTTTCTAAGGGAGTGTCTTCTTGCCGAGTGACTTTGATGAACTGGTGGCTCTATTTCCTGTATCTGAAAATGGACATTCCCATATTCTGGCATGATTGAAACCTGAAACATCCAGCTTACCCAGATATGTCATATCATAATCTGTTTCTGCTGAGTGACAGACCATTAGAATGATCCTGATATTTTCTGATACAACCACAAGGTTCTTCATAAAAAGATAAAGTCCCCAAAGTGAGCAACTACTATGCCAGGGTGAGGGGGGCTTTCTTTCTCTTACAGACAACTCATTGTACTCATGATTATTTTATACCATCTTGTCTCACTTTTTGCAACTCTTCTGTAGGGTAAGTGTTATTATTCCTAATGGGCAGATAAAGAAAGAGACCAGAGAGGTTAAGGACTTTGTCCAAACCACACAGCAAATAGGTGGAGCTCACATTTGAACCTAAATTCACGTCCCTGTATTTATATAACTTTGGCCTGACTGAAAGTTTGAACTTTTAACCTCCAAATGCTCTTGCCCCCCTTATTGATATGGTTTAATAACATGGTCCATGGCTGGCAGTGGCAGGATCCTGCTGTGATCTCGCACCTTGCAATGCCCACATGGCTTCACCTGGAGTCATTCGGGAAGCCGTTAAGTTCAGAGCTAATGCCTCTTCAACCTGGTCGGGCTCGCAGTGCCAGGAGAAGACAGACTCATGGTATCACTGCGAGCGAACGTGCCACCTCGGAGTCTTGGGTTGCCATCCCCTGGAGTGTGTTCATGTGATCAGTTGATCAGTTGTCAGTTTCAGGTCTGTTGTTTCTCTCCCCAGAAGCCCAGCCGGTGGAAGAGGACAGCCCCAAAGCCCTGCCTGCGCTCGGGGAGCTATCGAACTCGGATAATGACATAAACAAGGCGGCATTCATCTGGGGAATCTCAGACAAAGCAGCCCAGAGGAAAACCATCTCTGTCGATGAAGGCTTGTTTCACTTGCAACAGGAAAAGCAGCAGCAGCCGCAGCAGCTGCCTCGGAGACCGGAGCCCGTGCACAGGCTGGGAAGAGGTAAAGGAAGGCTGAAGCTGCCACATGTGAGTAGCAACTGATGATTTCTCTGCCGCTGGGGAAGGAATGCTGGGGAAGGAATGCTGGGGAGGGGGCTCGGTGGGGAGGTGGGCGTGCGTGCGTGTGTGGGTTGGGGCTTTTTGGCTGGAGTGGGAGGGATGGCTCCCAAGTGCATTCGGGATCTGTCCTCTTCCAAAAGAGGTGCAGGTGTGTGCCCACACACACTCGCACGTTCTCCGCTGATGGTAATAGACGTGAGCAGCAGGTGGGCAATATTTATTTTCTTCTTCTTCTTCTTCTTCATCCGTGAGAGTGGGCTGTGAGGCAGAAAGACACCTCAGCCCGAGAGAGCTGTCCAGGGTGAACAGACTCCCGCAGAGGGTTTCCTTCCCAACTTTCTTTTGTGGATAGGTCGCTCCCCATGCCTTTGCCAGTTCACCCGTCGCTCTTCTACGGCGCATTTACATCCCGCTAGCCACCGAGGGGCAAGGGGGACTTTGGCATCTCTGATTCTCAGCTCGAGTTGTCTGTAGCAAACAGCACCAAACCCAAGGCAGTTTAACCTCTCAGGTCCAGGAGCTCATGCATCTTCCCAGCCTGGGGCAGAGAAGCAGGTGTCTCAGGGATGCCAGGACTGATGCATCTGGCATCCCTGAGACACCCGAACTTTGGGGAATATTTTCAATGTTTTGAATTGTTGTTGTTTTTAAAGCCAGCCTGGAATTTCCTGGGAACCTCTTGTTTAGACCGAAACTGAGAAAAGATAGGAGAGAATTTGTTTTGCTCAAAAGCCCGGGTGCAGCCGGCCCCAGGTTGTCTCCGCATCCGGAGCTGGCTCATATCTCTGGGTTATTGTTACTGATGCTACACAGTGTGCAGAGCGCCAACCCACCTGGCCCTAAACTTGCTTGCATTCTGGTTATCAGAAGACTCGATTGTCGGTTTCCTGTCTGCTTTCCCTACCCTTGCTTCTCTCTTTAGAAGCTTTGGCTATGGCTGAGCGCTTGGTGCTGAATGTTTAAATGCTTGAATGTCTGCAGTAAATGCATACAAGTTCCCTTCTGAGGGAGCGGGGGAGCCAGAGAGGGACACTTGGCTTGGAGCAGACTTTGAGCAGCCGTGTGTAATGGGAGTGGGGGAGCCTGAGACATTCACGCTGGGATTTGGCTGGGAGGAGAGCCGTCAGCCGATGCTGGGATGCAGCACCGAACGCTGTTATACTGGAGGGTCAGAGACTTAGCTTGCAAGTTGCTATGGCGAGGGGGAGGGTGGCGAGGGAGGGTATGCATGAAATGTGAATCAGGCATCACGGGAATCTTCTCAGGAGGCCCTGCCTTCCAACCTTTCTTGTGCCCTGGCCCTGCAGGGTAGACAGGTGAGGCTCCTCAAAGCTGGGGAGGAGTGGCTCAGGTCCTCAAATAGCCAACTTCATGGCAAGAGTTTAATACTGGGGGCAACCCACTGTCTGGAACTCCTCCATTGCCCAGTGGGGTGTCTGGTCACACAGGTTGGGAGGATCTAACCTAGACAACCCAGGGAAAGCCAAAGAAATGCGTCAAGATGCGGAGTCTGATGCCCAGGCTCTGCTAGTATTTATTTTTTCATTGCTAGTAACAGCGCATTGTGGGAATATTACGAAGTGTTTTTAAAAGACTGTCTCCTAATCTTACCCTCCTAGCACCCCTGGTTCTCCTCTCCACTCTCCCTGCAGGCCTTTTGTGACACAGTTGTAACCACAGTCTAGATATAGTCCTGAACTCTGCTTCTTGCCCTAGTATTATTCCAGAAATGCTTTCTCATCTTCAAGTCCTGCTTTCACATAGATGGTTAATTGTGTGGCTGGATTAAATAGATTGATCCCTTAAATGGATATGCTGTAATCTGTTTAGCGATTGTTAGCTATTTAAATTGCTTCTAGTTTTTCCATAATTATAATGCCACTATGAATATGTCTGTGCATAGGACGGTTTTACCTCCCTTTAAAAAAAAATCGGAGGGGGAATGAATTTTTAACATTGACATTAGAGAGGCTAAAAACTATGAACATTTTTGTGGCTTTTCCTTCCTATTAACAAACTGTTTTCTGAGACATATTTCCAGTGTCCAAAACCATCAGTAATATGGTAGATAAATATCCATGTATTTTGATATTGTTTTTATCTAGAGCCTTATACACATTAGATTATATCCGCTCCCCTTTCTAAATTAGGAGGTATAAAAAGGTACTAGTCCCTTTTGTTAAGCTGGCTTTTGAGTCCAATAAAGCCAGGCAATATCATTCTCCCTGGGACAATTCTGCAACCTCTCAGATTCGCTCCCAGTGTCAAATTACCACAATTTTTAAATTACTGATGCCTCACACAAGGAACCCAAGTTCAGCAGCCTCCCCATTGCATCTCCGTAGGTGCTGGGGGTTGGGGGTGCAAAGCTCTCTGTCCTCTGCCAGGGCTTCCCAGAAGGATGAGTAGGACCATGGAAGAGGAGACCAGCCCAGCATGGTCTCCAAGCCTTTCCGCCTCTGGCAGAGCCTGCATCGAGGCAGTTTGGGGGCAGAGGCCTGGCAGGCAGAGGGTGGTGGGGAGCTGCTCCTTGGGAAGGTGAGGACTAGCCAAGTTGTTGGGAGAAAAATGGAAATGCTGCATGCACTTCTCCCAACTTAAAGCTCCTGGCTTTAATGACGGAGAGCAGCCAGGGCCGAATGCCAGCTCTTATCAGACAAGAGCTGTAAAAGCGCCTTTTAGCCTCCCTACCTCCTATAAGGACAATTTTATCAACAATTTACTTCTTCTTTTATATCCTCTTCTCTGCTATCTGGCCAATTTGGAGATTAAGCGGTGCCGTTCTGACCTCCTGTGTAGCTCACCATAAATTGCTTCAGTGCTAATCTTTTTTTTATTCCATAATCATTTGTGCAAAAGCCAAGAGGGCGCCATGCATAAGCCCAGCGTGCACTAGCCTACCCCGACCTATGCCAGTGGCAAGGGGCAGTATCTGGGGAGCAAGATTTTCCTGCTTGTGTGAGAGCAGGTCTGAAAAATGTAGGTTCTTTGGGGGCACGATGGACTTAATCAGCCTGCGAGGGCTTAACAGAAATAGCAGTGTTTCCAACTGGTAGGCCAGTGGCACCGGACAGGGCCATGTCTGAGAAGGAAAGGCTTTCTTGCTGCTTCCAGGGATGGACAGACCAGTGTGCTCACTGTCGACCAGCGACTAGAGCCTTTGTCTGCGGAGGAGAAGACAACAGCTTTAGACTGTAGTAATGAATTTAAGCAAGACTTTAGTAAGGATTTCCCATATGATAACACCCCTCAATCTTTACATATTTTTAATTTTTAAATACTCAATGGAGGAGTATTTTTCCATTGATTTCTCTGCATACACCCCAACCAAGGCTAGGGAGCCCACAACTGAGATACTTTCTCTTGATGGGGAATCAAACCCTGGACCCTTTGATCTTTGTGCCGATGCAAACTGGCACTGTAACCTCTGAGCAAACTGGCCAGGGTGATCTTTACTGTATTATTGCTTTAAGGTCTAGCTTTTCTGCAAGATTATCCTCTGGGAGAGCAAATAGAGTTTCTGCTTTATTTATTGCACATCCTCATTAATAACAGCTTCCACTTACCAAAGGTTTGCCAGATGCCAGGACCTTTCTTAGGTCTTTTATCTATGAGTGGATCTAATCTTCACAACAATTTTTATGCAGTGTTGATCATTATTATTATTCCCATTTCACAGATTTGAAAATTGAAACCCAAGGAGGTAATGCTGTAGGGTAGATGGAGCCTTGGGATTGGGGCCAGAGGACAAGGAGACAGAGGCATTGAGAAAAGAGTCTCATGCCACTTGAAAGTGTCAGGATGACAATTTGAGCCCAAACAGTTTAACTCTGAGTCTGTTTTCTTAATCACAGCACCCTCAACTCATTTATCATTGGCTCTGGAATGAAGGAAAGTCTAAACCAATGTTCAAACACTGCTGTACCGCTAGACTGCACCAGAGTAATGATAATGATGATAGTGATTTTTATAACAAAATGACTAATTATTCACCATGTACCAGTCACTTTACTTTTGACTGAAACTCTGTGTGTGCATTTTGAGTTATTTCTCATAAGGGCCTTATTAGAGGCCACCATCCCTTATCTGTACTTTACCAACGAGAAACCCGGGCTCTGCGATGTTATACACCTGTCCGAGGTCACAGAGCGTGGGAGTCGGACTGACATCCGTTATCTGCGGCCACACCTCACTGATGTACCAACAAGTGAGCACTGGATGGAAGGCCAAGCAGTCATAGCAAGGGACTTCCCCGGGAAAGTGGAGGTGGGCTCCGTGGTCTTTTCTGGTCTCTTGTAGCAGAGGGTTCGGGGGTGGCTTTTAGAATCCCCCTCTCAGGATGCTGCACAGAAAAGTTAGATCTCAGTCATGTCTGGTCCTGCCTCAAAGGTAGAAGGTCATGAAGAAAATACCGCCATGGGGCCAGTCATTGGTGCACTTGTAAGGAAAAGACAGTATTCCCAGCCGAGACCCCTCCTGGTTCAGTGTCCTAGACCTGCACCATTCAATATGGTGGCCTTTAGTCACGTGTGGCTGAGCATGAGTTCAGCCCAGCTGGCAGGACTCCGTGAATTGAGCTTCGACCCATAAACCAGGAGGTCACTGTTCAATTTCTGGTCGAGGCATATGCCCGGGTTCCAGGCTCCATCCCCAGTAGGGGGTGTGCAGGAGGCACCTATCGATGATTCTGTCTCATCATTGATGTTTCTCTCTCTCCCTTTTTTTCCCTTCCTCCCTGAAATCAATAAAAAGATATATATATTTTTAAGAAAATGTAGCTAGTTTAAACCAAGGTGTGCCATAGTGTAAAAATACACACCAGATCTCAACAGCTTAGTATTTAAAAAATGTAGACTGTCTCAATAAATTTCTATTAATTGACACATTGAAATGATGATGCTTACAATATAGTATGTTCCTAAAATTAATTTTACCTATTTGTTTTTACTTTTTAAAAAATTGTGGTAAAATAAACATAACATGGAACTTTCCATCTCAGCAGGTTTAAAGTGTGCAGTTCAGTAGTGTTAAGTGCATTCATATTATTGTGCAACCAATCGCTGAAATTCCTTTCATCTTGCAAAACGTACTCTGTACCATGAAACAGTTCCCACGCCTTCTTTCCTTCACTCTCCTGGCGAGCACCCTTCTGCAGGTGGAATCATACAGTATGTATCTTTCATAACCGGCTTATTTCATTAAGCATAATACCCTCAAGGTTCATCCGCATTGTTGCACATGTCAGAATTTCTTTCCTTTATACTTGAATAATATTCCATTATGTGCATGTACCACATTGTCCATCCACCCATCAAGGGATACGTGGGTGGCTTGCACCTCTTTTTACTTCTTTAGTGTGACTTCCACATTTAAAATTGCACATGAGCCTTGCGTTTCGGGTTTATGCGACATTTCTATTGGGCAGCACTGCTCTGAACCTTTCTCTCGTCCTCGATGCCTCTTCCTTCTCACTCCCATACTGAGGCCTCTGTCACTCTTCCCCAGTCCCCCGCTACCCCTTTCCCTGAGACCTGAGCTAAGAACCTTCGTTCTGATTCAGCACTCCTTTCATAAGGTTGTGAAAGACTGTCACGTTCAGTAAAATTTTCTCTAAGTGAATGAAACTGTGATATATCAAAAGAGCAATCTTCCCTTTTTCCATAATATAATGCATTAGTTGAAGAAAAAGCCTTTGAAGTGATTTGATGTTTTTAAAAGTCAACAGCTTTTCTCCGCTCACAGTCTGAGAGTGAATTTTATTTACCATCAAGCAAGAAGGAGTACCAAACCAATAAAGCATACATTTAGAGCACAGACCCACACCAGCCTCAGATTCCTAAAGTACAGGTTTGGTAGAAAGACCTGCGTAACTGGAAGCTCAAGACATTGGAATGTTGTCAATGTCTTTTGAATTTCCCATCCCTCAGAAGACAACATTCAAAAGCCTTAGCATGGAACCCAAGGCCTTTCAACATTCCAATCTCCTTTCCCACCACCACCCTAGGCCTTTCCATGAAAAGAAAAGCATCACGTATTAGTCCCCAAATGGGCAGTGGGCTCACAGGCCTTCCCCAGCCTTCATAATGTTCTCACTTCAGCCTGGGAGACCCACCCCACCTATTAAATGGGCTTATAAGAAACTATCCTTACGTGATCACAGGTCACCCTATCATCCTTTTACTTATTTCCAAGTTTGAAATCATTGTTCTGAACAACAGGAGAATTATAAGGGGGTGCATACATAATCTATGCCTTGAGGGACTTGAACTTCAGTGGTGAACATCAGCAGTTAGACCAATCCTGAAAATCAGTGTTTGCATGGGTTCCCAGGAGAAAACAAGCAGTTGCTTGAATGAAATTGGGCAGCAGAAGGAGAGAGGGAGGAAGAGAGAGAGACAGTTTCTATCAGTCAGGGCAATGGACAGCAGAAGGCCAAGGGAGAGTGTACATTGAGGCTGAGGTTGTCAGCCATGATTGTTCCAGGGAAGAGATTTTACTAGGCCAATAGGCCTCCCGACCACCCAGTGAGTGAGGACACATCTCTGAAGCATGTGGGGGGCAGGGAGGAATCTTGGGTTTGCTCACTCTACTGGGGTCTGTTTTTAACTGGAGTGTGGAGGTTGTGTTAGTTTCCTGTGGCTGCTGGTAACCAATTACCACACCCTGGGTGGCTTGGAACAACAGAAATTGATTCTTCCATTTTCTGGAGCCCAGAATCCTGCCATGAAGGTGCTTGGCGGGGCCTTGCTGACTCCGAAGGCCCTGGGGAGAATCATTTTTTGGGGGTTTGATAACTCCAGTCTCCGTTCCTGAAGGCAAGGTCTTAGCCCAGTGCTCTGCAGTTTCACAAGAAATGGATTTAGACTCTGATCACTGTGACTCTGACCGCCTTCTTTCTGTGGCAGGCTTTATAGTTTTTGCAGGACAAGGGGCCTGCAATTCACAGAGGCCCCTAGCCATTCACTAATTGGTTAGGCTGTACATGGATGTGGCCCCACCAGAGGCTAAGGAGAGAAGAAAGGTTATGAATTCAGCTATTGTTTGGGCTCCTGACAGCAGCAGGGTCTCTGGTAGGCTGCTGCTCTCCTACACTCTTACTGTCATTGTTTTCTTAGGAAAGCATTCATTTCTTCAAGAGTTTCAGGCCTTGGAATTCCTGATTGGGATACATCCATGTACAGGAGTCGGCTGTAAAATTGCAGCTCTCTCTACATGCGCAGTTACGTCTTTTCTTATTCCTAAGTCCTTTATAAATTGTTTAACTAGAACGTGTTCTTTCTCCAATTTAAAAAACTTTTCAATTACTGTTGACACACGCTATTATATTAGTTTCAGGTGCACCATATGCTGATTAGATATTTAAATAATTTATGAAGTGATCGCCCCAGTAAGTCCAGCACCCCTCTGATACCATACACAGCTATTACAACAATATTGGCTATTTTCCCTATGCTGTACTTTACATGCCTGTGACTGTTTTTATAACTGGCATTTAGCACATCTTATATCCCATCCTCTTAAAATTAATTTTTTCAACAGACTAGCTTTTGATTTTACAGATGAAATCTGTTTCATTGATTTAGTTTTATTAAACTTTTATTGATATATCTTGTACATATAAAAAGGAGCACATGGTTCAGCTCAGTGGATTTTCAATATGAATTTACTCATGGAATCAACACTAAATCAAGAAATAAAATGGTCCCAGCACTCAGTCCAGAAGTGCCCCCATGAGCCCTTTAATCAACTGCCCTTCAAGGTTAGCATTATGTTCCCTTTGAATAGCATACATTCATTTGCCTGCTGGTTTTTCTGCTTCCTATATGATGGGCTTACATAAAACTTTTATATCCGGTTTTACTTATTATTATGGAAGGTTTTATATCCGGTTTTACTTATTATTATGGAAGGTTTTTCATCTGTAAGCAGCTTTGGGTGTTATCAGGATTGGAGACAATTAATGTAAGTCAGCTGGTACAGGTTCTGGCTGTAGCAGGTGTAAGTGGCAGATATTATCAGGAAAAGGTGACATTATCTGCAGACGGAAGAGAGGAATGCATGCAGTAGACAAGCTCAGCTCATTTATCCTGACAAGTTCCCAAATATATCCTGGTCGGGACCAAGCCCGGAAGCCCCAGGTTGGAGACTAGCATTTAGTTCCCTACTTTCCAACTTCCTAATGAGATGACAAGTGCCGCACTGTATTTCTTTTCTATTATTTCATTATAAAAATTATGAAACCTAATGGGAAATTGAATTTAGCAGTGAACACTCATCTACCTACCATCTGGATCTTGTAATTAACACTTTATTCTTCATGCTTTATCACATGTTTGTATCTTTCCATTCAATAATCTGCCTCTATTGTTTAATATTTTTAATGCATTTCATAGGAAATTGTAGGCTTTAGTAGTAGGGTTTTTTAAACATTTAGATGAAATTCACATACCATAAAAATAACTGTTTTAAACTGAATAATTCAGAGGCATTCAGTACATTTATAATGTTGTACAACTGCCACATACATCTAGCTTCAAAACATTTTCACTATTCCAATATAAAGCCCTTTACCAATTAAGCACTTACTCCACATTCCCTCCTCCCTCCACCTCTGATGACCACCCATCTGCTGTCTGTTTCTGTGGATTTACCTATTCTGGGTATTTTACGTAAACAAAATCATACAATTTGTGGCCTTTTGTGTCTGGCTCCTTTCACTTAGCATAATGTATTACAAATCTGTCCACAGTGTAACACAAATCAGTACTTCATTTCTTTTTATGGCTGAATGATATTCCATTGTGTGAGTATACCGCAATTTGTATGTCCATTAATCCACTGGTGGATAACTGTGTTGTTTTCACTATTGTGTATTTGAACATTTGTGTACAATGTTTTGTTTCAGTACTTGTTTTCAATTTGGAGGGTATGTATCTAGGGATGGAATTGTTGGGTCAGATGGCAATTCTTTGATTAACTTTTCAGGGAAACGCTAATTTTCTTCCTGGTATGGTAGTAGGACCTTAGGCGCCAGGAAATCTCTTGCTCAAGATGGGCATACTTGTCATAAGATTAGATGTTGGGCTTCCATGGCCAGCTATTAGCAGTGAGTTAGCCCCAATCTGATGCCTCTGGTTAGCCTCCTTTCTGGATAAAGGACACTGGGATTTTTTTTTAGCACGTGACATGTAGATTAGGTAGGCTATACGTTTCTTTTGTCCCTTGTAGGGTGTATCAACCCACCTGGTATTGGAAGAGCTGGATGGATTATCTGTTGGGGCAGAAACTATTCAATTAATGGTTCCTGTTGTGTGACCAATGAGTCTCCATGCCAGGAAACTGCCACAGGGAGCAAGACCCCTTTGACACCACAGGAACCCTGGATGGCTGAGGCAGCACCAGGCCCCTCATAGTTTCCTGGTTATGCTAGGAGTTAAGCACAACAGACTTGGGTGGTGGGAAAGTGGACTTTGCCAAAGAGATGCAAGGGAGTGGCAACCCCGGAACGGGCTGACAGCTGACTGGCGTGAGATTTCAGAGGGCTGCCCTGCCGGCTCTGCGAGCCTGAGAAAACAGGAGAAATTCCAACGATTGCATGATACCATCTGTGCCTTAGTAGCAGTTGTTTTTAAACTATGGGTTTAATTGCTGTTCTGTTGGCTCCCATTTCTTCTTTCCCCAAGAAAAATGGAATCTTTGAAATTCCCATGACAGCACGTTCAGTGGTTATTTCTATTCCAACTTCAGGACGGAATTACCCCGAAATAATGAAAACAAGGCTGTAATTGGCAAAGCAGACCCAAGTGTTGCTTTTGGAGTCAGAAAAGGTCAGGGAGGGGCCCAGAGAAGGCCACAGAAGAACAAAGGCTGTTTATGCACTTGTCAATAACCCACCGCCTTAGGGCAGCACGTTATCCATATGCAAATCCCAGTCACAAGAAGTTGGTCAGGTAAGCAAAGCACATGCTGGGAGGTTTGTGTTTTTTGTAAAAAGTACATTTTTATTGATTTTAGAGAGGAAGGGAGAGGGAGAGAGATAGAAACATCAATGGTGAGAGAGAATCATTGATTGGCTGTTTTCTGGATCAAACCTGCAACCTGGGAATGTGTTCATTAGTCGATGCTCAACCACTGATCCACGCCAGCCGGCGTTGCTGGGAGATGTTGATTTGCAGATGATCAGAAAGGATATGCAACTTATTGAAGACAATAAGGGTATTAGGGGACTGCCCCAGAGCTCAAACCTCAGTACCATTTCTAGTGTATGAGGAACAGATTCTGATCATCCCAGGTGTTGGGGGAATAAAACTGGAGTCACTGAGCACCTGGTTTGGTCTGGTCACGTGGCCCATGAGTTTCACATTCTTTGTTTTCCTCCTCTGAACCGAGCCAATAGTACTTATCAGGTTACTATGAAGGTAAAATGAAATAACGCACGTGGAGTACTTTACACACTAGCAATTGCAGGTGCTCAAAAAGGGTAGTTTTCCTGCCCACACTGGAGGATGCTAGCAGATGCCAACACATCTTCAAATCCTCACCCTTTCTCTCCAAAGTGTCCTAACCTGCACATGCTTCAGCCCCCAAGCTGTCAAGCTGAGTTCTTCCCAGTGGAAAGATATTATGCCTGACATAGATCAATGGGGGTGGGGCTGGCTTGAGATGAGGGCACACTTTGCCATCAGAGGATAGGAAGAAGCAATGTGTGACTTAATTGGGATAAACATTCATTTGTGAGTACAGATGTCAGGAAGCCAGACCTAATCAAAGGGCTGGCTTTGTCAGAGGGCCACTTAGTCCAGGCAGTGAATTTAACATGAAAGGGGATGGGCAGCCGGAACACTGCGGCCTGGTACACTGCGCATTAGTGATTATATTGGTCCTAGTCCTGCGAGCTTTCTCTAACAAATGTTAACCCAGATCCTGAAGCAGACTGTACCAAGCATCCATGTCAGGTGTGGGGAAGTGGTGGCTTGCTGTGCCCTTGCCAAATTTCAGAATTGGGCCAACTTGCCAAGAAGAATGAGAGGCAGAAATGTCTTGGCAAATTTTATAGAAAATGCTGATTCCCAAGACAAACAATCCTCCCGGCCATGCTAGGACAGAACAGCTCTGCCTGCCCTATGTCAGTGCAGAATTTGGAACTTACCTGACTTTAGAAGGGGCATGCAGTCTGGACCTTTGTATACGCCTGTTCCAACAGCATTTTTTCTTTATCATGGAATTCTCATTTATGACAATTGTATTACTAATGGTAATATTTATATCATTATGTTCTACAACCAGACAGTGCAAGACACAAATTAATAAGCATTCACTGAATGCCCACAGGGCACCAGGTGCCACGGCTGCAAGGGGGAGAGAGAATACAGCAGCGCATGGAGAGATAACGGCTTTATTTTTTACATTTTGTAAGCACATTTGCATTCTGCAACTGCTCAGCACATTTACATAATTTGCTAGTTGAATTAATAAATTGACAATGCATTGTGGAATTGCCTTCAGTGTGTGGTGAGGAGATAATTGCTGATATTGTTACAATTGCCTTCATTTGCTGAGTATCAACTAGGCTGTGTGTCTGGGGCGACCACGCGGTGACAGCAGAAGGCAGTGGTTAAGAGCACCAAGTCTGAGCCACATTGCATGTTTGGATCCTGACTTCGAGGCTTACTAGCTATGCATCCTTCCAAAGTACCCCAATTTTTCCTGGCATTTCAGTTTTCCATCTGAATGGGATGGTAATAATGGTGCCTGCCTTTAGTATTGTTATAAAGACTAAAGTAACATTTATAATGTGATTGAAACAATACTTGGCATGATGTAATAACAATAATATTCAAGCAGTTGCACATGTACACACATGTTCATATGCATACACACATACATATACATGTGTGTGTCATATACATGTAGGTGTGTGTATGCACACACAAACTCGGGAGCTGAGATAAGTGGTCAGTATGCTCCCTTAATACATAAGGAAGCTGAGTCTTAAAGTCTCAGGAGCAGGGTAAACTTGAAACTCAGGTCGGTCTTGCTCTAAATACATTCTTCTTCCACAAAGCCAGCTGAATGCTGATAATGAAACCAGTATGCCAACCCTGGAGGCCTGTAAATGATGCTCAGGGCATGACACAGTCTTCTTTTTTTCACTATGCATTGTAATAATAAAGCAAAGCCTTCTCGTGCCTCCTTCTTCAGAAAGGAGCATGTCTGCAACATATTACAGCATCCCGTCCTTCCTATGTCTAGAGAGTCACCATTCCCCAAAGAACAATCTCTGCCTAAATGTACAAGAACTCTGATGAGGGAATTCAAAGAGATCCTTACCCCTCTTCTACTGCAGTTCCTCAGTTACCGCTCACAGGAAAGAAGTACAGCTTCACAGGGGTGCTTTGAAAGATCAGTCTCTCCAGGTCCCACCGTTTCCATTGTGGAGACAACGTGGCCGTGAGGTCTTGTGGTCCATAGGAAGACCCTAGGAGCTGGGTTAGACTGGGTGAGATGAGGATTTCCAAGTGGCATCATCAAACCCAGGAGGGTCATAGTGGTGAGGAACAGCCACACAGTCAAAGAGGCAGCCAGGGATTGAGCTAGAGGAGCAGCATAAAGTGTCCATTCTGAAAGCAAGGGAGTCAAATGGAAGACAAGTCAAACTCGGAAGGTGAGATAAATGGGCCTTAGAGACCAAAGCATGAGGCAGACTGGGGTGGGCAGCTCTAGATGGTCAGCACATACTGCTGGGAAGTGGAATGTCTAGCAGCCTTTGGTACCTGGAGTCTTGCTTATTTAAAAAGGGCTATGAAAGGGGACTATGAGGTCCCATTGGTTTGTAAAAGCCATCGTTACGGTTTGAGTCTAGTGAGAGTTAATCTGATGTAGAATTTTCTCCTCAGTCTTATAACAATGAGGGTACCTTGGGCAATTTTGAGCCAAGGCCATGTATCAGTCATATTCCTACTCAGTTACAACAGCTAGGTAATTTAGTGTGGGAAAGCAGGAAGGCAAGAAAAAAAAATCCTGTTAAGTAAACATCATCAGATAGCATTTATCTTCAGTTTGTCCAAACCTGTCATTACATGAATAAGAATTTAATTGTCCCAAGTGAGAGATTTGATTTCTGGGGTACCTCTAAGGCGATAATGTCACAGACAAGAGAGACAAAATGATCTCTGCTAAGATCCTGTATTCGTGTGGCATCTCTCTGTTTATCAAGATGGAAATAAAATATTGATCTATCACCAATTAAAAGTAGCTAGACAAGGAGATTCATCCACACAAGCCATTGATTATATCAATGCCTTCGTTGTTTGACATGGGTAGATCATATTGGGGAGAGGTGAAACTTTGCCTTGTGCTGGCCTTGGTGCTGAATTGGACCAAGGCATCCCTGTTTATTGGGCAACCATTGGATCTTTTAATTTTACCTATAGAAGCTAATAATAACTCTTGAATCAGCCTCTTCAGTGCTTTCCCCTTGAAAGGATAAAGAAGTAAAGAACCTGGGATTACATGGCTAGGAGATTGTGAACAGGCAAAATGTACCACATCATCACAGGGTAACCTGTGGACCTGGAACCTGTGACCCTAACCCCAGCCTGTCTTTCAAACCTCTCAAACCCTTGGCCCTAGCCAGCATCCTCATAGTTGGCCCTTACCTTGTCTTGATTCTAGCTCTGTCATGTCCTGTATTTGATTTTTCATCTTCCCGGCATTCCTCAGACTATTTACATATTTGACTTATTTTGTGTAACTTCTTAACAAATGTTTCCTCCCTTTCTCCACCTGACTCACTGGAAACCTTGACAATCAACTTGAATGCTGATCTCCCTGTCAATTCACACTGTCCCCTTCTCCTAGGGATCTGGAGCCTCAATGCACTGATAACAATAGATATGCTTTTTCTACCACTGTCAGTCATTTACTATGTTTGGCGCCCTCTTGGTAGTGTTTCCTCAAGTTTTAGGAGATACAGGTTATGACTCATCCATTAGCTGCCTGCCAGACACTTTGCAAACATTGAGCCTTTGGGTATGTTTTGCCCTTTGTATATGCTGTCCAAAGTTTATGGATGTTGTTGCAAAGATTGATCTGCCAGGCACTTACTCGTCATACTGAAAGCCGAAATCCAGAAATTGTTCTACAGCTGCTATTAATAACTACTATATTTTATTATTATTCTCACCATCAGTCTTCTCTTGCTGAGTCACAAAATCATAGATACCCTGCACAGGCATTGTCGAGCTAACAGGTGAAGGGAGCCGAGGCAGATCTTTGGAATGTAGAGTGTGCATCCCTCTACAAAGTTTGCAAAGCAGTTGTTGCTGCAGAACTGCGTGGGGCAACACCCTCCCCAGATCCCCATACCGGTGCAGGAGAAGGAGGAAGAGTAATTTTCTTGAGTAAATCCCAGTTGTGAGTGTTAATTCTCCCCCATCCACATCTCCCTCAGAAGACACACAGCAAATGGCCCTCGCTTTGGACACCACACTAGCAGAACCTGGTGGGACTGTGTTTTAGAGTGACCAAACCCCTGTTCAAGTTCCTTGTGACTCTTAGGGGGTCACAGAAAAGAGCCAGCTCACTCTTATTGACCCTTGCTAATGAAGCTTGACATTTATATGAGGGACAGGAGTCCCAAGGTATGTTTCCTATGAGGAGTGATGTGTACTTCCCTAGAAGGGACCAACAGGAGATTTGCCTGTGACTGGGGAGGCCCTCCATGCCAGAGGGCAGCAGAGACTGATGCTATGTGAGAGCCATGCCCTCCTGGAGTGCCTCCACACCATCATCAGCCAGTCTCAGTTCACTGTACCAGTTTGAAAATCTGAGCACTTCCTTTAAGCCTCCTCATTGTCCTAGCCCCAGCAACAAAGAAGCAACTTAGCCATTATCATTAGTGCCAGGACCTAGCAGGATGGCACCAGCAGTAGGAGCCAGCAGAGAAGTGACCACAATTAGATGATGGCACAAAAAATTGTCCCTCCCGGAGGCTGACCTCTACCCCAGGTATCCCGCCCCCAACTTTGGCTTAGTCAAAAGAATTGGAAAGAAGAAGCAGAAGCAGAAAGAAGAGCAGTGAAAAGATCTATGCTACAGAGGCTATGAAGGATGAGATTGGAGACTAGACATTGTCTTAGATTTTAATAATCAGGAATCGACTATGAAAAGGAAAGCAGGGCTGACACAAAAAGAAGCTGCCTGCTGCAGGCAGAGGGAGAGTTTGGGACTAATAAAGAACTAGCTGTTCTGAAGAGAATGTGGGCCTTGCATCTGAACCTGACCTTGTGGTAGCTGTTCTTTTAAATCTCCTACAGGCACAGAACTCTGAACTTAGGTGCTGACAAGAGGACTGGCTGAGTTGAGTACATAGAAATGTAACCTCTGTAAGCTGAGAGGCACCTCAAAAGATGCAGACAAGTGAACAAGCTATTCAAAGTGAACATATAGGTTAAAAAACATGTCAAAGAGAATCCAGAGGAAAAAAATACTAAGGCAATTCACAAATGCAGGTATAGACAGTCCCCAACCTATGACAATTTGCCTTAGGATTTTTTTGACTTTACAGTGGTAGGAAAGCAATACCCATAAGTTACATGAGCTATTCAATACTTCTTAAAAATAAGATAAGCTTTGTGTTAGTTGATTTTGCCCAGTTATAGGTTAATGTAAGTGTTCTGAGCACATTTAGGGTAGGCTGGACTGAGCTGTGAGGTTTGATAAGTAGGGTGTTTTACAAGCATTTTTACTGAACTTTTTCAGTTTATAATAGGTTTACCAGTACGAACCCCATCATAAATCAAGGAGCAAAGGTACATGCATGGCTAAAAAACAAAATAAGCTTCATTTCTCAAGGATTGGTTGAATGCAAATTAAAGCAAGGAAATCCATTATTTCCACCCATTAGCCTGGCAAACATAAATGATTTTTAATTCCCAGTGTTGGTGGGTGGGGGATGGAGAGATTGAGAAGGGAGAGAAGGACACTCGCATCTCATGATGCTGAGGTCCAGGTTAGAATGACACAGTCTTTTCAGAGGCCAGGACCTAGCAGGATGGCACATTTAGAGCATGTGGGGAATATGTATCTTATTTTTCTTTCTTTTGAAAATTTGGATATGCTTATCCTTTAACAAATTGTTCCACTTTCAGGAGTCTATTTCACAGGCAGCCTTCCAAGTTTACAAAGATAAGGGTCCAGGGATGTTCATTGCTACAGGACTTGTAATTGTGAGAAATCAGACACCACTCAAATGTCCAATAGAAGGGCATTGTTAAAGAAATTGGCAAATCCACAGTATTCAATATTCAAGAGTGCTATTCAGATACTAAAAGGAATGAAATACATCTGTGTGACTAACAGAGAAGCATGTCCAAGGTAATTGTTGAGGACACAAATAGCTAAGTCTTCTTATGGGCCAAGCTTCCTTCCCAGAACTTTACATTCATTCACCCATTTAATCCTCAGAGGTGAGGACTGGTGTCACCAACCCCCGCTTGAACCAAGGGGACAACTCAGGCCCAGAGAGACTATGTAAATTTCTAAGGTTGACCTCAAAATTCATGTCCTTAACTCTGATGCTAAACTGCTCCTCGTGTGTGCATGTGTGCGTGCATGCATGTATGTTTTATGTATTCATAGAGACATAGAAAGTGTGTGGGCTTTGGAGAGATAATGCAGTGCTTTGTGGTGGTGTACCACCCGATTCTCCCTTGAAAAAACAAGGCACAATCCAGCTGGTGTGTTTCAGTGGTTGAGTGTCGACCTATGAACCAGGAGATCATGGTTGGCTTCCCAGTCGGGGCACATACCTGGTGTGGGCTTGATCACCAGTAGAGGGCATGCAGAAAGCAGCCCATCAGTGATTCTCTCTCATCATTCATGTTTCTATCTCTCCCTCTCCTTCTCCTTCTCCCTTCTTCTCTGAAATAAATAAACATATATTTAAAACAAAAAAAAAAGAAAAATAAGATACATGTTCCCCATATGCTCGAAGTGTTAGCTGCTGGTGGCTCAGAGTTCAATGCCTTCCCTCCCCAGGAGTTGCCCTGAGCTGAAGAGAGCTGTCTCCTACAACTTTGCACCCTCTTCTGCAGAGGTTGAGGTGCAACTCACACCTAATGAGTGGTGGAAAGGGTGGCGCACAAAGGCCCGTGCCTCCTTTTAGGACAATGCTGACAATCTAACTCAGCACCAAAGTTCCCCTATGCATCAGCTGTTGCCTTTAGGGAACCTGCATCACAGCTGAACCTCCTCCTCTGCCCAGTCCTGCTTCCTTTGCTCCACAGCTCTGGTTAGCAAGGGCACTTCCCAGTCACCACTGCGCAGGCTAATCCCTACCTCTATCTGTTCCTCAGGGAGCTGGAAGATGAAACGGGGAGAGGGCAGAAGAGACTTTAATTTAATATGTAATCCTACTTCAGGTGAATTTTGTTCAATAAACATGTATTACCTATACGAATTTCCAAAAGATCAATATAAAGCCCTGAAAACATAACATTAAGAAGTGTTGCTGTGATTCTATAGCCAATATAGAACAAAGCTAGGACCCTAGAATCTGAATGCATATTTGTGTCCAGAAAGGAACAAGGTTTCTCACCTGAAAAATAAAATATTTTTCATTGTGCCTGAGTTTTCTCTCTTGATACAAATAAACAAACAAAAATTCCTTCTTGCTTTTTCAAATTTTGCCTAGATGATTTGATATTTTTTGAGTCTCTGTGGGCTCTGTGGTCAGAGGGTGGAGGAAGCCTGCTGCATTTCCTCTGCAATCCCTGCGCCAGAGCATGAGGGGCACTGAATCTTATCAGAATTGCCATGAAAGCAAAACAAAAGAGCAGAGCATTTATGTCATCCAGAGGGAGAAAGATTTGCTGATTGGCAGGAGGTTGATTTAGTGGCTAGAACAAGAGCCCAGGTCTCCGTTTTATTTGTAAAATCAGTGCCTGGTTTCTTCACTCATTTTCTGTGCATTCATTCATTCAACTATGAAAAGTTTATTGAGTGCCTATTACATGCCCAGTATTACAGTGTTGGGGGGTGAATTGGCCTGATCAGGATCTGATGAAACAACACAGTGACTTGCTGATTGGCTAGTTGCTTTTTGGTTGTTAGACGGTACTATTCAGTGAACTTGGTCCAGAGGAGGACAGCCTGCCATTGTGCCTATCCTTTAGGTACATTTAAAGGATATGGATCACGCCAGCTTATGGAAAAGGCTACTGTAGAATTTTTTTCCTGACCAATTGCAGAGATTATATATTACACCATGTGAAACGGAAGTGGGAGATTTTCTGTCACATTTAGATATCAGTGACATTGGGATGACTGCTAATGATAAGAGCAGCACTTTGCTCTTGAAGAGTATTTGGGTGAGTGATGAGATTACAAGCTGTCAATCAAAAAGCTAAAATCATACATGCAAATGGTGATTGTGGGAAAGCAAAGTAGGCATGCAGGGGATGAAGAAATGCAATCAGTGAATGGAAGAAACTCAGCTGAGCCTAGAAAAATGCATCACACATTGTAGGCACTCAGTAAAACAAAACAGAAACTAAAGCATATTCATTGGGAAGCTTACTATCTCTCAGTCTTCCCTCTAATATATTTTGAATACCTACTATGTGTCAGGCACTAATGCCTCTGCACATGTTAAATCAAGCCAGGCTTCATAATTCCAGACTGAATTGTGGCCCTTCTCCTACTCTTCTGCCCTAACCAGATCTTTTAAAAAGCACTTCTTTGTCCAGAGAGAGTAGGGAGAGAAGAAAAGGGAGAAACAAAAGTTCAAAGTCATTTCACACGTAGTGTTGAACTTAAACCTAACTGGCTCTTGAAACTATTCTTCTGACGGAGAATCTGCTCTTGGAACAACAGAAGCATTATGTCAGTGCAGTGATGCTTGAGATATTCTTAGATTCCCATATTTTGATTTGAGAGAGACTATGACAGTGGAGCTGTCCAGGAGGAGGAAGAATCAGGCAGCCAGAGAGCAAAAACTTCTGCCATTGCAGGAACTCAGAGCAGTGGGTTGCTCAAGGACAGTCCAGCCTACTGTTCGAGCACAACTGTATTAGAGACTAGCTAGGACCTCAGCTAGTGGAGGCTGCCTCTGAAGGCTTCAGTGTAGTGAGGTATGCATATCATTGCCTGGTCTTGAATAGTCAACTGACAGCAATGTCAATGGCACACTTGGGTGAATCCTTACTGATGCATTATTTGTTGGCAAAAAAGATTCCAATTCCAGGGTCCTCAGGCAGGTGCCAGGAAGGATAGAAGCTGCTTCGTGGAGACAGTGACCGCCTGGATGGCCTGGCTCCAGGGAAGGGATCATCAGGTATTAAATCTAAGCCTGTTATAGCCTGATGAGAGTTCAGACCCTGTGCTGTCCCAACTTGCAAAGTTTCAAAAGAAGAGGAAATGTTGACTTTTATTAAAATCACTCAATATATTTTTAAAAATAGGCACCATCCCCAGAGACATGTATTGGTTAGGTTTTACCATTGGGAGGCACCAGAAAGCAAAGGATCTGAATGGTCAAGAGTGAAAAGGAAAACAGATGAATAGAATGTGCAGCAGGTAGGTGTTGTCATGGCAACCAAGCAGTGGGTACAGAGGATGCCTAAGGGGTGTAACTTCCTTCTTTCCTTCTTTTCTTTTTTAGGTTTGGCATTTAGAGTAAGACCAAGGAAGGTACTGTGTGAATAAAGAACCTCATTTAATTTTTTTAAAATTTATTTTAGAGAGAGAAAAGGAAAGAGAGCCAGAGAGAAGAGAGATATCGATTTGTTGTTCCACTTTTTGATGCATTCATTGGTTGTTTCTTATCTGTACCCTGAGTGGAGAGTGAACCTGAAACCTTGATGTATGGAGACAACATCCCTAGCTGAGTCGGCCAGGGTTAAGACCCTATTTTACCTATGAAACACATTTGATTTTTCGCTCACACTGCTCTTCAGGTTTGCAGCAATTCTGATAGGTGAGAAGAGACCCTCATGGTTCCAAGGTGTTTCTCAACTACTGGGTGGGCTGGGTATCTTGGTTGTAGATCCTTGCTTTCTATCACTTTGAATATTTCCTGCCACTCCCTTCTGGCCTGCAAAGTTTCTGTTGAGAAATCAGCTGACAATCTTGTGGAAGTTTCTTTATATGTGATTAACTGCTTTTCTCTTGTTGCTTTTAAGATTCTCTCTTTGGCCAAAACCGGTTTGTCTCAGTGGATAGAGTGTCGGCCTGTCTACTGAAAGGTCCCGGGTTCAATTCCGGTCAAAGGCATGTACATTGGTTGCAGGCGCATCCCCAGTAGGGGGCACACAAGAGGCGGTTGATGGATGTCTCCCTCTCTCATCGATGTTTCTAACTTTCTATCCCTCTCCCTTCCTCTCTGTGAAAAATCAATAAAATATATTTTTTAAAAAATTCCCTCTTTGTCTTTAACCTTTTACATTTTAATTATAATGTGTCTTAGTGTGGATTTCTTTGTGTTCATCTTGTTTGGGACTCTCTGCGCTTCCTGGACTTCTATGTTTATTTCCCTTAATTCTGTGTTTATTTCCCTTAACCAGGTTAGGGAGGTTTTCTGTTACTTTTTCAAAGAGGTTTACAATTTCTTACTCTCTCTCTTCTTCTGGCACTCCCATGATGTAAATGTTGGTATGCTTGAAGTTGTTCCAGGGGCTTCTTATACTACTTTCATTTTAGGAGGATTCATTTTTCTTTTCACTATTCTGATTGGGTGTTTTTGCTTCCTTACATTCCAAATCTCTGATTTGACCCTCAATTTCATCTACTCCACTGATTACTTCCTATAATGTATTCTTCATTTTAGGTAGTGTATTATTCATTTCTGACTGGGTGTTTTTTGTGATTTCTGTTTTTGTTTCCTCTTTCTTTGTTGAAATGCTCACTGAATTCATTGAGGATACTTATAACCAGAGTTTTGAACTTTGCTCCTAGTAGAATGCTTGTTTCAATTTTATTTAGTTTTTTGGGGGGGGAGTTTTGCTCTGTTCTTCCTTTTGGAACAGTGTTTCTTTGTCTCCTCATCTTGGCTACCTCCCTGTGTTTGTTCCTGTGCATTAGGCAGAGCTGCTATGTCTTCTAGGCTTGTTGGAGTGGCCTCATGTTGCTGGTGTCCTGGAAGGGATTTTTAAAAGTGGAATTGCATGTCAGGGCATGCATGTTTTTACTCTGATAGACAGTTCCAAAGTGGAAGTGTTACTTAGCATACCCATTAGCAATGAATTAAAAGAGGTTTTCTTTTTCTCTTACCTACTCACCAATATTTTAAACTTTTCTGGTAAGAGCCAGAGAAAGTGGTATCATCTCTTTTCTTTTCTCTAATGTAAATTCAGTTCAGTTCAATAGATATATTTTGTGTGTTTGACAGGTTAAGGCACAGGGATGAGATAAAGACGCATCCCTGCCCACATCCCCATGAAGATAATGAGAGTAAAGGGAGGATCTGGAGTGTGTATAATGGAAGCACAGTCCTTGGAAGCAGATAGACTGGGAGTCCAAGTGTGGCTTTGACGTCTTCCATTTGGGTCACTTCTAGAATTTGAGTCACCACTCCCCAAGCCTCTGTTTCCTCATCCCAATATAAGCATATAGTAGGATTGTATCTGGGACTAATAAGTGGCATCTTCTACCATGACTGCAAGAGAGACCTTCCTTTACCATGCATCTTACTTTGCCTGGAGGGGAGACAAGGGAGGCAAATGGCTAATGGTATTAAGGCAGTTCTGGCTGCTTTTAGCATGGCTTAGAGAGGGGTAGAAATAGAAAAATAGGGGTAAAAGAATTCACTCTGGTTGTTGAAAAGGGAAGGATATCCAGGAGAGATTCATGGTTTTGAGTTGGGCTTGCTTCTTGGTAAGATGGGACTGCCAGGGAAGGACCATCATGAAAAAAGGCATGGAGGAGGAGATTATTGGCCATGTCGGGGTGGGAATGGGACATGGGATGCAGTTTAAAGCAGCTGAGAATGTGGGGAATGAAATAGGAGACTGGGTAGTGGGTGGGTCGGAATACAGAGGGCTGGATACCAGGCTAAAGTAAGTTGTTTATTTTTCAACCTGTCTGCAAAAAAGGAGGAACTGAAAATTTGGGAGGAAGAGAGAAATACAGGTAGAGCACAGTGTTTCATTTGAAAGGTAAACTTTAATAAGGGCTTATAAAGCACCATCTTCAACTTGTTTACCTATTAACTTCTTTTAATACAACAGTGACCCCAAACCATGGCAAATTGAAATGGCAATGACCCTTTTCCAATTTATAGAAAAAAAAATTAGATGTAGAATTATCATCATGTTTAGATTTTTAAACTGTTCCCTCCCCCCAAACTCCCACACACACCATTCTTTCTTAAGTCTTTGGTGCCTACACACTTGTCTAGACTAAATTCTATAATACCTATATATATAAAGAGGTAATAGGCAAATTAGGCCAGGACTCTGTAATGATCATGACCAACTCAGGAGGGAGGGGCCTGGCATGAGCCCAGAGCCTGAGAGAACAACAGACAGGGTGGTCCCGGAGCCAGAGAAAACAACACACAGTGGGGCTGGCCCCCAGCCCCAGCCCTATGACCACAGTGCTGGGCGGCTGGGGCTGGAGTGAAGACACAAACCCTAAGGGGGGCCGGCCCTTAGGAGCTGGGTTCAATTCTGATCAAGGACATGTACCTAGGTTGCAGGCTCCTCCCTGGCTAGAGCCCAGGTCAGGGCTCATGCAGGAGTCAACCAGTTGAATGTGCCTCTCACATTGATGTTTCTCTCTGTCTTTCCTTCTCTCTTCCATGCTCTTTAAAAATCAATGGAAACATATCCTCAGATGAGGATAAAGAAAGAAAGAAAGAAATGTCATATCCTATGAAAGAGACATCTTGAAAATGCCTAAAAAAAGTTGTCATATTTTCATGTTAAAGGGACTGGACTCTGTGTCGATGAAAACACCTTGGTGGCTGCAATGTCGGCAGTGGCAGCAGCAGCAGGGTGATGTGGATGGCGCCTTCCCCTGATCTGCCCAGTTGCCTTCCTCAGAGTGAGGCCAGACTGGAGTTTAGTCCTGCACTCCGTGGGAAACCGGCCTAAGCCATCAGTAAGACATCCCCTGAGGGCTCCTGGACTGTGAGAGAGGGCAGGCTGGGCTGAGAGACCCGCTCCCCCACCCCAGTGCACGAATTTTGTGCACCAGGCCTCTAGTAACATCATATATATTTTATCAGAAAATATTATAGCATTTACTTTATTTTTGTGCAACATACCAATACTTCAAGGTATTTGCAACGTGCATGAGGAATCGTGGATCTCCATCCCTGGGACACACCGGAAAACTATCATCATAAACCATGAGCTTCTTCAGGGAAGAGACTTCATTGTTTATTCCTGTCTCCCTGACACTGGTTCAGAGCTTAGAATGTAGTAACTTAGAAAATGTTTGTTGCAGCAAATAAAAGACTCAACTCTGTAGATTATGGTAGCACCCCAAAGATCATGAAAGCCCTGCAACCAGCCCAACAAAGAAGTTAACAAATGATTCACTGGAAATGTCAGGCACAACGAAAGCATGATCATCTGAATCACAAAACAAAACTACGGTACAATACAGCAAAGTCACTGAGTAGCATGATGCAAGTAATTATGTAAAAATATTGTTTAAATAAATAGAATTTGCTTAGCCATTAAAATTTATGTCTCAAACACTTCATTTTCTTCCAAACAAATGAAATCATCACACACATACACATGCGCATATATATATATGCATATATATATGCACACACACACACATACACATACATGTGTGTAATATATATATATATATATATATATATATATATTAGAGACCTGATGCTGATGCACAAAATTCCTGCAAGGGGCTCCAAGGGCCAAAGCAGCAGCCCTGGCTGCTGCCCCGGCCCTTGCAGCAATAGCCTGGAAGGACGTCTGGTCTAATCAGCATATTACACTTTTATTATACATATACATATATATATAGTACACACACACACACACACACACACATATTGCTCACTCCTCACTAACTCAACACAAATTACTCATAACACTCAACATTTTTTTTTTTATCTCAGCATTTGACACAGGAATAGAAATAGACTGTTGTACCAGTTTTAGCCAATCTAGAGCGGCAGGTTCTATGTTGAAAAATATTTCCACTTAATCAAGAGATATTATTTCTCGAAGGGAAGTGAACACTGTGTTCAAAGCGCTGGCTTCCTGATCTAGCAAACTGGGAGCAAGCTCATTTCCCCGCGTTGATAGCATCCAAATTTGAATTACTTCAACTGAAGAGAAAGATGCTCAGGATTGGCCCAATGCCAAGCAGTCAGAGGAGAAGTGGTTAATTTCCCAGAGACAGCCACTTGTATAAGAGGATTATTACTGCAACCAGGGCCCCAGCAGTAAATGTAGTAACTACTTTCAGTGGTAAATAATCCTTCTGCAAACGAAGATGTAAATTTTATGCCCGTATGTAGAAACAGTAGCCCCCTGCCCTTAGATAATTTGCAAAATTAAAATTAAAAACATGGCATTGATGGCAACCAACCTGGTTCGATGACATTTCCAAATAGCATGTACCTTCAGAACTTGCAGCAAGATGCATAAAAGAAGACGAAACATTATCCTAAAGCATGTGTTTACAAAAGACAAAATAAGGCAGCCTTTCTGTACAAGCCCTGTATCAGCTGGGAGGAAGGGCTGAGCCTGTTAGGAATGGTGTGCACTGTTCCTTTGCCTGCGCAGAGGCACCAGTAAGGGCTTCCCACTTTCTTTTCCTTGTCGGCATCACAGTGGACGCCGCAGAGAGTAAGGCAGTGTGTTGGTTTTCTAAGCTGTGTAACAATCATGAATTTAACAGCTTAAAACAATAGACACTTACTAGCTCACATTTCTGTAGGTCAGAAACCAGGTGGGTTCGAATGGGTTCTTTGTATGTATAGGGATGTTGGGCCAAAGTCAAGGTTTCGGCTGGCTGGTGACTTGTCTGGACCGTCTAGGGAAGAACCCGCTTCCAAGATTCATGTTGTTGGTAGAATTCAGTTCCATGTGGTCATGGGACCGAAGACCCTGTTTCCTTGCTGGCTGTTGGCTGGGGGTTGTTTTTAACTCCCAGCGGTTACTGTTCTCTCTTTCTGTATGCAGCCCCTCCATCTTCAGTGCCACAAGGGCAATGCCATGTGAACATGAAGACAGAGATCAGGCAAGGGCATCGATAAGCCATGAAATGCCATGATTGCCAGCAAACACCAGAAGAGACATGGGAAAGACTACCATTCAGCCTTTGGAAGGAACCAGCCCTGCTAAGACCTTGATTTCAGGCTCTCAGCCTCCAGAACTCTGAGACCCAGTTTGTAGTGCTTTGTTTCGGAAACCCTAGGAAACTGATACATGCTGCCCCAACCAAAATTTGCTCCTAAGCCCCATGGTTTTGGTTGCATGATTTTGCATAGAAAATGTTAGTTTTTAGCTGGGTAGAGCCTATGTGGCATTCTAGCAGAAGCGACTGTAGTTAAATCCCTTCTGTTTTCTCTCCTATTAACTGGATCTTCATGTGATTGTTGTGAGGACTACGTGAGTCAGTGCATATAGTGTTCAGAATGAATGCAGCATCCCAGATGCAAGTGATCATTACTGCCATCATCAGACAGTCTAGTTCAAACCTGAACTTTGAGCAACTTTAAACAATAGCGGTGAGTGTTAAATGATGCTCTGAGCTCAAATGTGCAACTTAAAACCTTTATGCAATGATGCACTGATTATAAACATGGAAACTATCCCTTTAGAGAGATCCATGATGTGGGAACCTCTTTCCACGTCTCACGTGGTTCAGGGTTCCAGGTTCAGGGTTTGGGTTCTGAAGGAGGCTGCACACAAACGAAAAGAGAGACTAGAAAATATTAATTTGGCGATATTGGGGGGCCAGGCTGGAGCCTTCCTCTAGTGCAGTGGCTCTCAACCTTCCTAAGGCCGTGACCCTTGCATACAGTTCCTCATGTGGTGGTGACCCCCAACCATGAAATTTTGCTACTGTTATGCATCGTGATGTAAATATCTGCATTTTCCGATGGTCTTAGGCAACCCCTGTGAAAGGGTCGTTCGACCCCCAAAGGGGTCATGACCCACGGTTGAGAACTGCTGCTCTAGTGGAAAGGACTACCCCTTGCTCTGGCCTTTTTCTCCCTTTTATTAAGGCTTTGGGACACACCCATAGCCTTTAGGCAGGAAATTACAAGAATAGAAATTAACATGAAACAAACAGGTAGAGGTTGCTTCAGCTAACAATGTTTCAACTAAACAGTGAGTGATTAGCTCTGACCTTTCAGAGCAATTAAGTTTAACCAGTCTTCTGGTCTCCTGTTCATAGTGAGACAATGTTTGGTTTACAGCACATGAGCCATGTAACAAAGAGAATCCCCATGCTAAATACAGGAATCTCTTCAACACTTATGAAATCTGGGTGTTAATTAGAAATGTTGCTCATTTGGAGAAATAGCCCTTTTAAGAGCAATGTTGCTATTTTCAACCTCTTTGATTAACTAACACCAGGACAGATCCAGAGATCTCCCAGTTTATGCAGCTGGTTGCTCAACACTTTACTTTGGACAGGAGTCCTAGAAATCTAGCAAGGCCAGAGAGAAAGGAGCCAGGCTTTGCATCTGAGGGAAGGACCTATGCCCTGAATGCAAAGGATGCTGGGTCCTTTATGAGAGCCAGAGGAGGGCACCAGGATGGACAGGCAATGAGACAGTTTGTGAGCCACAGGAGTGTCCCTGGTGGAGGTGGGAATCCAAAATGCTGGCTCTGTGCAATGTCTGACATAAGTCACTAGTTACCCAGAGACATAAGACGCCCTTGGCCTAGAGTTTCCTAGCCAGACCCCAGGAGTTCATCCTGATGTAAATGAAAGAACTTAGGCCCTTTGGAATCAGAAAGGCCCAAGGCAAATCTCAGCCCTGCTGTTGGTTAGTTCTGTGACCTGGGAGAGTGACTTTCCTTGCCTGCAGCGTGGCCATAATAACAGTTTGCTCCCAAGGTTGTAGTTAGCACTAAATTAAAGGAAATTTATGGTAGGAACCTGGTCTGTGCTAAATGCCCAGTAAAAGATAGATCCACATTTGTCCCCTTTTCCAGCAGCCACACCTCTTCCCATACTAGCTGGAAAGTAGGGTAAGACCAATGTAAGCATCTGACCTATGATTGGGATGTTATTATCCAATGCTCTATTGTTGGTTACTATTCTCTTATGTGTAACTTGTTTCTCAGTATCTTCTGTCCTCCTGTGCCCACCCCATATAGTCTTGGAACTGAAATTTGAATTCAAATTAACTTGACTTTGGTTCAGATTCCAGACAATAGTCCCCAAGTACTTTAAGCAGCCCCTACTGTTCTCTCTCTCTTGTCTACCCCTTCTCCCTTTTACACACACACACACACACACACACACACACACCAGCCAGCTTTATTGTTCCTCATAGCATTTATTACTTTCTGACAATGATACACTTTTTAGTTAAATATTTAGTATCTGGCTCCTACTCCATAATGTGACATTCCCTAAGGGCAAGGGCTTTGCATTATTATCTGCTGTGTTTCCAGAGCCTAGAAAAGTACCTGGTGTACCTGGCATACCTGGCTCAAGGTGAAAGCACTCTAAATATTTATTGAATAAATGAATGAAGAGTTTTGGTTTTAGTGCATAGAGAACCAGCAGCTGCTTTGAAATTAGGATTTTTTACCACCTCATGGCAAAACCCCAGCCTCACCCCATCTCTATAATCAAGAAAAGGAGCAATAAATACATCTGTTCTACTGCCTGGCTCACATGCCTCTGAGGTAAAGACACCTTGCAGCCTTCCACACCTGTCAAGATGTTCTTTGCAATTTGTCCAGCAGGTTTGGAAAAGCAACTGTGATGGATGGATAGTCTCACCTTATCACAACTCCGAAGTGACATGCTATTTTTTTGTGCACCGACTTCCTACCCCAGGAGCTGTTGTGAACAGTGGATTAACTGGGGAGAAAGTGGTTTCTGTGTAAGCGCTGAGGCTATTAGTCAAACAGGACACAATGGAACCTTTCACTTACCGTGGGAAAAGAGTGATAGATCATCAGGTCACAAATTACTTAAGTGCTTAATTTCCTGGCTTTATTCCTTCACCCATGTTTCGATGAGCACACTTTGAAAATCTCAAGTGAGTAGGGATTTTAGATCGGGAAGAGTTGGTAGTATTTGAAATTTGAACCACCTGTCTTTCTCTTCTTCTTTTATTTTTATTTTTAAAATATTTTTTCTATTTTTCAATTATAGCTGACATACAATAGTTTACTAGTTTCAGGTGTACGACAGTGATTAGACATTTCTATAACTTACAAAGCGATCACTCCAATTGCTAGTGTCCATTGACACCATACACACTTATTACAATATTGCTGACTATATTCCCTATACTTACTTCACATGCTTGTGATTCTTTTTATAACTGGCAATTTACTCATCTAAATCCTTCTCCCTTTTTCATTCATCCTCCAGTTCCCCTCTCACTTGGCACCAATCAAAATGTTCTCTATCTATGAGTTTGTTTCTATTTTACATATGAGTGAAATCATACCGCACTTGTCTTTCTCTTACTTCTTTTACTTAGCACAATACCCTCCAGGCACATCCATCCATTTTGTCACAAATGGCAAGATTTCATTCTTTTTTTATGGCTGAGTGATATTTCATTATATATTAGATCTTTATCTGTTCATCTCTGGATGGGCACTTGAGTTGCTTCCATACCTTAGCTATTGTAAGTAATGCTGCAATGAACATAGGGATGCATATGTCTTTTTGAATTAGTGTTTTGGTCTTTTTAAAAAGTTTTTTAAAATATAATTTTTAGAAAGAGTAGTATTTATAGCAAATTTTCATTGCCACAACCTCAAATATGGTTAGTAGCTACTTTTAATGAAAGAAGACATAAATCCCTTTGGATAGAATCAGATATGTGCAGTGTATTGCATATCTCTGGAGCTGAGGGACCAGGTATTGGTCAGTAGAAGATTGGGGTATAAAAATAAAACTGGTCATTCACCATAAATAGTTTGCAAAGTACTGGTTGATTAGCTACTCACATCAGAATACACAGAGCCCCAGTTCAAAAGGCAGCTTTGCCCTACCCTGGATCTGAGGAGTCAGACCTCTGGCGGTGAAGGTGTCAAATCCCCATTTCAAACAAGCAAACTGGTTGCTCCTTGTACTAAAGTTTGAGAAGCACTGCAAACATCTAGCAGGTATGTTGATTAAAATGTAATGTTTGAAAGATGCTATTCCCGCGTCAGCCCTGCACATTCCCTTGTAGGCCAATCTTGTCCCTAGCGGCACAGATGCCATTCATCACCATGCTCCTGGAGTCCACCTCCAACCCTTGAAAAATGCACCCAACCCTGTGTTCTAGTGAAAGTGCACTGTAGTCATGTACCAAACAGGAATGAATCACAAAGAGCCTGTACATAGTAATGCACATCCATGTGCTCCCCATCCCCTCCTGCTACCTAATCTGGAGCTCTTACTCTCTTTAATGTTAGTTTTCTGGAACATAAATTGAGAAGAAAAACATGGAAAAGGGGTGAGAAACCAGATATCTGGGACCACTCAATAGAGTTGCAAACAATGAATTATATGTTCAATTACACATGAGCACATCATAGACTGTAGCACATGATACTGCATAGGACTTACTATGTAAGACATCCTTTGTCATAAATGTAAAGATTAGTTATGTTCACCACCTTCTGCTTATATTTAATAGATTAAATTTCAGAACAATGTGGGGAGGGAGGGATGAATGGATGGCAAACTGTTTAGATGGTTGACTGTACATTTTATTCATCTGGGGAGTTCATGGATATAGAGCGTCTTATCCCCTGATGGAGTCGTATAAAGTGGTGGCCCTCAAAGCTGGACAAGCATTAAACTCCTCTGGGGAACTTATGCAAAGACAGATGCCTGAGCCCGTCCCAGCCATCCTCAGGCACCTGGGAGGCCAAGCACCAGGAATCTGTCCTTTCATGTTCTATATGTGATGTGGGTGTGCAGGTGGAATTTGGGAATCACTGATGTAGTGGCCCTGTAGCTATAACACTTGAGGCCCTGAGCATGGAAGTCCTAAGGAGAGGGTTGGGTATAGATGGAGGTAAACCAAAGCTCCAGGGAAAGCATATGTTTGAGAACTAAGTCTTACACACAGAGCACAGCCAAAGATGTCAATGAGCATCTGCTCTTTGATGTTAACAATGTGGGCCCTTTAAGAAGGCTGCTTCATTGATGACCCCAGAAACTGTGTGCCTCTGGCTCTCTGTAAAGTGAGCAACAATGCTGATGTCAGTTGCCTCTGTAATGTCAATCAACACTGAAGGAGAGAGGGAGGTAAGTTGGGAAATGTGTCGCATAAAAATGAAATCTTGATGGTTGCCTGATGGCATGTGTTTGCATGGAGTTGTCGCCCTGAAGTTGTTCAGGCAGCATCCCTGGCAGGGCAGGGAGAAGCCGAGCTGAGCGGGATTAAAGGACAGGCCCCGGTCAGTGGCATTTTCTAGTTATTAAGTCAGGGAAAGGCTGAAGCCCAGGGCGCAGCTCAGCTGTGAAATGAAGGCACTGCAGGGAAGTGGACAGAGCAGCTTCTCCGGAGAACCCCTGCCGGCAGAAGACTTGTCCTCAGCAGTGACGGCCCAGAGACTCACTGAGAAACAGGTGACAGGGCTCTGCCCACACCCATGGCAGGGCTTGTCCTTCCATGAGAAGAAAGTGATTCCTTTTTTCCGAATTGCCTGGCAGAGGTACAATATGCTGACCAGAGAATCCAGTTTCATTCAAGCAGCATAATCAAGCATCCACGCTGTGCCAAGCCCTGTGTCCCTGTCCCCGGCTGATGATATGCAAAGGCAATAAACAGCTCCTGCTCCCAAAGAGTTCAGTCTACAGGGAGAGGCAGACGTGTCAACAGCTGCCTAAAATAAAACCAGGAAATAAAGCCAGCTAACGGCGGGGTGGGCACACACACGTGCGGGAAACAGCAGCTCATTCTGCCTTGGGCCGCAGGGAAATTTGCGGCAAGAAAGTGATACTTGAAATGAGTCTTCAGGGGTAGGTAAGAATTCACCAGGTACACAGCAGGGGTGGGCGGATAGGGTGGGAAGGAGGGATATTCTTGGCAGAGGAAATAGATCAGCTGTTCAGCAATTGTAAATTGCTAGGCAATTGTGAATATCCTGATGTAGCTCCGATATCAAATAAGCTATGCACGGAACAGGCCATTGGGAGCCTCCGCTGGGAGCACTGTTTGTTCCGAGGCCGCCTCTGTCTTCTTCCTGGCTCATTCGTGGAATGAAAGGGCTGGAGTTAAAAGGCAATTTAGAAATCACGTCACCTGATGTTGGTTCAATGTAACTGCATGGGTTTATACACACGCAGGATAAGGCAGGTCTCAGAAAGACACTTGCCTTTATGAAGCGCTGGGCATCACAATTGTTTCTTCCTTATACTGTTTCCTTCATTTTAATAAACTTTATCTTTTAGAGCAATTTGACATCTCCCCCCGTCCCCCTGGCAATACAGGGCTGGGCAAAAGTAGGCTTACAGTTATAATACAAATAAATAATGCAATAATTAATAAATCATACTACAAGAATGAATTCTGTGCTTTGCATACTCACAACTGTGAACCTCTTTTTTCCCAGCCCTGGATGGAGTGGAAGGAACAGGGATTCTCCAGAGCCCCCTGCCCTGACACATGCATAGCCTTCCCCAATATCATCAATTCTCACCAGAGAAATACATTTGTTAAAACTGATAAACCTACATTGACACATCATTATCACCCACCCGAAATTGATAGTTTGGTTCACTCCTGCTGTTGTACATCTTATGGGTTTTCACAAATGTGTAATGACATGTATCTATCATTATAGTATATCACTAGAGGCTCAGGACACAGATCTGTGCACCAGTGGGGCCCCTCGGCCTGGCCTGTGCCCCTCACAATCTAGGATGCCTCAGAGGATGTTGGACTGCCAATTTCAGCCCAATCCCCGCAGGCCAGGCTGAGGGACCTCACCAGTGCACAAATCCATGCACCTAATATGTATATAAGATCTTTGGTTAATCTCTTCTCACCCTTCTCCTCCTCGCTTCCCTCTGAGATTCATCAGTCTGTTCCATGTTTCTATGCCTGTGCATTGAGCATCTGCCCCCTGGTGGTCAGTGCACATCATGGCTAATGGTTGAAAGGTCACTTAGGCTTTTATATATATAGATAAAGAGTGGTGTCACTGCCCTAAAAATTACCTGTGCCCTGCCTATTCATCCCTCCCTCCCCTCTAACTCCTGGAAACTATTGATCTTTTTACTATCTCTGTAGTTTTGTCCTTTACAGGGTGTTCTATTGTTGGAATCATATAGTTTGTAACCTTTTCAGATTGGCTTTTTCACTTAGTAATATGCATTGAGAGTCCTCTTTGTTTTTCTATGACTTGATAGCTCATTTCTTTTTTTTGCATTGAAGAATATTCCATTGTCTGGATATACCAAAGTTTATCTGTCCACTTGCGTACTGGAGATCAGATTTCTTGGTTGCTTCCAAGTTTGGGCAATTATGAATAAAGCTGCTATATACATCCTATGCAGGTTCTTTGTGTAGACATACATTTGCTCCCCATTTGGTAAATACCAGAGAGCACAATTAAAGGTAAGAGTTTGTTTCCTGTGTCTGCCAAAGTGGCTGCATCATTTTGAATTCCCTCAAGCAATGATGGGAGTTTCATGTCCTCACTAGCATTTGGTGTTGTCAGGTTTCTGAATTGGAGCCATTCTAATAGATGTGTAATAGTATCTTGCCTTTTTAATTTGCAATTTCCTGATAACATAGACCCGTGGTCGGCAAACTGCGACTCGTGAGCCACATGCAGCTCTTTGGTCCCTTGAGTGTGGGGGACCAAACTCCATGTTTTGTACATCAGTTTTCTTATCTTCTCAGTCAGGATTAACAATATTTGCTTTTCCTTAAAAAAAAAATCATCCTAAAGGCTATCTAATGCTACTGTCTCCTAACTGGATTTTTTTGAGAGTAGATAAATAGGTAGGTAGGTAGGTAGATAGATGGATAACACTAGGAATGTAAAAAGTGAAATATAAATGTTGATTATGTCTTAGTATAACAGTGATTATTACTGGGAACCTACTTGGGTAACTGAAGTAGTGGGCATTTTCCCAGGAATCCACTGGAGGGAGATGAAGCCGAGAGATTTTTACAGTTGAAACCCCACTTCATTCTCGGGCTGTCCCCAAGAGCATCACATGACTTTGTATGCCTCAGGCTCTGTTCCAAAAAAAATAATCAAAATAAAATCCAGGAGCGAATTTCTCCTTTCCTTCAATGTCAGGGATCATGTACCTCATTTCTGGATGAAAGTTAGGAGGCATTGATTTTCTTGGCAGAAGGCAACTCAGCAGCTGGGGCGGGGTGGGAGACAGGGGGAAACACTTTGGAGCTTGGGCACTGATCATGCTGTGAGCACATAATAGGGAAGCCAGGTTGGTAGGATTGGCCCTGAGATACCTTAAGTCAGGACTCAGGATACCCAAGAACATCGGGAATGAATGGAGACTGGGGATTCTGCCCCTCCAGCTAGGTGGTTTTAGATCTTCACAGCTACTTTCAGGAAGGTAAATGGCTAATCGCCATTTTTTAAGACTCTCATTGGATTTGAAAGGGTCATACCAGTGAATTTTGTAAGGGCAGGTCAAGGAAGGTGGCATCTGAGTAAACTCAGAACAGCGATTCACTGCCTACTCCAGTACCCCACAGCCTCAGTGCCCAGTTCTGTGGTTTCTACGTTTAAGGGATTGCATTTACAGAATCTGTTGGGAGACTTCCAAGCTACAATCAAAATCCTATACTATCAGATCTCCAAAATCTTATTAGTGTTGTCTTTTGTCCCTCATCTGAGCCAGTCACCCCAGGGAATTACTCTGTGTTGCCCAAATGTGCCATTGCCCCTCCTGCTAACTCCTACTCCTTTCCTAAGGTTTGGCCCAAGTAGTAGCACCTTTAAAGAGTTTTCTCTGACTTTCCCATCCACCTCAAATAGATTGACTGCAACTGTATTCCCATAGCATGCTGATTAATGCTCAGAACACTGAGTTATCCTAGATGGCAACTAGACCTTTTAACTCTACCTTTCTCATTCCATTTCTTTACCCAAAAATCTTCATTTGTTTAACAAATGTTCATATTGTGTTTACTATGTGCCAATCACTGCAAAATATTAGATGGTTCAATTCTCATGAAAACCCTATGAGATTATTACTGTTACTATTCCATCTAATTTTACAAATGAGGATACTTGGATCATTAAGAGATTAAGTAGTTTAATAATCCAGCTAGTGCAGGGCAGAACTGGCATTTGAACCCAAAACCTAGAGTCTTGGCAAATGAACAGTGCCACACACTTCTAAGTTTTTGGCCAAAATGGGATGTTGCCTAGTTATTAGAATTAAGATCAGGGAAAAGTTCAAATAGGTACAAGGAAGTATGTGGAGCAAAAGCAAAATATTAACATTTTTGAGATATTATCTTCCATTATAAGCTAAACCTGTTTCTCAACATCTTTCTGAATTTCCTCAACAAGTAGCTATCAGAAAAATAAGAGCAATTTTGTAGGCCACCTTCTTCCTTTGGCAGCGGTTCAGTGGCTCTCAGTCCAGACCCCATTTTCTTTTGGGGTCTGTGAACAGAATCCTTAACATTTGGTTAATCATTAATAGATTAATCATTAATGTTGAGTCAAAATGATTTGGGTAAAAGCCTCAGCTTTGCCCAACTTGGGAAACTTACTTGGCATCTCTGAGTCTCAGATTCCTGATTTATAAAATAGGAGTAATTGTTGTTGTATCCACCACTGTATTAGTCAGAATGGATGCTGGAGTCAGGTGCTTGTGCTGGAATAACAAACATCGTGCACTTGTCAGTGAGTCAGTACCACTAAGCTTTGTTTTTCACTCAAGCTCACGTTCCATGCCCACCAGCAAAGGGGGTTTGCTCATTGTTGTTAGTCTGAGACATACCGATGGAGGCTCCACTGATGCCCAGGTTTCTTCATGTCCTCACTGTTGGCATTCAGGGCTGGAGAATGTTTCGTTGTGAGGGCTGTCCTGTGCATTAAAGGCTATTTAGCAACATCTCAGGCCTCTACTAACTATATGCTAGCAGCATCCTTCCACCACCCCTTCTGTTGTAAAAAACAAAACTGTCTGCAAACATTTGCAATGTTCCACCCCATATTGAGAATCACTGATCTAAAAATGCAACTCCATCATCACAAAGGCATGAAAAAAGGAAAGGTTTAACTTGAAGACCAACTATTAAATGCTTCTACATAAATATATATTGTACTTACTTTCCGTTATGTTTGATTGACTAAAGCTATTTATGTGGCCAAACCTAACTTCAAGGAGGTAGAAAGTGCAATCACATCATGTCAATTTTGTCCCTAGGAAGGGAGAGGGGTGAATATCTGTGAACAGTCCTATTAAATAACCAGCTGGGGTAAAATAGTTCTATCAACAGATCCTTTGTAGGACTACATAATTTTCACCTCACTGGTTTGAACTTTCCTTTATCCAAAGGCCAGTAAAGATTGGTTAGCTTGTGGTACTTATTTGCAAAAAAAAGTTATCATCCTATTTAATAAAGGGCTAATATGCACATCAACTGAATAGTGGAACGACCTATTGCTATGATGAGCACTGACCCCCATGGGGCAGATACTCAATGCAGGAGCTTCCCCCTGATGGTCAGTGCACTCCCACAAAGAAGCTGGGCTCATGGCTTGGTGAGCGCAGTGATAGTGGTGGGAACCTCTCTTGCCTCCATGGCAGTGATAAGGACGCCTTGAGGGATGTCCACCTGCTGATGTGGACCTAAGCTGGAGGTGGACATTCCCTGAGGGGTCTTAGGCTATGAGAGAGCACAGGCCAGCTGAATGACCTTCCCCTCCCCCCCCCATGCAGGAATGTCATGCACCAGGCCTCTAGTTAACAATATTATTGGTCAATTGAAGTTTCCTCTTATTTGTTTTTTTTTAATGCCTGGCTGGCCCCTGTCTAGAGCTTCAGCCTCAGGTGAAACAAGTCTGTCTCTTACCTTCATGTTCTAATCCATTGGACCATATCCCTAAACATCCCACACCATCTTTCCTACCTCAAAATCTTCGCACTTGCTATTTCCTCTGTCTAGAATGCTCCCTTTCTATTCATCTAGTTAATTCTTACTGATTTTTTCACTTTCCAGAGAAGCTTTCCAGACTTCTTAGACTAGGTATTCCCTCCTCCACTCCCCTCCCATTCTAATCAATGCTCACCACCCTTGAGGTCTTTCCTTCATCAAACATCACAATTTGTGATTGTATATTTACTTGTGGGATTAATTGATTAAGGTCTACCTCCCCTGCTGGGTTGCAAAGTCCTCGTGACTTTCTCTCTTTAGCTTACCTCAAAACCCCAGGGTCTAGCACCTGGTATATCATAAGAGTGCAATAAATATATGTGGAATGAATGAATGAATAGGTCAAGACTAAAATCTCGGTCCAGTGATACCTTCTTTAAACTCTTTCCTTTAAACCATGCTACAAGCAACAAAGTAGTAACCCCGAAACATTCCCCAGGAAAGGAAGGGGAAGAAATCCCAGGCTAAAATGTCAGATTCCTCACCTCCTGCCCAGACACGCATTGACCTGCACACACAGTGACCTAGTGGCTCAACCTGGCCTGCCACTGCAACGGCTGTGTTTGCAGAGGAAGCACAGAGCACAGAGCTCCCCGTTTCTGCTTGGGAACCATGGTGAGGAGTCTAAACAGAGCTGGGCAGCCTTGAGCTCTGGAGCCTAGAGAACAGCTTGGAGGCCTTAGGACCCTGAGCTACTGGTGGTAAGTCGGCCTTATTTTTCAGGATTTGGGGTCAGCTCATGGTCTCATTCATCTGAGCCCATGCCCCCTGCCCCTTTGTAGCTTGGCCGCTGGCCTTTTGAACTTAAATGAGAATCCATTTTCTTCCTTCCTTTGACTTGGAGAAAAATCCAAATCTCTGTGTTCCTGGCTCATTGCCCATTCCCATCCCACCTTCCCCACCTCCCCATGGTTTCTCTCTGAACCCTGGTCTATAAAGAATCTGGTGAGCTGCTCCTCGAGTCTCCACCAGGCATGTATCCTTCAGACCTGCTTAAACCCTGCTTGGTGCCAGTTCACAGCCTCCAGTGTATCTCTGTGCGTCTCTTCCACTGTTGGAAATACGATCATAGTACTTTTTGCTGAGGCCATGCATGGCATACCCCAAAGTAATACAAGTAAATGTTTAAACCAAAACTTCACATCATTTGGGGAAAAAATGTGTTGTTGAAAAGCTGGATTATTAGGAAGCAAATCCCCTGATACAAATATATCCAGGAGGGAAACGAAAACAGACAAGCAAAGAAAAACAGATCGAGAGGAAAATGAGGAGCCAGCCACCTCTAACACAATAGAGAAACGCCTCTGGTTCCACTCTGGATGGGGGAGAAAGAGCCCATTAGGTTGAAAGGACAGCTAAGCCCTGGTGGCATCATTCACTGAATTTATGCCATTAAATCTGGAGAGTGCTTGACATCATTATGAGCGGGATGGCTGCGGCTCCAAGGACACAGCCCACTGAGCCAAGGATTCAAATGGTAATGAGGGCGAGTCTGTGGTCTGAATCAAGGGTATGACTTATGGGCTACATATTTTGACTTAAGTGCATGGCAAAACCCCCAAGCAGCCAACTGCAGATGAAATTGTCTTTGCCTCATAGATTAAATTCATTCGTGCAGGGTTTTATGGACACAAAAATGGTTCTGGTGTTATATAAATTATACAGGCATTTAGGACAATGGCTATTACAATGAAGGCTAGCGTCTTTTATGACAGAGAGAAGTAATTGTTACCAATCCGGGAAAAGTTATGCGTTACATAATTCTAGGTCTTGTTCATGGGCATAAGAGCATTGTAAGCTTTCTCCTAAGGGAGTCGACTTCCTAAAAGATGGCCTTGCTCTCCAGTGGAGAAGATGGAGTTTCGCTGTGGTTGCTACTTTAATCTGATTTACTGTTTATGTGAGCCTTTAATATGAGGAGCGAGTCTGGTTTCTATGAAAATCCATTTTCCACAGCCTTTGCTCCTTTCTTTTCTCTCCCATTTTTATTTCTTTAATTACTAAAGTAATACATGATTATAGTGTAGCCAAGTGGAATGAATACACAGACTAAGAAGTACAATTTTCTCTTTAACCCATACCCCTCCAAGCCAAATCCATTCCCTTTTCTTCCAGAAATAACTGATGTATATCCTGCAGATAACTTTTTAAAAATGTACAGGAGTACGCACAGACTATTTAAAAACTAAATACTCACAACAGCATTGGATTTTTATAAATAGAATCACACTACACTAGTATGCTTTGGTCTGTAACTAACTTTTTATTCTTTTTGCCTAAGAATATGTTGTGGGGAACTTTTTATGTTCATATCTATAATTCTTTTAAACTATTGCACAGTATTTCATTGTATAATTACTATAGGTAATAAATACATTTTATGAATTCTGAAAAAACAATTTTCATTTTTTGCCTATCACTAGTGTATAGATTTTCTCACTATTATACACGTTTCAGATGTATACACACACATGCATCAATGTCTATGGTGTATGTATAATAACATGCATTACATATATTTTACATACATATGCACATATATATATAAACGTATTTCTATGATATTTCTGTAAAATAAAGTCCCAGAGAGGAATTAATTGAGATATACTGTATGGACAACTGAAACTTTGATACTGTCCTGTCAGGGATACTGTCACCACACCTTCCTCATCACTGGTTGGAGGTGAGGTGGACCCAACCTTATCTTTAGGCATTTTGTGTAATGAATCTTCAGCCTGAGCCAAGTACAGTGGTACCTCGAGATACGAGTTTAATTCGTTCCGTAACCTTGAGGCGTGGGAAACTATGAGACGCTCGAGTCGCGGTAAACTGGTGGGTCGTGTGCAGCTGGTTGATCAGTGCAATTACTCCTATCTCAAATGTTGCTCATATTTCAAAGCAAAAATGGCTCACTCAACGGCTTGTATCTCAAAAACCTCATATGTTAGGGCACTCGTATCTCAAGGTACCACTGTACTTGAGAACCGTGCCAAACCCTCAAAAAAAAAAAGAAAAGAAAAGAAAACAAGGTAATTTAAGCCCAGACCTGCACACACAATACAAGAAGCCCCAGATTGTCTTCTTTAAGGAGGTGGTGCTAATTATGTTAAAAGAAAGCAAAGAAAGGGTTCTGTTTAGCATGGTATATACTATCCTATCTAATAAAAGAGTAATATGCAAATTGCCCATCACTCCAACACACAAGATGGCTGCTACCAGGTGGTCAAAGATGGCTGCCCCCACGTGGACACAAGATGGCCTCCACAAGATGGCCAGCAGGGGAGGGAAGTTGGTGGGAGACCAGGCCAGCAGAGTAGGGCAGTTGGGAAGTACCAAGCCTACAGGGGAGAACAGTTGGGGTGGACCAGGCCAGTAGGGGAGGGAAGTTGGAGGGGGACCAGGCCTGCCGGGGAGGGCAGTTGTGGGTGATCAGGCCAGCAGAGGAGGGCAGTTGGGGGGTTGGAGATGACCAGGCTGGCAGAAGAGGGCAGTTAGGAGTGACTAGGCCAGCAGGGGAGGGCAGTTAGGGGTAATCAGGCCAGCGGGGAAGGGCAGTTAGGAGTGACCAGGCCTGCAGGGGAGGACAGTTTGGGGCAACCAGGCCTGCAGGGGAGGGCAGTTGGAAGTGACCAGGCTGGCAGTGGAGGGCAGTTAGGGATTACTGAGCCAGCAGGGGAAGGCAGTTGGGGGCAATCAGGTCAGCAGGGGAGCAGTTAGGCATCGATCAGGCGGGCAGGGGAATGGTTAGGTGGTGATCAGGCTTGCAGGCAAAAGCGGTTAGGAGGAATCAGGCAGGCAAGTGGTTGGGAGCTAACAGTCCTGGATTGTGAGAGGGATGTCTGCCTGGTTAGGCCTAATCCCATTGAGCCTAAACAGGCAGTCAGACATCCCTCAAGGAGTTCCAGATGGAAAAGGTACAGTCTGGGCTGAAGGACACATCTCCTCCTTCCCACCCCACCCCCCACCCCCGTGCACAAATTTCATGCTCTAGGCCTCTAGTGTAGAAATAAAGCTGGTGGAGTCCAGCTGCACAAACTTCAAGTGCATGTGCAGAGATGTACTGTGGGACCTTGAACAAATGACACAGCCTCCTTGTGCCTCAACATTCTCATCTGTGAAATGGGAACCCTATTGCTCTCCTCCTTATGTAACTGTTGCAAGGAGACAGTGCCCATCTAATCTTTGGCAGAGTACCTAGAGAATAATATTGGCTTCCATAAATGTTATGCAAAATAATAGCAATGGCAGTAGTTATTGTTGTTATCATAAGCTAAAGAGAGATAGCCACCTAGCCACAGGGAAAGACAGTGTCTGAGTAATGACTGAGTGGTATTTGAGCAGGCCCAATGGATACATGAATGGGAGAGATGTGGGTGGGAAGCTCATTGATCTTTCACAGAGTACCCAGAGAGAAATGATGAATTATTTCCTAATTGCAGGCTAATTGGCTATCGGAACAGAAAAGGGTTTTAGAGGTTATAGAGTACAAAAATCTCATTGTTTGGATGAGAAACAAACCCAAAGAGAAGTGACCTTACTCGAACAACAGAGTCAAGCCCAGGACCTGCACCTCCAAATGCAAGTCCATGTTGCATCCATGTTCATATTTTCTGTGTTATCCTCCACCATTCAGTTGAACAGAGAAAAATATAACGAGGAATGGGTCTGCAGAAACAGCTTCTTATTTCTTTTTACCAATTTTAGATGAACTTAAAAAAAAGAACCAAATTAAGAAATCCTGCCCATTAATAAGGAAATGATACCTCCAAGGAAAAATGGTTTAAAATGAATAATATATAAAAAATGAAGTACAAAGGGAGTCAATGCACATGTGAAAAGATGTTCAACTTGGCTAGGAACAGGGGAAATACAACTTAAAAGCATTCATTCATTCAGTCAGTCAGTCAGTCAGTCGAAAAGAACTTTGAGTAGCTACTATGGGCCAGAAGTGGTTCATTTTTCATGCACCAGATTGACAAAAAATGTAAAAGCATGATAACACCAAGTGTTGTTGAGGATGTGAGGAAATTAGTATTCTGATACATTGTGTGAGGGGTGAATTGGAGTTAAATTCCAAATATACACATTTGGAAAACCACATGAAAAGTTCTTGGCAGAATAATAATTCCTCCCCAAACATGTCTATGTCCTAATCTCAGAACCTGTGAATATGTTAAGGAGGAATTAAGCATGCAGATGACTAAGATTGCTAATCAATCAGATGATTTTAATAAAGGGAAATTATCCTGGATGCTCTAGGTAGAACCACTGTAATCTTAAGGATCCTTCAAAGTTGAAGAGGGAGGAGGAAGAATTAGAATCAGAGGAGAAATTATGACATAAGCAAAGTCAGAGAGATGTGAAGACCCAACCTACCATTGCTAATTTTGGAGATGGAGGAAGGTGGCCACAAGCCATGGAGTGGGGCCAGCTTCTAGAAGCAGGAAAAGACAAGGAAACAGATTTTCTCCTAGAGCTCCTGGAAAGGAATGCAATCCTGACAACACACCTTGATGTTACCCTTGTGAAGTTCATGTCAGACTTAAAACTTACAGTCACATGGGAGAAAACTATTAGAAAAGGGATAGATAGCCCAGGGAAGATGGTGTTCCAAGACAGTAGTTTTCTCAGACTCTTTTCTCATCTTATAGTCCTTCACTTTTTTTTGGATTGAGTTTGGTAGTCACTGGTGACCTCCAAGAAAGCACTGTGTGGTGAAGTGGTGTGTGTGTGGGGGGGTACACTAGGCCAGTAGAAAATGCTGAAATGAAGGCAGAAAGGTGATAACTCTTTATAGAAGCTTAGTAGAACCTGGCCAAGTGTGACTCAGTGGTTGAGCATCAACCTATGAACCAGGAGGTCACAGTTCAATTCCCAGTCAGGGCACATGCCCAGGTTGTGGATGCCATTCCCAGTAGGGCGTGTACCGGAGGCATCTGATCAATGATTCTCTCTCATCATTGATGTTTCTATCTCTCTTGCCTTCTCCCTTCCTCTCTGAAATCAATAAAATAGTTTTTAAAGAAACTTGGTAGAAAAGAATCCTGAGTAAGGAAGTGACAAGCAAGGAAAGCCTATCTTTCCCATATTTGGTTTTGTCTTCGATAGAAGAAGCTGAAGCACATCTGAATGTTGTTGGCATGAATTCAGTAAGACACGAGAATAATAACCTAGGCTGTAGGTTCAACCATACTTCAATAATGTTGCCTGCAACCTTTGTGCATACATTTGAACGATGTTGAGTGCTTTACTAAGTATTGAGTAAATAGAAAAGCATGAACTATATTCTGGACCTGTCACTGATAGTTATCTGATCACGTTAAGCTTCAGTTTCCTCATCTTTTCAGGATGGTCACAACAATGAGAAATAACGAAAAACTATCATTATCACGCTGGGCACTTGGCTCCCTCTAAATGGTAACACTTATTATTTCACTCCACACAGTTGAACAATTTGTATTAGTCAAATCCTTCTTCCTTAAGTTCTCACTGCTGACAGGGATGTTGTATCCATTCATCTAAGCTTCAGCTAGCTACCTAGATTTCCTGTCCCTAAGCCTAATTCTCAAATGATCCTGCATTCTTCCATCATCAACATGCATTCATTCTTTCAACATGGGTTTGCCATCTCTATCACATTACTCTGCTATCTTTTTAATCACCTACTGTTTTCATCACTGTCATTATCATCCCATAAAAAAGGAGTTCCCCAGCATCAACCTTCCATTCACAGCCCTGAGTAATACTGCTTAACTTAATCTATTTCTATATCTCACTCCATCCCACAATTCCACAAACCAAATTTTCCCATCCTGTCATCATTTTTTAGATTTGACTCATGGCCTTTTCTTCCTGGTGCTGACCTTGATTCCTATTAGAATGCTTCTATTGACTCTGGCAATCTTAGGAAAGCTGTTTTCAAAGGAATCCAATCTTTAGGACCCTCTCACCAAATACTCCCTCCTGGTTACCCAGCCCTATCAGGGAACACTTGGGCCAACATGAAAAGAAAAGATTATTAAGATCATTGATCAAAATGAATGATTTACTCTGCTACAGAACTTCCTACAATGTACTACTTATTTCACAATTCCAACTGTTTTCTTGACACCTCTCAAGAGGAATACACCATCACACTGAATTCAGGATATTTGTATATTAACTTACCATGACCAGGCTTCTTTTATTTTAAAATATATTTTTATTGATTTCAGAGATAAAGGGAGGGAGAGAGAGAAACATCAATGATGAGAGAGAATCATTGATTGGTTGCCTCCTACATGCCCCACATTGAGGATCAAGCCCACAACCTAGGCATGTGCCCTGACCAGGAATCAAACCATAACCTCCTGGTTCATAGGTTGACACTCAATCACTGAGCCACACCAGCCAGGCTGGGCTCCCTCACTTGGCTGTCCTGTCCCCTTCAGCATGCTGCTTACTCTTTAGGTTCCCTATAGTCAAAATTGTAGCATTTTCTTTGTTCCTGCACCCTTCCCCCATCCTACTCCTCTACTATCATCCATTTCATCATCCATCCACACTTGTTCCAACTTTTGAATGCTTTTTGAATTTATCTTTTTCTTTCCCATTTCCCTGAGGTTTAAACTTATATTTTTGCCCTTCTGCTGTCTTTGTTGGATCACATAATGATTACTCTTCTTAGAACTGCACTTTGACCATTTCCCTACCTGTCTCAGCATCTCTATGACTCTACATTGCTTGCAAAATAGTATCCAGATTTCCACTCCCACCCGCCCCTCACTCTACCTTTTCAATTTCTCTTTATTTCCTTTAAGAATATCTGATTCCAAATGGTGTGTTCTACTCACTTTCCTGCAAAATCACCCTGGCGTTGTTCTTGCATTCTCTCTCTTGCACATGTGCTTTCACCCACCTGTAATCATTTTTCTCTGCTTCTCAAGTTCTCTAGATGACCAACCTCCAAACAGTCGGCAGCTAACTGTTAATGATCTCCACTCTTATGAGCTAAGAGCACTTAGCAGCTTCATCATAAACTGAACATTAGTCACATAATGCCTTGTGGTAGAATGTCTTTGGTTTCTCAGAATATTATCTCCAATAAGTCACTTGAAGTTGACATTATGTCTGGCTCTATTGCTAGAGGGAAAGTATCCATCATAGGGTAAGGGGACTTCTATTCTACTCCATTCTGTGCAGTCCATCCTCCACTAGAAATGTCACACCAAAAAGGGCTAGTGGCTAAATGTAACACGTTCAGAAAATGCCAGAAAAAAAGAATCTGAGAATGGATTTTCAGAGTTAGTGGATTGGACAGTTGTCTCCAAATACTTACAGGAATATATGTAGGTTTAGTCAATTTGGCCCAAAGAAACAAGAGACCATTCATTGGGATGATATGAAAATATTAGCCAGAGGTACAGAACACGCAAGGACCAGGCAGAAGGGGCATTTGGCCATAGGGCTGGCAGAAAGCCCTAGAGGTCTTTCTTGTTGGTCTAGGAATTAAGCCTTTGTTTTCTGGATCATGGGAAGGTTAAGGAATTTCTTTGGGAAGTTGCCAGAATATTGAGGTAGTAGAGGGGACGCTGGAGAAAGTACATTGATCCGTGGTTATCTATCATTGATACACAAGTGTTTTAACTGTGCAATTGATACAGCTTTACTGCACTGGACCTACTAGCTGAAGATCAGGCTTGGTCATTGAACAGACTAGCTTGCCACAAATTGGCCTAGATGAAATCTACCACTAGGAAAATTGGCCATTCTGAGCAGTGGCTTTGAAATAATACCAACATAAGGAACTTCTAGGGAGATAAATGTTCAGTAAAGTATAATCTTCATATGATTATGAGCTATGTCTAGAGGTAGTTAGAATCCTGTCTCTGGGGGAAGAGAGGGTGTCAAGTTCCATTAGGCTATTATTTTCTGATAGAAAATAACACTAGCATAGACGACTTCTCTGGACCCTTCCCACCATGAAAGCCTGAAATCTTACTAGAGTCTAAATTCTTCGTTTGATAGATGAAGAAACTAAAGCTCAGGTAGGAAACGTGAGTGGAATCTGTTTTGTCATTGCCGTTAACTTGCATATCGTGGATTTGTCTGTCTTGGCCTATTTGTTGGTACCCCCACAGGAAGCTTGCTTCTTCTACTCCCCAAAATGACTAGGTGTAGACTGTGCACACAACAGGAATTCACATGTGACATGTGAATGGATGGATTGCTCATCCCTATCCACCCAGGATCTCAAACCCAGGGTCCCAGAGAGAAAGCTTAATTCATTCTCTCCTCTATCCTTCTGCTTCAGACTATTAAAATTGACCACCACTCCTTCCTTCCCTGACCAAAGGCTAATGGAGGTGCTAATGAGGCCCTCCGGCCATCAGAAAGAAAGAGAAAGAAAATCAAATAGTCTAATTAATCCACAAATTATAGTCACTGAAAAAAAGAGGTCATATTTCCTATAGAAAGCCAGACGGGGACTAATGGGCACTCAAGCATTGGTCTTGGCTCCTCTGGGTGTGTAGTTTGGAGGTTCCCTGTTGTTTTTTCAGGGATTATGAGGCACCACTTGGCTTCCATTTGGGTGGAGCTCACCAGGACTCCAGGCCAAGTCTGAGCTGTCTGTTTGCTTATTAAATGGGAAAAGGAGGGCAGAGAGTAACCTCTTTGTATAAGGTGAGCCTAATATTAATAGCAAACATTTACTGAGTACTCATTATGTGCGAGGAATGATACTAAGCATTTCACTTGGATGGAGTCACTGCATCCTGTACAATTATCTCTCCACTGTAGATGCAGGGGAACTGAGACTTGGGCGCAATAGGTAACTTATTCAAGGTCGCACAATAAGTGGCTAACTACGTGGTCCAGGATTTAGTTGGTATGAAATTGATGTGTTGCATTTAAAGCCCACATTTAACTCTTTCCACCTGTGCTGTGTGGCTGAGTCTTCAACCGGTGAACTCTGGGGATGCAGCCCAACTCCTGCATTGAGCACTCAGGGGGTGGAAGCCGATACTACACACAACGGGATTGAAATGGATTGGCTTGAGGATGGTGGGGAGGTGGTGGTGAAGGTGATATGCCAGAGCAGAAAGGAAAGAGGATGCTCAATGACCTGTGTTCTGTCGGTTTAGAGCAGTGGTTGGCAATCTTAGGAAAGCTGTTTCCAATGGAATCCGCATGTGGCTCACGAGCCATGGTTTGCCGCTCTGTTGATTAATGAGTTTGCCAACCACTGGTTTAGAGCAATCTCTCCAAGATTTACCAATAACACACAGAGCATTTTCACTGTAGCAGAAAACACGGGCCTTGATCCAGTGAGAATGAAGACAGCTACCAACATACTGAGTAGAAAGCAAGTGTAAACGTGTGAAACTGCAAGATGGACTAAGTTGGAAGCCAAAGGAGTGGGGTGAGAGGCTAGAAGTAATGAGACATTGAGAGAGACCTTGCTGCTCATGGATTAACAAGTCAGGTTAGGCTTTTCCAGAGAGCCCAGTGTGCTTTCTGTGGGTTGGTGTGTGAATGGTACTCAGGACACTGTGCAAGTCACTGCAAGCCCACCCGGGTTTATGAGGTGCATTCCCTGGCAGAGTGGGTTCCATTCAGACCCTGCAGCAGAAAGAACCCCCAAAAGTATTTCCACTGCTCTGAGTTTAGACAGGGGTGAGTCCTACCTGGTGATGGGGGCCCCGGAGCAATGACAGAACCAGCAGGTGCACCTACTTCGGTCATCCACTATCCCAGTCCTGTGTTTAACAAACTGTCAAGTGCATAGAAATCACCTGGAGGGTCTAGTTAAAATGCAGATTCTGGTACAGTAGGTCTGGAGCAGGACCTGAGGCTGAGGCTGAATTTCTAACAGGTCCCCATCTGGTGCCAGAAATGCTGGTCTGGGAGCCACATCCCAGACCCTTTACATAATTATCTCATTTGATGCTAATGTAGGATCTATGAACTTCCACGTTTGACCATGAGAGTGCTGAGGCTGATTGCTGGGTGATTCGCTCAGTCCAGTCTGATGACTCGGAACCCACGCTTCTTCTGTTTTGCACCATGGTGGTCCCCAGGCTTATTCAGGCTGCGGCATCCCAGACCCTCATTAGGGTGCTCGGGGCACAGTAGAAGCCCAAGTATCTTTGTCTTCAAGGAATTGATTTACTCAGTTTATTATCACTCAAAGTCCCTTCGGCTGGTGCATTCTGAGACTGGAGTTCTAAACCCTCCCTAACCCTTTGCTCCAGCTCCGGACCCAGGGCAGAGCCCATCTTCTATTGCTCCAATCAGAGGCTCAGGAAACTCCTTCTACCCCTGATGGACAGGCACTAAAGAATACGCACTCACCTTGCCCCTTAGACTGGTCTACATGGATGGGAATACTTCCTGGAGTGTTGAAGAGTACCAACTCCTCCCTTACCAGTTCCATTCTTGAGGGGCCATCCACTTTCTCCCCATCTTGCCAGTCTCCTTGGCTTTACCCAATGGCCTTTCCTGGACTGGCTGTGACCTCTTAGCATGCCTGATGGCAAAGTGACACCATTTCTGAAGTGGTCTTGGGCTTCCTGGGGCTAACATCCTAGTTAGAGTGACATACAGCCAGTCAGTTATCTCTCTACCTTTGCCTTTCCTATCCCCCATCTTTAAATACTAAAAGCCTGAAGGATCTAGCAAACACCTTTTTTTCCATAAAGCGTATCCTGATCACCTCAACTTGCATGACCTCTCCTTCCTTTAGCCCCATCCCTCCCCAACGACATCTTTTTTGCATCTGTCTCATAGCATTTCACATTTTCAACCTTGCACCCTGGGCAGCCGTGGCCATGGTTTTCCTTATACCTTTGGCTCCTTGGAAGGAGCTCCTACGTTGGGTCCATTGTAGATCCAGCACTGTGCTTTGCACATTGTATGTGCTTAATAAGTGGCTATTAACTGAATGAAATGACTTCAAGTTAGACTAATAAATAGCAAAATACATTATTGAAGACCTAAGAGGTGGAGAACAATTGAGTAATTGAATAAAAAGAAGGCTGGGAAGGGAGGCGGAGACTCCCTGTAGGTCTCATGGAAGAAATGAGCTTTATGTGTCTCTTGAAGGGTGAGTAGAATTTCCATAGTGGGAATAATAATAATTCTAATAATAACGGAAAGTTATTGAGTACTAACCATGTGCCAGATATTGGCTAAACCATCATTTCCTTGTAAAATAAGTGGGTCCTATATAGTTTCCATTGCACAGATCAAGACACACACAAAAAAGCCCAGAGAAGCCAGCTCACTTTCTCCAGAACATAAAGATAGTAAGTCATGAGGTCAGGATTTGAACCCATCACTCGCACTCTTGTAGCATGTGTTTTCATATCTGATGGTGTCTGCAGAGATGGGGATGCTTCAGACCAAGACAAAGGCAGAAACAAAAGCAGAAACATCAATCCCACGGGACAGGGGCAGGTAGGACCCTGGGTGGGGGGCCACCTTGGTGTCAGACAAGGCTGGGAAGGTGTCTGGGGACAGACTGGGGTCATGTTTTGCCTCTACGAGAATGAAAAGTAGGCACACGGAGAAGAAATACAGAGTCAATCTTGCACTGAGACACGTTATTTATGTGCTGTGCCTGGCTAGGCCCGCAGGCCGCTATTGCGAGGGCAGTGAGGATCCCAGCCAGCGCCCCTGGATAGCTCTGTGGGCCGCGGCGCTCACTGCAAAGTCACACTTTGGAGAATACAGCCGCTGGCGATGCCCAGAGTGGCCCAAATAAAAGTCAAATACCACATTCAGTCCTCCGGGAGTGTTTTTGCTATTAAATTAAGTCTGGAAAATAAATAATTGTCTTTGGATTTGATTTGAGAGAGTTTTTGGTAGTTGAACACTCATTCAGGGGGAGGGAAGAGGGGGAAGAAGCGAACTATTTCTTGAAAGATGCTTTGATTGGCTCCCCCTGCCAGAGGACAGCAGATCACAAGGAAGGCTCGCTGTCTGCGGAGAGCAGCTTTTTACTCCCTCCTTGACACAATTATCCCAGAAAAATAGAGGGGGGGAGGGGAGGCTCCGTCATATGTTCCAATTTTTATTGCTACATTCCTTGGATGGCTCCATATGTTTACCTTTAGCTGACTTTAGACTTGGTGTTCTCTGCGGCTGCTGGCGTCAGCCGCAGAATTCTTTCATGTCTATTACTTTATTAAGGAATGTAAAAGCCACATACAGACCGACCAGGGGACACAACAGTACAAGACACAAATAACCTTGAATGTGCTCGGGAAGAGCCCAAGGAGGATCCACACCTAATTCTCCCAGACTGACTGTAAGGCTGTCAAGGACCAAAAGGGGGCACTCTTAGCACTCGCTCCCAAGCCCCTTCCAACACCCTTCTGAGGAATAAATAGTGCAGAAACAGCACAGGGCTTTAAGATCCATCCTGATGGCAGCGGAATGGGGTGAAAGAAACCACTCTATCATCAGGGACCCATTTTTTCCCTTTTTTCTATCTTTGACTACAGTTAACTAAAAATAGAATCTCCAAATCATAGGCAGATTATTAAGATAAAATAGGATAAGTGCACACAAAAATTGCTTTGCACAAAGCCTTGGCACATCTCTGCTAATGCTCAGAAGCATTGATTATTTAAGCCTATGGTCTGAGATTTCCCCACTTCTTAATAGGGACATGGAATCTAGGTCCGTCTGGGTCAGAGTACAAGACTATCACTGTGGAGTGCATCTCTTGTTGGGTGGCATTAGACAAAGCGTGAGGGATAATCGTTACTTATTCAACTCCTCCTATCTGTCCACTTTGCATATATTATTTTGTTATCACGATGTTATAGATTAGAAAATTAAGGCTCAGGGTGTCTAGATAGTATATGCGTCAGAGGCAGGTTCAAACCCGTCTATCTGATTGATTCTAAGCCAAAGCTTCTACCATGAGATGAGAAAATACAACTCAGGACCCACTCTGCACAACACGTTCTTTTTTTCACGCATTCTCAGACTCCCACAAACATTTACAAAAGCTTGAAGCCAACACTGAGCATTTCCAATCACCTATGGATACAATTCCACTCTTCCTCCGAGATGCAAACTGAAATTCTTACATTTTTCAGCAATGTCTGTTTGTGGAGAGAGGGAAGAACTGAAGAACCAGGTGATGGGGATAATTCTTGTGGCACCAGCCTCCAAAGGTATTAGTCAGTGTCGGGAGGATCCATGTTCATTCTTTTTGCAGTGATTCTCTCCAGGCTCCTACATCAACCACCAAACCCCAAAATTCACAGAATGAAGCCTGTAGTTCGTTTTAACACCAGCATTCTTCTATTTTCCCACCAGGATCTTCCCTCTGTTTGCAGATTTCTGCTTCCATTGGCATTTATCATCTTTGTTCTAACCACCCAGTATACTGGGAAGTTAAAAGAGAGACCTCTCATTCAAAGAGACAGTCACTACACATCACACCTAGATGCGAGGCTGGTCTTAGCTAGAAAGATTGTGTAAAGTGGAAGGGGCAGGGGTAGGGGGTGTTCACTTCCCTCATGGAGGCAGATGGCCACCCACCTGCTCCTTCCTGGTAGATGTTCAGTGATTAAGAGTAAAAATGCTTTGACGTAACATGGACAGTATTTGCTGAGATAACGAAATATGTTTGCCTTGTGATTTTCCTTGAGAATCTGGAGTGGGTAAATGGCTTGCAACTGAGGGATGTTTTGATTATTAAGAGGATAGCCCCTTAAACAAATGCAGAAAGCCCTCAATCCCACTTAGGATGAAATGTTCTCTCATTGGATATTGGGAATTCTGTTCTGAAAGATACACTGAGGACTATTCCTCAACCCACCTGGTCCTTCAAGGAGATCTTCAGGGTCAACATCTCTTTTCATCTTTTTGCATCATTGAGCAACTCTTCATAAAAATAGGTACTCTTTCCAATGAGAACTGGCTATGTGTACCTAATGTTTACACTGGGCCACAATGCCCCACGGTGGTAGGTAGTAAAGGCTCTGAGAAGTCCTGTGGTAAAGAAACCGATGTCACTTTACTTAACCCAGAGATTCTCATATATATCTGACCACACGACCCTTTTAGCATACCGTCTATTAATATCTCGTGGAAACAGTTTCGGTATAAACATATAAACTCTTGAAACTGCTTAGAAAGAATAACCTCAACTTATTGATGGATTGGGAGAGACTATTTAAAGCAGAACTATTGGTCACATATTTGGGATAAAATCTGCCTTCGTGGTCTGTCTGGATTATTTTTAGATCTGTGTAAGTAAGATCTGTGTAAGTACTGTGTAAGTATATATATATATAATATATGCATTTTAACTGCGAGGTTAGAAGACAAGAAAAAAAAAGAAGGAAGAAATATTCCCTTTTATGAAAAAGCAGGCGGTGTCCTGCGGAACAAGAGAAAAATCTCTAAATTTTAAAGCACTATTTCCATCTCCTACTGCTGGCAGCCTGTTCACAGCTTTATAATAGAAACACCTGGACCCCTGTTCTCACTGACAATTGGACATGACATCCCTTCCCTTCAGCCTCCCAGAGCCCAGTCTCCATCAGCCCAGTACCCCAAACACTTCTTTCCCACGTCATCCATACCTACCAGCTGGACTCCTTGTATCCTTTTGGATGGTGACTTAAATAATTCAGAAAATATACTTTTATCAGTGTTGTGATTTAACTTTTATTTGCAGAGAAAATTCTTAGGAATCTACTCCGTAAAAAAGAAAAAAAAAGTACAATGATATATTTTTAATTGTTGCAATGTTGCGGCAGTTGTATTTAAATTGTTTTAAATTAAATGTAAGGTTCTTTTTGAAATAGAATTTGACGTGTGTGTGTGTGTGTGTGTGTGTGTGTGTGTGTTTAATTGTCACATATAGGGTGATTTTAAAGTGAGTAAGAGCACAAGGTTCATATTATTTTAAATGTATATTGTATTTGTCTTCTCAACGCTGTGGTTTTTAGGTCTGTGAATAGCATCATAGTATGGAGCCTGCCTATTAAGCAGCCTGTTTGGGTAAGGAAACCCTTAGACCAGCACAATGTTGTATTACTCACTCTGTCCTTCCAATATGGTTAGAATTCCACAACCTAAATGATCATTTGTTGAACAAATTCATGCTTTTATTAGTCAAAATACAGAGAAAACAGAGCCTCCCTGTTTCAAGATATTTGCTAATGCATGGTTAATTATCACATATAGCTTACTATAATTCATTTTACAGGGGGGACCTCCTGCAGGTAACATACTAGCAGTTTATGAACCAAAATAACCTCACTATAGATTAGAGCTGTTCCAGGGCTGGTCAGACAGTTGGTGCTTCTAGACCTTCTCACTTCACATTGCTAATTCGAACAAGGCTTTATTTTTATATTTGTCAGCAGCAAGACTGTAGGATGGTTGTTAAACTTCTCCCAGGCCTAATTAGAGCGGCAATGCTAGCATTCATAATGAAGCTCGTGTCTTGCTCGGAGTTAGTGGGTTGGGCTGTTACAGTAGCTTCCTGGCAGGCCGTGGCTGGCAGTTTTAAGGTAGCTAGTGGCTGCAATATTAAGTGACTGTTGAAATTCATTGACTCCACCACGGCTAATGTGTCTAGATGACAACAAGTTTACACGGTTCTTTTATAGTTACAGCAAATGGGTCCATTTAAATATTTATTAGGTGATTATGGTGATGTGAAATGGAAAGAAAAAAAAAAAGAAGCAGAGTGCGATCTCGCAAGCACTGTTTGTTTTTAACGGTGTATGTGGGGCCGGGATCATGGTATCACTCAAAATCACCGCATCTTTCCCTTATAAATATTTATACTAGATCAGCAGTGATGAATGCTAATTTATTTGCATTTTGTTTCTTTATTGACGTCTCCCTGGGCAGAGGTTAGCGGGGAGAAGTTGTGCAGGCTTACCGGGTTGGGGGATATTTCAATAAGCCAACCAAGTGGCATTTTGATGAGCGGGTGAAAGGGGGGGGCGTTCACTTTGCTGAAACTGAAGAGTCCTTTTTGCTCTCGCAGATGCAGCCCGAGAGGGCGTGCAGGCAGCTGGTGCTCTGCCCTCTCCCGGAGTTGATGTGCAGGCTGGCAAGCAACCGGCCTCCAAAAGACTGCTTTTCTGTATAGCGACTTGTCAAGCCTTGGACGGAGTCCTGGGAGGCTAGCTCATCTGGATGTTTGTCAGATTCTAACTCCATTTCTTCTTCTCCTCCTCCTCCTCTTCCTCTTCTAGCTACTTAAAGGGCTACCTGTTCGCAAAAGCAGCGAGGCATCTGTCTCAGACTCACTGTGGCAGCTGAGGCAGGGAGGGAGAGGCTAGAAGGCACCCAGCTCTGCGCTATAAGAGTGAAACCTTCATGACACCGAAGAGCTTGAGGAGTCAGTGGAGGGAACCGTCAGAGTTGCAGACAGATAAGAGCAGAAGAAAGTTTTCGCTTTGCAGTGGAACATTTTCAGTGTTGGTAGCTAGGGGAATAGGTTCCCCATTCCTCATCCATGATGCTGTTTGTTTGTTTTTTTTTAATATATTTTTATTGATTTTAGAGAGAAGAAGGGAGAGGGAGAGAGGGAGAGAATCATCAATGATGAGAGAGAATCATTGATCGGCTGCCTCCTGCACGCCCCCCACTGGAAATCAAGCCTGCAACCCAGGCATATGCCCTTGGCCAGAATTGAACCCAGAACCCTTCAGTCCACAGGCCAACACTCTATCTACTGAGCCAAACCAGCTAGGATGGTTTATTTTTTACGCGCCGGGTCTTAAAATCAACAGCATCTGTATAGCTTTGACATGTATAAATGCAGAATCTTTAGGACGTTTCTGGAGGTAGCTTTTGTAATAGTGTGTTACTACATTTAAGATGCCCCAGAGGACTGTCCAAGTGAAAATGCATAGAACACATACGGCCCCGAATTGGAAGTCTCTGAAGTTGCTTCAATTAGAGAAAAAAAATCTTAATCTCTGACTCTAGAAGTATATCTCCTTACAAAATCTGCTAATCTCTCCTTAAAGCTGGACCTATTTCAGAGGCCTTCAATCTTGGACCCAGTCTGAGGCCATTCATTGTCAATAATTCTAGAACTTCCACATGATGCGATCAATAGTTTGTTGTTCCAGAACAGGACTTTAGCGAGAGTTCACCTCACTGGTGGTTCTGAAGAGTTAGGACATATGAAGAGATGTGAATTAGGTGGGCAAGTTGCTATTAAGAATATGCTATGGCAAATCTTTGGTCATGTGAAGACTCTTCTTGTGATGCACATTTTACCCTCAAATCTACACTTTAAGAATCCAATTGTGGCCTATCTGGTGTGGCTCAGTGGTTGAGTATCAACCCATGAACCAGGAGGTCTCCTTTCAATTTCTGGTCAGGGCACATGCCTGGACTGTGGGCTCAATCCCCAGTAGGGGATGTGCAGTGGGCAGCCAATCGATGATTCTCATCATTGATGTTTCTCTCCTTCCTTCTCTCTGAAATCAATAAAAACATATCTTTTAAAAATCCAATGATGGGATACCTCCCTCTTCCCATTAAAAAGCCTAACCACACCTGGCTGGTGTGACTCAATGGTTGAGCATCTACCTATGAACCAGGAGGTCATGGTTCAATTCCCAGTCAGGACACATGCTGGGTGGCAGGCTTAATCCCTGGAGTGGGGTGTGCAGGAGGCAGCAGATCAGTTGTTCTCTTATCATTGATGTTTCTCTCTCTCTCCCTCTCCTTTTCCCTTCCTCTCTGAAGTGAATAAAACATATAGTATATTTTTAAAAGCCTAACCACGAATCCCTTTTGATGTGGGAAACTCATGGTTTTAATTGCTATCCAGGGCTGGAGCTCTTTGCAAGTGGTCCCTTTTGGTAGTTTGTCCTGGCTTTGTAGTTGGAATATTTGGGGCCTTGGGGATGGTGTGCAGACCCAGCTCACTCCATGTAAGCTGGGTCCATTTTTTTGTTCTCAATTAATATAAAGTTATCATTGAATTTTCTCAAATCAATGAGGAAATGCTTACTTTCTCCATTGTAGAAATTAAGGAAGCTTGTAATTAAAGCAACTTGGGGGTTTTCTGGAGCTCTCAGAGTGGGCAGTCACTGTGCCCACTGCCCATGGCGGTCTTTGTGAGGCTGCCTGGGGGTGGGCCACCTGCTCTCAGTGCACCTCTTGCAACAGCAAAGGCTCTACTGTAATGAGTTTTCAAGTGCACTTCAGAAAAGATTCAATCTACCAATATTTACTCTTTAGCTTTCTGTTATTTGATAAAGGCAGGCCCCTCTCTAATGGGTTTCCCTAAAATCAGAACACATCAATACCTTGTAGGTGAAGGAGGTCAGTAGGAAAGGTCATGAGGATGCTACTTCAGAATGGTTTTCCTAAAAATCACTAAGTTGCTGTAAGGGCCAGGCACAAAACATGAAAATAAATTCTATTTCCATGTGAGAGACCACTAGAAAAGTGTCATTTGAAGTTACCTTTGTAGATATCGGCCCAGGGACGCAAAACTCTCCATGACATTGCTGGGGAGGTCCACAAAGAAATACCTGCTCATTTTTGTCATTGTCATTAAGTTCGTCTATCCTTGAGTAGCCTGGTATACTTCTTTTGAGTAAAAATCTAACAAAACAGCCTTTCTCCAAGTCCACGAGCTCATCGATTTTTACATGGTGAAAGGTTAATTGCTAAGTGTCCGACCTTGCATGTGAAACTAACCCCACATTTAAATTAAAATCAACTTCACCATGGATGACTTCAAACAAAAGCAATAAAACCCCTCACTGCACTTCCTTCTCCTCATGAGATTTTCTTTGTTCTGCTCTACTGAAAAATGCCAGCATTAAAAATGAAATAGCAAAGTGTATTTGTTCTCAGCCATAATGCCATTTGGGGTGTATATACCTGCATGTTTGTGTGTGTCTGTGTGTGTGGACACATATATGCACCCTCTACTTTGTGCTCAGAGATTTGGGCTCTGGGTTCCATAGAATTGCTTTGTGCCCGGTGCTATGGGCCTGTGTCTGTACCCGTCAATGTTTTTTTCCCCTTGATTCAGAAGCCTTGTCAGTATGAATCAGGATGGAACCTACAGTGCTGGCTAAAGTGTATAATAAAAGAATTATAGGCAGGGAATTAATTAATTCATGAAGGATGGTATGGCTGTCCAGAATTATAAGCTGAGAGGATATTAGGCTCTACTTCAAGTGATTTTATACCCTATTATAAAATACTAGAAAGTAAAATTTTATAGTCTAGTATAAAATACCCTAGTGTAATGAAATGTCAATTCCTTCTATCTCCATCTCAATCAACTGTCAAGTAGGATATTCCCTGACTAGATATTGCCATTACTGTGTCATGGTCTAGATGGACCATAAGGCTAAATGGTGAGTTGAAAAGTGAATTGAGGTACTGGTGTCATTCATTAGGGGACAAGGTGGAGCCTTGGGCCAGAGAGCAATTCTATCTGGAGGAAGGCCAGGGATGAATCATTGTCCCAATTTCACATCAGGGGGAATTTCAAAAACACAACAAATGACCTGCTCAATCTATATATATAAAAGCCTAAGCGACCTTTACTACTGGTTGCCTGGACCACTGGTCAACCAGTTACTATGTCATGCACTGATCACCACGGGCAGATGCTCAACACAGGACCTGCCCCCTGGTGGTCAGTGTGCTCCCACAGCCAACTTCTTGCGACTGGCCAACCTCCTGCAGTTCCTCCTTCAGGCCAGTTGGCCCTAATCGCCCCAATCAGGACTGGGTGAGAGGGACCCAATGGACCCAATTGCCCCTGATCATTGAGCAAGCCAAGAGACCCCACCCATGCACAAATTCAAGCACTGGGACTCTAGTATTATATAGCCAGTTTTGCTGCAAAAATCACAGAGCCCACATTTGTTCATTTTAGCTTGTTCTTTTTATAAGAGCTCTAGGAGCCAAGCTAGTTTTAAAATGCTATGATAATTACCTAAAATGTAGTATTTGTGAGACATTATATAGTTTGTAAAGTATGTGTGTGTTTATTCATGTACATATACACATCTATGTGTATGTGTGTTTGCTGTGTGTATGCCTGACCCTCACAATCCTCCAGTGAAAAGCAGGAAATATTTTCTGCCTCCATTTAATAGATCAGGTCAAGAGATTCAGAGTTCAAATACATAGTCCGAACCACACGGTTCTCTAGATTCCTTGTGTGGTGTTCTTTCTACAATATCACGGAGCTTATTATTGGTCATAATATTTCAATATCAGCTATTGAGAAGCTAGATAAAGATTCTTGGCATACATAGATTCTTTTAAAGGGAAAATGAACGAGAAGGAGGTTGACTTGTTTCCATCATCAAGGCTTGAAAAGTTGTTCCTTGTGACCCCAAGCTAGATGCTATTTCTTCTTGAGGCTGGGACATGATTCCCATGGATTAGAACTTTCTGACCTTCAGAATGGTGTTTCTTTTTCCCCTGAAGTTATTAATTAAAAATTATGTCTGCTGTATAGCTAAGCTGTGGTAACTGCTAAAGATGAGGAAAAGCATTTGAGGATCACCTTGTTATACTCTAGTTTATTAAACTCGGGAGTAGAAAACTAATTTAGGAAAAAAGCAACCAGATTGAAAAATAAGCTAAAGTCGTGAATGGAAATAGACGTCAAAGTTATATGATTGAGAATAAAAGGGGAAATTCCACCAAGAGATTTTTGTGGTGGAGCCTTTTTCAAGACATTTTAATATTTTTTAGAAAAGGAGAAAAAAAATACCAACCGATGCATATAACAATAATAGAGGAGATTTGCAGGAACTCATTTAAAAAACCCTGTTACCATTCTCAGGGAAGTGAGCTGTTGGGTAGAATTTGGATCATGCTCTCCAGAGGCAGCTGGGTAGGGATAGCACAATAGAAGGCGTGTGGCAATATGCCAGGAAAGGCCACTGAACCCCACAGTTTGTCTCCTTCTCTGGCTCCTATGAGAATGAATGGTGAGATGGGTCCCCAGAAACCTTCAGGTGCTCAATGGAAATTGCAAGCGGGACATAGAAGATGTTTACTTCTCTTCTGCCATCTGAAGGTCATGTGTTTGGAAAAGAAAGGAGGATGGCTGAGGATGGGTTTGAAGAGGAAACAGTAGGTTCCTGGCCTGTGGCCTGTGGTACCAGAACAAAGGGCCTTGGCTGGGATCTGGGTATACTTCACAGAGACTGAGAAGGATGTGTTTGGCAGACAATTCTGAGCTGATCAACAGAGCTGAAATAGGACTTTTGTCAGAGAGAGAGGGAAAGAGTCCAAATAACCTGCAAAATAGGATTATATGGAAGATGCCATGTCTGACATGGCAAGAAGCAACAGAACAAGGGCAGGGGTTCCTAGTATTTCTTAGGCAATGAAAAATGGCATTTCTATGCCAAATTTACAGAAGAGAGGGACAAGGGTTGAACTTGAGATGCTAAGATGCATGAAAGACATATGCAGTTTCCCAGATATTTCTCTACTTTCATGCTAAACCTATGAATAGAATAAACAATAAATTAAACTATGGGGAAATGGCAAAAGAAACATATTAACCGTGTCCAAATAAATATATTTCAATGTCAGATCTCCTTGCCTTTGTGACAGAATCCTTGCCTTGGCTAGGTCACAAAGATACGACTTTTGTTGCTTTGAAAGAGTAGAATCACCCTTGATAAATTACCTAACGACTTGGAATTCACCACAATTATGCCTACAAAGGAAACCAGACCATTTATTTAAGAAACATCAACTATGTGGTGGGTTGTGGACATGCACAGATGAATTAGATACAGTCTCTGACCTACAAATAGTTGCAATTTAGCAGGAAAAAGAGATGCAAAAATGAAATATTGAAGATCCAGCAGGCTGCATGCATTTATAGGAATCATCGAGATAAAATGAAAATCTTGGAGGGTTGAGAAGAGTTGAGTGGGTTTCCCAGCAAATGATATGCCCATCTCTTTGGATACAACCTATGGAATTTAATGGCTGAATTTATTCCCTTATGAGACCTGACTCTGTTAGACACAAACCCTAAAACCATAGGGAACTCTATGCTTATGCAGAATCAATTTCACACTGTGAAAGAAGTTTCTTGTGAGGCAAATGCCTTTCTAGAACTCCCTTCCATTACTTGAGCCTTGATGAGCGCTTCTAGAAACTTCCAATCTACTCATTTCAAGCCTTTTCTGCTTGATGCTGGTTTGCAACTAGCTAGTCCTGCTCAATTGTAAATATATTTTTTTAAATCCCTATTGGAGAAATTGGGTGTCATATTGCCTATTAAGGAAAGGAAAGAAAAAGAGGAATTTAGGCCTGTACATAATGAAATTATATACCCATACAAAAATAGTTATAGATCTGAGAAGGAAAGTGAAGTAAAAGACATTTCCATTGCTATGAAGGAAAAGAGAATGCAAAGTTCTATTTTGGTGATGTTACACTGTAGGTTGCCTAGCCAGGTAGAGTTTGAGAATGCTATGTGTCTAATACAGATTGTTTTAAAAATTATTTCCTAATGCAGATTTGTATTTTAAAATGCAGGGGTGATCTTACTATGGTGAGGGACTTTATCTCTCCATAAAAGTACTGAAAGTCTGATTCCATTAAAACTAGAGTATCTCACAATCACCGACCTGATTGAAAATTTCGTATTTTGGAAAGTAGAGAAAAAAAATAGAAGAATTACTCTTATACTTCATAGTGGTCTTCAACATGATGGTATTGACTAATGCATTGCACAGTCTTTCAATTTGTTTTTCTCTCTGCCTCCTTTTCCAATGTCCCTGTGTTTTACCCTAAGATCAACCACCCAAAAGTAATAAGTATGAATCTTTCATCATGCTACTCCCTTCCCCATGAACGGCCTGTAGTTCCACCAACTGAAAGAAGGCCTTCTTATCTTCTTGCTGCTGGCTGGGCAGACCCCCGTTCTTTCAAATTCCAAGCTACCTTCAAGGTCCAGCCTAAGTTCTTTCCCTCCCATGAAGTTTTGAATCCCAGCTCTGCCACTTAATAGCTGTGTGATCTCACATAGGCTACTTAACCTTCCTGTTTGTTTCTTCATAAAAAAAAAGAGTATTCTAACAGTACCTATGTCACAGGGCTGTGAGAAGAATTTAATGAGTTAATATTAGGGCACTCAGATCTAGTGCTATATAAGACACTAATTAAGTAGAAATGTATATATTCTCTAGACATTCCAAATTGGAAGTTATCTCTTCTTTATGCTCCCCATTAATATTTTACTGCTATAACCCTGCATCAACTCAATTTTTAAAATTATGTTGTCACTTTATGTTCCCACATAGGGTGTCTGTTAGCTACCTACATAGACTGAAAGCTGATGGAGTAGAAAGGTTGCATCATGTATTTTTTTCTGTCCTCACAATCCCACCAGTGGCCTTACCTATAGGTGATGTGCAAGTCATGCTTATGCACGGAACTGCTCCTGATTCTCCAAAAGTAACCCTCTAGAATCTCTCGTTCTCAATCCACCATCTTTGCTTGCTTTCTAGAACTGGCCTCACTGGTCTCCTCCAGAGGGTTGGTTTGTGTGGTACAATCCGCCACTCTGATTGGCCATCTCTGAGTGCTACATTTATCAGGGACAGTGGGTCTTGGCAGGCAGACAAGAAACATAATCTGTAGACAGAGCCACCGCAAGCCAGCCTTGCCAGTACAATTCCTGCTGTTTGCTGACAGTCGTATGGTTGTTTTCCAAGCCTCTAATATGGAATACCATAGAGCCTTTCAGAAAGAGTCGTTGAGGACAGGGGCTGTTGGCTGTTTTCCCCTCTTTTTTTTTTTTCCTTTGGGAGGTCATGTGCCTGAGATTTGACTGTAAAATGATTTGGGATGCCAGGGCTGTCACATAAAGAATGGTCCAGCCTCAGAGTGACGTTTTTGGATTGAATTCGTGTGAATGCTTCCACAAACCTTCTGAAGACCATCCAAAGCCACACATAAATAACGAGTTTGGGATGGCAACAAGAATGCATGGGATGTGGCCTTCTGAATCGGCCATATAGTGTTCTTGGAGGGGTGGGCTATTTCAGATAAAGGACCATTTGAAAAACATTTATCAGGGTGTGGTGGGGGGAAGGCTTTCTCTGAGTAAATGATTTTCAGGTCAGTTTGTATTTCCTGTGCTGTGATCTTTGCTTGGATGTGCAGGTATTTAATGTCCATAAATTCATGAATTGTTTCACATGAAAGAGAACTTGGATATTGTTATCGAAAAGCATTACCAAACCTGTGTCACACTCTCCCATTCTTTATATATATATATGAAGGAAATCATTCAGAGATGAATGGAGTGGGAAAGAGAGATAGAAACATCAATGATGAGAGAGAATCATGAATCGGCTGCCTGCTGCACGCCTCACTCTGGGGATTGAGCCCACAACCCGGGTATATGCCCTGACCTGGAATCAAACCATGACCTCCTAGTTCATAGATTTACACTCAACCCCTAAGCCATGCTGGCTGGGCAGACTCCTCCATTCTTTATAACTAAGTCTTATTTTATCATCTAGAATATTATCACATCATCTATTTTTACCGGAGTCAAAGAAGAAGCCACATAAATGCTGCTCTGATAATTTCGTCAACTGGGTGGACTTGAAACTGTCCTTACCGAGTTGCCCTACAAAGATTGTGTCAAGCTTAGCTATTGGCCATGTGCACTCCATGAGAAGTAAGTCATTCTTCTGGCCTATTAGGAGGAGATGCCTTTGTAAGCACATAATCTTTCTAAGCCAGTAATAGCTCAAAGGACACTACATAAGAATTTTCCTCATCTGTACCTAATGCCTGAAGGGTGAGACCACCTGCAGGCAGGTTTCTAGAATGAAATTCAGACTCAGAACATTCTAGCTCTAAGGACAGTTACCCCCACCTCAGGAAGGCTCTCTGTCCTCCAGGTTTTCCACTTGTCCATCCATCTTTACTTGCATCTCCTGATGCTAAAGGCTTTACTCCTTGAGAGCCAAGATGGTCCTCCAACAGCACATTCTTCCTGATGCTTACAGCCAGGTGAGGGCTACTTCTCATTGTCCTGCCTTTTCCAGTTTGTGTTTTACTGAAACGCAGCTGCTTTTGCAGATTCCCCATGATCTGCGTCTTGTCTTCAGCATGATTCACACGCCACACACCCCATCTACACAGTCCCGCCATTTCTTCTGTTTGATTGGTCTGCCTAGAGGTAGGTTCTGGTCACCAGCCTTGGAATGTTGAGAAAGATGACACTAATGAATCTGAATGAACTTGTGTTGGGCACAATAAGCTGGAATTCACACAGGAAGAGAGAGGGACACACAGGAGTCCAATGAGGAGAAAAAAAAAAGCCAAGGAGGATGAAATGGGGTTTTGTTATTGTTTCGTATGTGGTTTGAATCCCTGCACAGTGGGCTAGATGCTATGCTATTTCAGATTCCAGCCAGTGTGCCTCTGTGCACTGGCCATCCTCCTGGGCCTCACGGGCAGTGGTAATGAGGAGGAGTCCGCAGGGAGGGGATCCATGGAACCCATCAACATTCAAATGCCGCAGATGGAGTCATTCTCTGCTGGGCACTTGGAAACTTCTAAAGCTTCCCTTTGGTATGCCAATTGCAACTTGTCCTCCAAACTGCCCTTGGAAATCAGGCACCTATTTTTAAAAGTGTCCCTGACTCTCACCTCAGCTGCATCAGGACCACACTCCTCTCAGCTGCAGCCGCATCCTGGGCTGGACTCTATTTTTATTTTTTGTATATATTTTTGTTGATTTCAGAGGAGAAGGGAGAGGGAGAGGGAGATAGAAATATCAATGATGAAAAAGAATCATTGACCGGCTGCCTCCTGCACACCCCACACTGGGAATTGAGCCTGCAACTTGGGCATATGCTTATGATGGGAATTGAACCCAGGACCCTTCATTCCTCAGGCCAATGCTCTATTCACTGAGCCAAACCCTCTAGGGCTGGGCTTTATTTTTATAGCGCTCATCACATTTGGTCTTTGTGGGTTGAATTGCACCCCCAGAATTTTTTCACGTTCTAATTCCCAGTACCGATGAGCAGGATCTTTTTGGAAATGGGGTCTTTGCAGATGTAATTAGGTTGAGAATCTTGGGATGGAGCACGGGTCCAAATCCAGTAGATTTGGAAAGGAGAGAGATTTGACACAGACACAGCTGGGAGGTCGGGCAGAGATGAAAGCAGAGAATGGAGTGATGCAGCTACAAGCCCAGGAGCACCACGGTCACCGTTAGCCACCAGGAGCTGGGAGAGAGGCAAGAAATGGACTCCCCGCAGAGCCTCCAGAAGGATTCAACTTTTCTGACACCTGGATTTCAGATTTCTGGCCTCCAGAACTGAGAGAAAACGAGTCTCTGTTGTTTGAAGTCCCCCAGATTGTGGGAATCGGCTACAGCAACCCCGGGAAACAATTATTTTTGTGATTGCACATCTGGATCGGGATCGGGATCTTCATCAGAAGAGCTGTAAACCCCTGGAGGGCAGAGGTCATGCTCATCGCTACGTCACTGCAGGCTAGCACGGTGCCCGGCACACATGCAGGAAAACTGACATGCTGAGCCCAGACCAAAGGGCTGCCGAGAGCAAGGCCCCGGAATGAGCCCCACAGCAGAAGGGTTTCCATTGGCCCCATTGGCTACACAAGGATCACCAAAGCTCAGGCTCCACAGAGTCAAGGATACAGTATCGTGTGCACTTTGGGGTAGACCTTTAGATGGCAAACTGCAGCTCTCGAGCTACATGCGGCTCTTTGGCCCCTTGAGTGTGGCTCTTCCACAAAATACCGTGGCCTGGGCGAGTCTCTTTTGAAGAAGTGGTGTTAGAAGAAGTTTATGTTTAAAAAATTGGCTCTCAAAAGAAATTTCAATCGTTGTTCTGTTGATATTTGGCTCTGTTGACTAATGAGCTTGCCGACCACTGGAGTAGACAATTTTTTAGTTTTCTGCCTGCCACAGGTGGATTTCCAGAACCAGTGGAAGATGGTGAGAGTCCCCATGCCCATCGGCACAGGCACTGAAGTGCTCCTAGAGGCGTCAAAACTTGGTCTCCGGGTCCCTGTTAACCAGACACATCTAGAAGATGGACAAGTAGCCTGGACAGTCTGATTGAAACCACATGCCCGCCCGGAGTCCCTGGAATGAGGGTTCCAGTGGTGCAAATAACCCGCTGTTTGGTTTGGGTGCTTTCTGCTCTAGCTGAGCGAAAGGATGATTTTCTTTTCCTCAGGAGGAGGGGAGTGAGTGAGGATGAAAATATTTACTTAGAGACCACCTAGGCCAGGTCTGAAAACTCCTGAGCCAGGTGGGAAACTTCAGCGCAGTGAGAGGTCTCTGTTTTGGTTAAAGAAAAAGCAATTGCAGATGGACAGCCCGGGCGCGCTGGAGCCGACGTCTGAGGCACGAATCCCTGAAGCAGGCCCAGTGACCACTGCCCTTCCGTGCTTTTCCATCGCCTCATTTTACAGATGACAAACAGCCCGGCCACTTGTTTCAAAGCCCAGCATTTTCTTTTTCCTCCTCCTTCTCTCTTACTCTTTTTTCTTTCTTTCTCTCTTTTTTTTTTCTAAAAGCCACAAGAGTGTTAGGTGATTTTTCCCTCACCGCCTGGAGAGCATTTATTACACATGCTTCATCTTTCCCCTCTCGCTGGGGCAGCTCAGGCCCTCGGACCTCGGAGCTGAATCTTTGCCTTGGCAGAACGCTGCCCACACGTAAGGGTGGGTGCTTCTATTTCAGCCTGTCCTACACGGCAGGCATGGGTGCGGAACAAGCGTGCAATGTCTACCGAGCAGGCGGCAGAATTAAAATAGAAACCGTGGAATGGGCACAGAAGAGGTTGAAGGACTCCTCCCTGCCTTCCAGGAGCTTCCAGATATTCACACTCACACATGCGTGCTCACACACACACAGAGAGAGAGACAAAAACAACTGTCATGCCAGCAGATGTGTAAAACTTGTGCTTCTCATTTTTCAAAGCACCTTCACAGCCACGACATTATTTAATCTTCATGTAATTCCTGGGATACAAGGCAGGTGGTATGACTTGCATTGGTATGGATAGGGAAATCAAGAGGTTATGGAAATCGAGAGATCATACAACTTATTTGTGTCAAGGTGGGACGGAAACCCCATCCCATTGTTGCCACTTCTGGTATTTTCCACCTTTGTAAGAACAACTAATCTTTCTTGGATCCTTTCTCTGCGCCAGGTCCTGTTCTAAACACTGCCTGGATTAGCTTATTGAATCCTCACAAGAACCCTTCAAAGGGGACTCATTATCCCTAACATATAGATCAAGAAACTGAGACTTGGCTAGGGAACACAGCTAGTTAGTATTGAAACCAGATTTCAAAACCAAGTCTGTGTAACTCCAAAACTCTTCTTTGTAACTCTGCATCACAAATTTTAATTACAAATGTTTGATTCACTGGGAGGATAGAGAATAAAGCAATAGTCAGTATCAAAAGGACTTGATCAAGAGCATTTCCTAAAGGATGTGAACTTGGAGTCCACTTAAGTAATGGGAAGAGAACAAGAAGAAACTAGTCGCACACGTAAAATAGGTGCGGCCCTTTGAACGAGCGACTCACCCAATGCCCCCTACACAAGTGTGGCATGCAGGCAAAGGACTGAGACTTGGAAAGACTGGATCTCCTGCCCCCAGTCCCACAGGTAAGACCTTGATGGAGTTAAGATTCACATTCAGGCTTGTTTGACCTCAGAGGGCTCGCCCATCTCCAGTCCACTGTGCTTAATGTCACGGTGAAGACGGAGGGTGACCACAGTCCATCTATATGTGCGGTCCATTGGGTTGAGCATGATCCAGTTGTTTACAGGGACCTTGCAGGGACTTTCTTTGACCGAAGCCATATATCTGTGTGGGAAAACATAAATAACAGCTAACATGTTCAGGAGATAAAATTGCTGGAACTTAGTAGCAATGAATTTTCACCTTCTTGATCATTTTCTTTTGCACTACAGCAGAACACATAAAACTATATAAATTTCCATCATTTATTTAGCTTGCTTCAGATTATTTTGACATAGCTGTCATCAGGCTGACAGATGCCAACCCCTACTTCTCCTCCTCCCCATGCTACCTTTATGGAGAAAAATATTAATGGCCGCTACCATTTTTGAGTACTTATAATGAGATAGCCAATATTTGCTTATATAATTCCCTCAGCAACCGTGCAAGGTATGTATTATTTATCCCAATTTTAAGATAAGGTAACTGAAGTCAAGAGAAGGCAATTTGTTTAGATCACACAGGGAGCAAAGGGCACAGCCGCGATGTGAACTTGGGTCTGTGATTTCAAAATCCATTCTCTTTCCATGGCCTGAAGGTAACTGGATAGGCTCTACATGGAGCCAGTGGAAACATAACAATCTTTTAAGGTCATGTTGGTGTATTTTAATAAAAGATAATAAATACTGGGAAGCGGATGACATGATGGAAACGGGCAGGTGGGGAGAAATGAAGCAAGGAAAACCTTCGGAGGCCAGAGCGAGAGGGATCTGGAATGCAGAGCACCTGGATGAGGTTGGTGGCTGTGGAAATACGAAGTGGTGTTTCAGGAACCGGGGACTTAGTAGAAAAAGAATTGGTGAGATTTGAATAAACCAGAGGAAGGGAAGCCCTGAAAGGCACATGAAAGGCTGATTCTTGTCAGGTATGATCATGGTGTCATAGCCTTGAGGAAGCAGGAGATGGGTGAGGATGAAAAGGGATTCAAAAGGTAGGAGTGATTTCTTCTCAGGTTTAAGCAGAGAGAGCCACAGACTGGTTTGTCATTGTGAATAGCTGGGCCACCTGTGGTCACACCAGTGCCCCTATAGGTGCTCATGAGTGAAGAAAGATCTTCCTCAGAGAAGGGGAGTTCCCCATTGCCAACTCCTCCCCAGAGCTGAAACCCTGAGTGTATTCTGGCTAAGAGCTGGGGAAAGTATGCTTGAGGCCAGTGAGAAAAGAACCTGTGCTGAGTCATGCCTGTGTCTACACGGGGCGTGGCATCCTACTTGCCATGGGGACAACTCCCTCCTTTCCAGGACTCCTCAAGCCCAGCCTCCCTGCACCTTATGAGGCTTAGGAATGATCACCTCTGGAGCTGTCCAGCTCTCAGAGATGGACGGGAGCACTGATCAGTCCTATCGCCACTTCCAACAAAACCACACCTTCTCAGAAGGAGTGAGGTCTTCCACTATTTTGTTTTCCATTCTTTCTATTCAACCACTGTGGCACATTGAGATCATTGATGGCTCTGCCCTGTTTCCCTGTGGATAGTTTTTACTTAAGTTTTGTGGTCTGGATTATTGATGACAGCTAGATACCCCCTCTCCCCCCTCTCCCCCCTCCACCCCACACACACACTCACACACACCGGTAGATGCCTATACACAGACTCTGGAAAATTTCATATAGGGTAGAGGTCATAGAGTGGCAGTTCATGAACTAAAATGGCCCACCAATGTATTTCTGTTTGCCCTACACAATGTTTGTTAACATGTGGATTCAACAATTTTAAATTTGAAAGTTTTCCACATTTCCAAGTTCTTTTTAAAGATGTAAAAAGCTCTGGCAATTCTGAGCAACAATCCCACATGTAGCTAGAGTGAATTATTGCTATTCCCTTTACACATTGAACTTTATCTATATTTTAGTACAGACTCCACCCCTTCCTATTGGCTGACACAAGCCTACAGCCCTCGTTTACCTCACTTATCTGGCCCCTTTAACTGTGAGACCTCAACAAATAGTAATGTTATCAGCTCAAATAGAAATTAGTTGGTGCCCAGAAAGTATGAATGTACTTGAGTGTTGGGTACAACTGAATTCTAATTCCTCCTCCTTCCTTTATGTCTTCTTCCCCTAATGACACTCTCACTCCAGAATGCACAGCACCCCATGATGAATGTTGAGTATCAAGATGCTGCCACTTCCTTCCATGGTAGCATAACATAATCCTTTCTTCCATCAAAACTTCATTCCACACTGCCTAGCTCATAGGTCTCATGCAGAGAGATCTTGAAAGTCATTTGGGGCAGTGTCAGTGACATTGTTGTCACTTGAGTCACATTTGTGCTGAGGAAAATGCAAGGTAAGAATATGGTGAAATTAAATAACTTCCCAGAGTATTTAAGAAAGGAAGTGAAACACTGGGAAAGTGAATGGAGTCTTGAGGCATAATTTGGAAGGGCATGTCACAGAAAGCCTATGAGATTGGACTTTATCTTAGGGCCACGGACAGATGTGGCAGCACCTTACTCTGAAGAGGAACATGGGCAAATGGAAAGATCAGCCTGCAAAGATCACTGAAGCAGGGTGGGAGGCTGGCAGGAGGAAAGAGGGACCTGAGGTCAGAAGACCATTCAGAATGATGTGGTTGGTGTTTCTAGTCTAGTCCAGTGGTCGGCAAACTCATTAGTCAACAGAGCCAAATATCAATAGTACAATGATTGAAATTTCTTTTGAGGGCCAAATTTTTTTAAACTTAAACTTCTTCTAATGTGACTTCTTCAAAATAGACTCTCCCAGGCCATAGCATTTTGTGGAAGAGCCACACTCAAAGGGACAAAGAGCCACATGTGGCTCGCAAGCTGCAGTTTGCCAACCACCGGTCTAGTCCATCTTTGTTCACTCTGTATGCAACTCTGGGCCTCAGTCTTCATCTGTGACCTTCAGATGACCTGAGGGCAGTCATTCTCCACCACTCTCTTTGGCACCGAGGACTTTTCACCTGCTGTTTTCATCATGAAGGTGCAGTGAGGAGGGTACCCTGCTCAGCTTGGTTGGAACCTTCTCCTGGTTGACAAGTTAGTGCTGACAGCCACACAAAGAATGCAGAGTGTCAGCATCCCCTAGAGAGAATGAGAGAAAACTGTGGGTCCAGATACCCCAAGCTGATAAGAATGTCCAAATTGCTGTTTTTGTGGTTATGCATCAACCATATATTTTGATAGCGGGTTTTAATGGATTTAGATTAGTCTTTCCGCAAAAGAGAGGTAGCATCATGAAGTAGGGAAATAGCCATAATAGGGCTCATTCCAGTCCTCCTATCAGTAGGTAATGTGTACTTAACTAGGGTTTCTTTAGAGGAAACAGGCTGAAAAAGCCAAGGGTACTGCCAAGAAGAAATAAGCATGGTCTCTTCAAGCCCATATGGGCCTGTTTGCAGGTCAGGGCTCCTAGAATTTTATAGCCACAATCTGACAGACAAAACCACTGAGAGAGCTGTTTTTATCCATAACATAAATGGTCCTATTACTTCCAGCACTCTCAGAAAAACTTAGGCAATAGGCTCAAGTAAAGCTAAGGCTCAGTCCTGTACCTTACATAGATCTTAACCTTTGCAAAGCAGGCAGATTCTATACCTTCAAAATCTCTTGAATCGTCCCTAGTATTAGAATTAACACTCAATAAAAACATTTGCAAATTGACTCATTGCTCTTCAGATCTGGAGTGTGTGTACTGTACACCTACTATGTGTTTGGCACCTTATTTGGTGGGTAAGAGACAATAAAAGGAATGAAGCCTGGAACCTCCACTCACAGTGTATTCTAGTAGAGGGCCATCCCTATGATCACACAGGTTCCAATGACTAAATCAGGGTACTAACTATTATGAGAAGAATCTTTAAAAAGTGCTATGGAAGCTGAGCTTGGGGATAGTGATGGTAAGTTCCTAATGTCAGAACTGAGCTTTAGAAGATAAGTAATGTTACAATCATACTACCTTGCAGGGAAGTGTGTGTGTGTGTAAATTTTTCTTGGTACTGTATTGTGATTCAGTGTGACTAGTCTTGCCCCAGGTGTAGCCCAAACCAGATACAGTAACACTTGGACAGAGCATTCTATTGAGTCCTCTATTTTTTAAAAACATTTTTTATTAATTTTTAGAGAGGAAGGGAGAGGGATAGAGAGATAGAAACATCAATGAGAGAGAACCATCATCAATTAGCTGCCTCCACACCCTCTAGTGAGGTTTGAGCCCATAGCCCAAGCATATACCGTCACCAGGAATCAAACCGATAACCTTTTGGTTCATGGGTCGATGCTCAACCACTGAGCTGCACTGGCCAGGCTAGTCCTCTATCTTAAAAAAGCAATTAGACATTTCTGATCAAAAGTATTGGGCTCTGGCTTGGAGTCCCTCCTCTATTGCTATTCAGTCCTGGTCTTAAGCCACGACAACTGAATCTTAGTGGCTCTGTCAGGTAGTCATCCCTCTGCCTTGCTGAAAAGACAAAGCACTGGAAGCAAGTTGTCCTCCTACAGCCATTTTGACAGAACATGCTTTGTTGAGCACCTACACTGTGCTAGCCAGTAAGGTAGGGATTGAGATCCATCCAAACTCTCCCAACTACTGTCCAACCTGATCTACCCTTGACAAATGGGTTTCCAAATAAGCATGTGCCTAAGAGGATTTGTTCTGAAAAGGAAAGTTAGCCCCTGCCCCTAAAATGCAGGGCAAATCAAAATGAAAACTGTGCTCGACCAGCAAAATGATGCTCTCATCTCCTCATCAGATCCCACCAGACTTCTAGGAAAGAGACAGCTCTTCAACCAATCTAATTCCAAAACAGTCCAGTCCAAAGCTTCAATTAAGCATCTCAATTAATTAATTGCTTCTCTGATTAATGCACAGCCTCCACCAATGGAGGCTGAGACACACTCATTTTAACCTTCCCCTCTTCTCCCTGTCTCTGTCCTTCCCTCTCCCCTCTGAGATACAGATTTGAATTTCACTCCTTAAAGGGGCACAACTCAAATCTGCTCACAGCAACATCACCCATAAACTTCCTCCCTCCACACCAGGCATTTCTGTAGACCTTCATTTTCACCATTTCTCTCTTTGAAAGTGATTTCTTTGTCCAGAGCATGTGTGTGGCACTTTCCCTCCTTCTGCCCTGGATCCTGCACTGCTATTTGGCCATTCCTGGAGCCAGGCCATGGGAGAGGTGGCCATTCTTAGCCTCCCTGGACAAAGCCAGGGTTCCCTTGGCAACGGGAACTGTGTGGAGGTTAGGAGAAGGGGTTTCCTCCTACCCCCCGGGCTCTGTTTCTGCTGAAGAGCTCAAACACTCGGGGCTCTCTCATGGATGCGACTCAAACCAGGGTAGGAAAACAATTCTGAATATCAGTCCTTGGTGTTTGGAGACAATTGTATTGCAGGCAACAGGCAGGGAAATATGGTGAGAATGGGAGAGTGAACCCTGGGCTACAGCTGAGGCGCATCCTGGCTCGGACAGAGGCAAAGCCAGTTTCATTTCTGCACCCGGCAAGTCTTGATCCTAGTAGTTTGGGGCTGAAAAGTGTATCTTTATCTTTGGGAAGGTGGGAGACTAGAAATGATGGGAGGAAAGAGGTTTCTAGAGGCAAGTTATTACTATGTTTTCTGTTTTTTTTCATATCCTTGACTTTTTCTGTAAATACAAGGAAATCAGGAATTGCTTGTTTCCATGCTAATGTCAACCCTGGCTTAATATTTCTGTCCCTGTACTTGTTCAGTGGTGTGTTTTCTCCACCCCCCCCCATTCTCACTCTCTCTTTTTCTCCTTCCCTTTCACTCTTTTTGGACTTTATTGTTGTGATAATGGAGAAGAAAGATTTATAAAGTCTGGCATGAAGTTTTCTTGTCCGAGGTCATCTCTGAATGCTGAGCCAGGATTAGGCACAGCTGGGACAGACTGACATGTGCCCTACTGATTGTGCATGTACTTGAATCCCTATCACTAACCCAGAAGACTTCCAATGTGCCTTTGGCTGATGGAGAGAATATTTATTATTGATCGGGTTAGTAGTGATCAACAGTTTCTACAGTAATGCAGAAGTTGAACATGGACCTCTGGACAGAGGGTCAGGTGGGGCATACTGAGTGGTAGAAATAATTCAGCTCTTTAGTTTCACCCCAGGACTTTAGAGTAAGTGAGAACCATGATGTGAAGGCTTCTGAAAGGGACCCTCTCCCTAAGGACTTTTTTAAAAAAAAATGTTTTTATTGATTTCAGAGAGGAAGAGAGAGGGAGAAAGAAATAGAAACATCAACAATGAGACAGAACCATCGACTGGCTGCCTCCTGCATGACCCCTCCCCCCTTTCCCCCAACCTCCCCCCCCCCTGCCCTGCGCACTCCCCAATCCTCTCTGGGGACTGAGTCACAAACCCAGGCATGTGCCCTGATTGGGAATTGAACTATGACCTCCTGGTTCATAAGTCAATTCTCAACCACTGAGCCATGCCAGCCCAGCAGTTTAAGGTCTTTGAAGGAAGCAGAGGTATGTGCCAGTAAGGGATAAAGGAAAGAAGCCAGGGCACCACCATTCCTCTATCTCTATCTCTATCTCTATCTCTATCTCTGTCTCTGTCTCTGTCTCTGTCTCTATCTCTATCTCTATCCCTCTCTCAAAATTATGTCCAGGGTAAGACCTAAGCATAACTGTTAGAGAAGACTCTGAGAAGGTGCTTGAAGGCTCTGTTTATAGTTAAACTGATTACTGCACTAACTGCCTATCAATCGATATTTCAATGCCAAAAATATATATATTATAATAATTATTTTCATTCTGTGTTCACACTTTCAGTAAACTCATTTGGGGAGAGGGATTCTACTGTTTTCATTGTTGTACCCCAAGTTCTAACCAGTTATAGGACCATGTACATTCTGGGCACACATTCAGTGTTTGTGAAATTAAATTGATTGTTGGATGAGCAGCCTGGGGTGTATTGTCTGTTTATGATTTGTAGCAAGGAGTGTAGAGCTGGAACCAGTTTTGTTATTAGGAGACCTGGGCTCCAGGCTGGGCTGTGACATTGATTAGCAGTGGGACCTTGGCCAAGTCATTTCAGTTCTCTGACCCTCTGTTTCTCAATCATTAAGTGACATGACAGGGTTTGGATGAGAATAGTGTTTCTCCACCCAAAGTACTTAGATGAAATCTTGTTCATACTGCCCTTAAGTCTCAGGAGAAGAGGATTGGGGGACTTAAAGGGGGGCCAGTCTGGTCAAGAACAGCCCCTACAGAGGAAGATGGTATAGACAGTGGAGGAAATAGAGCAGGAAGTTGCTCAGAAATTAGAGGCTTGAAAGCTCAGGACCTCAGATGACCTCTGACCTTCAGAGTTGTAAGACTACTCTTTCCCAGTTTAGTACTGCCTCTCCCATATTGGGAGCTTTCTAAGGATGAGAGCAATAATACCCTGATTTCTTCTGATGTAGGCAAGCAAGCTGTCCTTCCTACAGGGGAACTAGGGGATGAGGCTTCTTAGGGCTGGTAGATGTGAGTCACAACACTCAGAGTGCTGAACAACTGCTCTAAACTGATCACACTCTGTTGTCTGATTCCAGTGAATTCTTTAATTTATTCAACAATCAACAGATAGTTTTTGAAAGCCCACCAAGTCAGGCACCATCTATCAATGAGCAAGACAAGTTCTTCGCCCTCATGATTTAAAAGAAAATAATAAAGGGGATTGGGGGCAGGGGGGGGGGAGATAGATAAACATGACTATTGCCTAGTGTGATAGGTGCTATAAAGAAAACTGAAGCAATGGCAATGTGAGGAGATGATGAGTGATGGCTGGGTGGTGGTTTGTTTTTTATTGTGTTTTTATAACAGTGATCAGGAAAGTTCCCTTTGAGGAGGTGATATTTATGTTGAGGCATCAATTAAGTGAGGGAATGAGTCTTTCTGATACTGAGAGAAGAGCATCCAGGCTACAGAACTACAAATGCAAAGATCTTGACATGTTTTAGCCAAAGCAAGGTACCTGGGGATTGGGAACCAGGTAGGTGGAGCTGAGGGAGGTCAGCAGGACTGAGAGATTCTCTTGGGAGAAGCAAATCTGGTGGAAAAACACAGCAAGTGACCTCAGGCTCCTGGGAACCAGAGAGGAGCCCTGGACACTTTGGGATGGCAGAAGAGGGAGAGGATGGGGACTCTGGCCAAAGGGGCACGGATGGGGAGAAAGGGGACACTAAATCTTTGCCCTCAGCTATCCCTCGAACTGAGGTGAGGAGGAAATGCAGGGGCTCAGGGAGCAGGCCAATGCAGCAGCTTTATTGGACCAACTCAGCTTGATGTGCAAGTGTTTGTCTGGGAGACGTCTATCAAGGGGCAGCCCGACCCCATCACCTTATACCCTCAATGATCATCACCAACACATCAAGAAACAGTGCTTTCTTTCTTTTTCTTAGACACCACAGCTCACATCCTATGGGCCTTCCTGGAGGCTCCTCCTTCCTCTCTCAGGATTTTAGGGGTGTGTCGGCACTGTGGTGTCTTGCTAGAGACTATTTCTTGGCCTGGCACTCAGGAAGGCCACAGATTATCTTTATTCTCTTTGATCTCTAAGTTTCCACTGGTGCACTTAAGTAGATCCTTCTACTAAGAGTCTACTGCTATAAACCTACCGATGCATTCAAGCCCAACAGAGAATCATTGACCTACTTCAAGATTTTAATCTTGTGTTTGAGGGTGCATTTATAGGTGTTACCCTACAGGCCCCAAAGCAGTGGTGGCTTCACTTGATTGGACGTGAGGAATCCGAGCTTGAGCTCTATCCTTAGGGGTTCCTCTGGGCTCCCGGATTCAGACTTCAGTTTGTTGCTGTAAGCAGTGGAAACTGGTTACACAGTTCTTCAACTCCAGGTAATATAAATACAGTACCATGTATTTCTTGGCACTCTTAACTTTCCAACCAGCCTACACAGAGAACTCCCCAGCTTTTTGGAATGCTGAATAATTCACCAGACCCGTCGGCCATGGTGTTTCAGGGCTAAGGCGGCTCCTTCCACTGATCCAATGAGCAGATGTGCTAATTTTTTCACTTGCTCAAAATGCTTCAGCCATTGGAATGAACACTATGGACTTGGGGGTTTGGATCAGCCATGCAGTGTCCTTACACGCTTACTAATTCACAGACCAAGCAACTCCCCCCACATACACCTCAAGGGTTACCTTGCCTAGTTCTTGGAGGCATCTTAATAACTGATATCAAGTAGCATGATAGCTCCATTTCAACATGGGCCTGCCCCCTCACCCAAGACCTTTTAGAAAAGAAAGAGAAGAAAATAAACTTGCTTAGGCTTAACCAACTGTTCCCTTCCCTATGTCTTAGACTGTGACAGAAATGGTAGACGAAACCCAGCAAATCCAAAACACTGCTGGTTGGCAACAGAGCTAGTAGCCTTCGTTAAGCCACTGGGGCCCAGGGCAAAATGGAACCAGAAGCGCCTATCTTCCTCGTGCTTACCACTGAAATGGGAAACCCCTGCCATGAATAGAGGAAGCCCATTCAAGGGGGTAAAGACAGATAACTACACATGTGGAGGGGGATGGGAATATTGGAGAAGGAGTCCATGCTAAAAATAAGAGATTTTTTACAAGTGTGGTTAACTTTACTGAGACTTAAAATTATAAAACACAGCGTGCATTTTTACCCCTTAAAATAAAAGCTTTGATAGAGTCTTATCTGCCTCGCATTAAAGGAAAAAGAAAGTATCTGAAAAAACTTTTGAAATTATAACCGTATTTCAAGTATGATAATCATCAGAAATATTTGATGTGATCAGAAGTCAACTGATGTGTAATCGCTTTATTTCTTTTTCTAATTTTTTAATATAGATTTTTTATTGTTTTCAGAGAGGAAAGTGAGAGGAAGTGAGAGATAGAAACATCAATGATGAGAAAGAATCATTGATGGGCTGCCTCCTGCACACCCCACACTGGGGATGGAATCCAAAACCTAGGCATGTGCCCTGACTGGGAATCGAACCATGACCTCCTGGTTCATAGGTCAAAGCTCAACCACTGAGTCTCACTGGCTGGGCTACAATTGTTTTATTTAGCTCAACTTCATCATTTGCATTGCCCCATTAAGAAGGCTCTTGTTTATGGACAATATCTATCTACCATTACCTACCAGCAGCCTAGGCCCCCAACAAAGAAAAAGCAAAAAAGAAATGGGCCAATTTTGTTGAGTTCTGTCTAGTGTGACAGTTTTCCTGTCTCCCAAGTGAAAGTAGTCATTCATTTTGTATTTAATCTATAGTCAGAAAAATGGGGTTCAATGCTAAGTCTGACATTTTGTGTTTTGTTTAGCTGGGATTAGAACCAGCTGATTGACTGAACCAGCTTAAGGGGGTGCCCTTATGAATCAGCCTTTCCGATGTAATGACCTAATATTCATAATTTAGACTCAGGTATCTATCATTCAGCCCCGACCCAACTCAAGTCGGCTGTTTGTTTCAACGTATCGCAGTGGGCCCGAGCAGATGGCGCCTCTGCAAGTTCTCACCATTTCTCCAGCAACTCTTAAATAACTGTGAGATTTATAGCATTATCTTTGTCCAGCCGGCACGCATTCCCCCAGATATAATTTTGTTTCCATTTTATGTGATGTTGACAAGTGGTAACTGCTGGGTGTTTCTGAGCAAAGTGGTTAAAGCTAGCAGCGCGTGAGAGCGTCCCTGGGAGCGAGGGCTCCCTAACCTCCCTCTTTCCAAGATACACACATTAATGAGACTTGAGCACCAGTAGTTACTGTTTTCCTTGAACGTTGTCAGTCTCACAGTCTGATGAAAAGCTTTCGCATTTGGGGTTTGGGTTGTGTTTTTGTTTGCATCCTGGAAAGGTGGAAGCGCAGAGAGAAATCGGGGGACGTCTGTCCATTTCTCTGCCTGTTATCAGAGCAGGGATGGTGATGGAAGTAAAATTTCACAATTGCCAGATAGAAACTGAGGAGGTGGGGAGGAGGAATAAGAGGCTTTGGCCAGAGGAGATGGGGGCGGGGCGGGAGGGGAGGGGAGGAGCAGGCGGTGGGAGGGGTGGGCCATCTGGTGTTAATCTCCTGCTGTGTGTTTGCAGGGCAAAGTAGTCAGGGTACTTTGTCAAGGTACAGTCTGCTTTTGCAGACACAGATGGAGCAAAAAAGGAGATTAATACATGTGGTTCTAACCACCTTTCATATCTTTACAGCTAAACATTATTTATAGAAATCAATTAGTCCTCTGTCTCTGCAATTTTATTATGAGGCTCTGTCCAAGTTTCTGGCAAGCTCTTTAAGAGGATGATTGATGGTAAACTTTCAGAATGAATAAAAAATGAGCCCTCCCCTAGGAATTGGGGTAGTGGAGAGAAAGGTAAATGATAAAAATTACAAACTCTGCAAGTCACTGGGAAACTAATGTAGGATCAGTGTGGTCCTTGCTATTTTTCCTTGCCGATTTATCTCTCTTTCTCTTTCTTTCTTTCTCCCCCCCCCCTCTCTCTCTCTCTCTCTCTCTCTCTCTCTCTCTCTCTCTCTCTCTCTTTCACTCAAGTAGCTGCCTGTTTGCACAAGTAGCTGCCTGTTTGCACAAGTAGCTGCCTGTTTAAGAGAGCTTGATGCCTTCAACTGAAGTTGCAGGCAAGTAAAGGTTTATTCATTTGCCAGCCTAGTCAATGTCACTTTGATTTGATTACTGATGCTCCTATGAGATAAGAATCCCAGAAAAACATGGAACTGAGCGCTCATGTTTTGTCTACTGGAAAATTTTATAAGCGATGGGAGTGGCTGATGGGCCTCCATTCAGTAATTGCAGGAACCAAGTAATGATGAGTGTAAAATCCCATCTCGGTGAATTCCGTAGCAGATGCGCATTGATTTATTCTGAAATTCTGGTCTTGGTGTTGCGCTGCCAAAGCTCACATCCCCAGGCTGAGGCATCAGACAGCTTTGCTGCCTGGGAAGTGAGGAAGGATTGAATGGTCAAATACAGTTCTAAACCCAGGAGGGGCAGAGACATGGCGCATGGCATCCTTATTCTAACTGCAGCTCTTAGCACCTTGGGGTGGGAGGTGATTATTCTGTTTCATTGGCTTTTTTGAGAGAAAAATAGGGTTAGTTTGGCCTCTGATAGTTGAGCTGTTAGTGGTGGCAAAGGGCAAATGGAATTAGAGGGATTCGTGTGCCACTTGAAGGTGTAAAGGATGCTGAGGGACTTGCGAAGGTTTCTCAACCTGTGTTCATCTCTGTAAAATGAGAGTTACAATGGTAGCCTCCTCTGACGTTTGCCATGAGGATAAAACAATATCAGGCCTGAAGTGTGTCACTTTGTGTAAACACAACAACCCCCCTTGGTGACCTTGTCAGGTTGAAGAGGATGCGAGAGGACTTTTCTCATTTTCTTAAGGTTTGATGTTCAATACAGAGCGTGTTCTTATTTGTTACCTGCGAATTATATTTGACATGAACCTTTGCACATAGTAGGTCCTAAGATCACACATTCTGATCTTAAATTCCTTATGTTTAGATGGAGTTTTCCACTCAACGGGAGCTGCTGATGTGAATGTATATAGGTTAAGTTTAGTAATATAGGAAATGTCTAGTTTATAAATGTTTGATAATTCCTCACATTACACAGCTCATCTTCTAGCCTGATGAAATTCCCTCACACAAACCTGACACATAGTATGTGTTTAGGAAACATTTATGGAAGGATTGTATAACACCAACCTAGGAGAATAAAAGAGAACTAAGCAAGGAAAGGGTTTTAAATAGAAAGTTTATTAACTTGTATATGTTCGCAGGAAAAAAAAAGTTCCATGAACTGAATTAGGAGAACAATCACTTGCCAATTATAGAAAACATGTCTTCCTGAGTTAAGATAAAACAATTTATTAAAAGATTTGGGGCCAGTTCTTAGAATCCAGGAGAATGCTAGGCAATCCTGTTTGCAAAACAGCAGGATGCGCCCAGCAACACGGTTCCCTGTTGCTGACACTGTTTAGCAGCCTCATTGTTCAGGACCAGGAATGAGCTTCTATCAGTTTTTTCATCCTTGTTCCACTTAAGAGTCAAAGTCCTAGCCCAGAAGCTTGGCTCAGTGGTTGAACATTGGTCTATGAACCAGGAGGTCATGGGTTGATTCCTGGTCAAGGCACATGCCCGCGTTACAGGCTTATCCCCATCATTGATATTTCTATCTCTCTCTCCCTCTCCCTTCCTCTTTGAAATCAATTTAAAAAATGTTTTTAAAGAGTCCAACTCCCAGAAGAGAATTCAATTGGCCTAACTTGGGGCACAGTTCCACCCCACACTCAGGTGTGGATGTGGGGATCTTATTTGCAGTCCCATCAAGAGGTCATAAAAGGAGGAGAGGTCGTTCTAACAGAAATCAGGATGCTGCAGCAGATGGCGGGCAATAGATGTTCCCATGGTAAATGTACATCTAGCTAGAATAGTATTGTGTTAGTTTTCTATGGTTGCCATAACAGAGTACTGTAGACTGAATGGCTTCAACAGAACTATATTATCCCACAGTTCAGGAGGCTAAAAATCCAAGGTCAAGGTGCTGACAGGTTCCTGCTGGGAGCCTGAGAGAAGGATCCATCCCAGTTCTCTCTCCTTGGTTTATAGATGTGCAGTGTTTTCTCTGTACCTTCTTGTTGTCTTCCCTCTGCACATGCTTGTGTCCAAATTTCCTCCTCTTACAAGGACATGCATCATCTTGAATTAGGGTCCATCCTAGTGATCTTATTTTCATTTAAATTTCTCTTTAAAGGCCCTGTCACTGAATACAGTTACACTTTAAAGTATAGAGGTTGCTCAGCCTGTGTTGCTCAGTGGTTGAGCAACAACCTATGAACAGGAAGTCCTGGTTCAATTCCCTATCAGGGCACATGCCCACGTTGTTGGCTCGATTGATTCCCAATGTGGGGCATGCAGAAGGCAGTTTATCAATGATTCTCTCTCATCACTGATGTTTTATCTTTATTTCTCTCTCTAAAATCAATAAAAAATATATTCTAAAAAAAGTATAGAGAGTTAGAATTTCAACAGATAAATTTGGTGAGGTGGGGTGACACATGCAGCTCAAAACTGCATGCTGTAAACACTAATTTATTGAATTAAGCGAAAAAGACCTGTTGTGTCTATAGCATTTTTTTTGTGAAAATTGAATTTTATTGTATTCAGCAAACTCTACAGAGATCTTTGATGTTTTAAATTTGCTGCTTCACCTCATCAGAACAGAGATTAATAGGTTTTTCTGCCCTCCATTATTTCTCTTTTAAAAACATATTTGATTCTCAATTATAGAGTTACTCTGGGGAACTACTGTAATATCATACATATTTCTTTGGGGGGAAATTAAAAGCAGCAACAATAAAGCTTAGCTTTCTATATTAAAAAAATAAATTAAAATAAAAACACATTTGAATTTTGACTAAACAAGATTGGGCAACCACTTTGTATTGGAGATGCCAATTTTGCCTATAAAAATTTTCAGAGATTTTTCTAAGAGCAGAGCCAAGTAGACATGACTCAGTATTACCTCTACTACACATACAGCTTTTCTCTTTGACTCTGGCCACTGTTTAGAGCTGACACTATCCAACCTTGAGCAATACACAAAGTATATAATATCCATGTAGTGATGTAGCAAGCCCTGACTGGCTCCTTGCCTACTTAACTGGCTTCCTGAAACACTCTGCTCTCAGGGTTTATGGTCTTCTGAGTCACATTTTCTCAACACACACACACATTTGTGGTCTCCTTCCCTGACCAGTGTCCACTCTTGCTAGACTCATCCTCCATACCTATGTTTCCTTGGAAAGATGTACTCCACTGACCAAGGAACTAAGAGGAGGTTTGTTCCTGAAGGTTTAGAGGGAGTTTATGCTGTTTACATCTTTGTAGGGGTGTGAGGCACTGCAGTGCCAGGAGGCCTGGATATCCACGGGACTTTGTCCAGCTTGCTTGGCCTCATAGTGCCTGCCTACCTTTGCTTTCTAATGCCTGCGACTAGGAGTCCACTGGACTTAGGAGACAAGCCAAACAAATAAATAAGCTGGAGAAGAAATCATCTGGCAATTTAAAACAGCCTTTGTTGATTATTCATTACACAGTGTATATAGGCCTAATGTGATGATTTGTGGGGCGTACATATGTTGGAGGGTGGTGTGTGTGGAGCGGGGGTTTGTGCACATAATCACAATATCTTCATCAGCAGTAGCTGACAGAACCATCATGAAAATATTCCTCCATGTTTATCAATTAGGAAGATATTCGACTCCAAGGCTTCTCATGGTCTGTCGCTCACCAACATCTTCTTATTCCCCTTCACTGTGGCTACACGCCACTCACCTTGCTTTCTCACCCTTCTGCACCTTGCTTCTGCTGATCCCTCTGCCTGGAGAGACCTCCCTGTGCCTCACCTCCTTCTAAACCCTGATAATGTCGAAACACGTTTTGTAGCTCGACCCAGATGGCAGATCCTCTGGAAATCCCTCCCTGCCCACTTCTCTGCATCTTGGTCTCAGTCAGATGCCCCTCCTCAACATCCCACAGTGCCCTGTCCATCTGCACTGCGTCTGTTTTGATGCTCTCTCATCACTCATAATTCATCGTCTGTTTATCTGTTTCTGTCTAAACTGGGAGCTCCTTGAGGGTGAAGACTATACATATCACCTCTTATTCTCTATCCCCTAGCACAGTCCTTGGCGCATGATAAATGTTTAATGGCTGGCTGAATGAATGAATGAATGAATGAATGAATGAATGAATTGAAATGGAAAAAAAAACACACAAAGAGGCAGAGATTTCTTAATATGTACAATCGGGAATTTTTGAAAGCCTCTTTATTTAAAAGCAGTACCAAAATCCCTTTAATATGGACAGATGCCCCCTAGATTCCAAGTTGAAAATGGTCTATGATCCCCAAGTTATTCTTGGGGCCAGATATTATTATAAAGTATAGCCCATTTCTCAGGATAATGCATCAATTGCTTTTTTCAATAAAAATCTGTTCTGTCAGTTAAAAATACTCAGTGGAGGTAACTATTGCACAAGCCACAGTGGAAAATAAAATTCAGTGTAGACTGCCAAAATTATAGCCTGCTAAGAAGAAATGGCAATATACATAATATGTTCATTATTATGGTGCAGTGCAAAGTACACTGGAAATAGAGCCAAAAGGCATAGGTTCAAACCTGATCCTCACCGTTTGCTAGTTGGGTGGCACTGGGCAGTTCATGCTTTTAGAGCTCACCTAACTTGATGGTCATCAAATGAAATGGAGCTCACTCGAGCTGCCTTATGAACTTTAAGTGTAGTATCAGTATGGTGGGATGAAAAATATATATTGCTTGAATACCTACTATGTGCCTGTCTTTCTATTATTTATTTATTTATTTATTTATTTATTTATTTATTTATTTATTTAAATTAATTTCAGAGAGGAAGGGAGAGGGAGCAAGAGATAGAAACATCAGTGATGTGAGAGGATCGTTGATCACTTGCCTCCTGCATGCCCCATACTGGGGATCGAGCCTGAAACCTGGGCATGTACCTTGACCAGAAATTGAACCATGACCTCCTGATTCATAAGTTGTTGCTCAACCACTGAGCCACCGCAGCCAGGCTGTCTGTCCATTTAAGCATATTAAGATTAATAAACCCAAAGGCAGATTTTCCCCCAAATCATCCAGTATCTGTTTCTGTCTATTCCATCCCATTATCATTCTCAAGTATATGTTTTTACCACTACAAATATCTTTTAGAAAAAACTTCAAAATTCCCCAGAGAGTGAGTGTTCCACTCACTGTCACTGCTGTTATATCAACAGTCATTGTCACTGCTGTTATATCAACAGTTATTCTGTTTTATATAGACTGCTGTTATATAGACCACTCACTATGAGATAGGATGATGTTGCTTATACCTCATCTCCTTGTCAAGTGAGTAGATTTGTCAAAATGATACACATGAGTGTTGTCTGGGTAATGTTTTCTACATGCCCAAACTCTTCAGAGCCTGCTCGGATTTACACAGCACCCATGTCTGCAGTCAGCCCATGCCCTTTTGTTGCCTTTGAATCAGCTGTGCAGGATGGTTGGCGTCACAGAGCCCAAACATTCAGATGCTGGACTCATTTCTTTTCATCTTCATATGGGTATCTGGCACTCGGAGAAACAGCTAACTTCATCCTGGAATACAGCATCCAAGGATTGTTTAAACATGGGATTAGCCTGGGCTTTCTCGGGGGAAATGTTCTTTTCAACATCACTTTCTACAACAGGGATCTGATCCTGTTTATGAACAACATTGTCAGTATTGTTAATGACAAGCAGAATTCCTTCTCCTCTGTCGTAATCACACTCGTCCATCTACCCCACCCCCCTTGCCCTAATTCATGATTCCTAATTCTGCTTTGGAATTCACTAACCCTTTGCCTGCCTCTGCCTTCCCCATACCCATTTGCCCAGCACACTCTCACACTCCTGTCCATGCAGGCTGTCTGTGGGAAAATGTGCAGAGCTTTCCTTTGCCTCCACAATATTTCCCGTACATGAGGTCTTCCAGAATCTGATGTGGGGTCTGGAGGATAAAAGCACAAGGAAAGAAGTAGGTGGTCTTTATTCTGGTTCCATGGTGCTAGGATGGAGCCCTGAGTAGGAGGGAGCCCTGAGATCTAGGAAGATTTGCTTTGCCTCCCTGGATCATAATTCCCTTGATTGTAAAGTGATTGGACAAGATCAGCAATGCTGGATGAGTGGCATTCAAGCACCATTTCTTTCGTGCAGTGTCCTCAGAATTGATTTTTTATTAATTCTGGCCTTTGTCCCACTGAGCACTAATGAGCCGCACAATCATCCATGCAGTCACTCCCAGCCGACCAGAGTTCACCCTGGAAATCGAAGCCCCTGGTTGGGTCCATCTCTGAGATTGCTCTCTGCTCTTACATTCCATAGTTTAACAATTTTCCTTTCATTTTACCTGTCTACTGCTCCCAATGCAGAGCCCACACTGTGGCCAACAGCATTTTAAATATTTCTTCAAATGCATTTGGAACATTTTTAGCCACTAGAATGCCCTTTCACATCACTGTCTTTAATCAAAAGTCCTACCCATCCTACAAAACTCAAGTGAGCGCCACTCTCCCGCAAAACTTTTGCCAGCAACCCCAGCTGGAAGTGATCATGCCCTCCACTCTTAAATCCCCATGATAGCTTTTCATTCAATTATAAGAATATATTGAGAACAAACTCTATACCACCCCCCTGACCTTTTGGACTGCTGTCTTTAATGATATTTGTAGAGATCTCTTAGCCCTCTCCTACAGCATAAACTCCTGTAACTTAAAAACAGACAACTTGTGTTCAAATTCTAGTTCTAGTTAGGTGTTGTGAGTCCATACACAAGTCATTGAATCTAATTCTTGGGAAGCGTCCACAGTGTACCAGAAACTAATATAGTGTCTGGCACACCCTGGAAAATCAACAATTATTTAACAGAAGGAAGAAAAGAAGAAACAGTATAGAGAGAAATCTACGAAGACCAAATGAGCTTAGTGAATTGAATGATCTTAGAATTCAATGAGAATATATAGATATATATATACACACACACAAACATATACACACATTACATTATATATATATATAATATATATATTATATATATATGTATGTGTATATATACATAAAATACACACACACACACACTAAGTGGCCAGATTATCAGATTATTATGATCTCTGAACGCAGTATATATATTAGAGGCTTGGTGCATGAATTTGTGCATGGGTGGGTTTCAGCCAGCCTGGCCAGGGAGAGGGGACATGGGTGTTGGCTGGCCTGCCTGCTGGTTGAACTCCTGGTTGAGGGCACAATTTGCACATTAGCCTTTTATGTCAGAGATCATAATAATCTGGCCACTCAGTGTATATATACTAGTTGTACTGGTTACTAATGCAGATTTTGTAATCAAAGAAAACACGATAATGTCAAGAGAAACATTAAAAGTGCTTTATTCAAAGTAATGTTCATCGATAGCTACACATTTCCCCCATCTTTCAGGTAATTTGTGGATACCGTCCCAATAGAACTTTTCTTGTTTGGAGGCAAACCATTCAAAGACCCAATTTTGTACTTCTTTGTACGTTTTCAAATGCTGCTCAGAGAGTGCATGTGCCATCAATTGGAACAAGTGCTCATCTGAAGGAGCAAGGTCTGGTGAATGCAGCAGGTGGATTACTACTTCCCAGACAAGATCTTTAACGTGTCTTTAATTTGTTTTGAAGTGTGTGATGGTGCGTCATCATGAAGCAAAATTGCTTTGCCGTGTCTTCTGGCCCATTCTGGTCATTTTACAATCAAAGCAAAGTTCAAATTGATTATTTGTTGTCAGTAGTCATCAGTATTAATGGTTTCACCTGGTTTTAGGAGCTTATAATACACCACACCTTCCTGATCCCACCAAATGCAGAGCATTGTCTTCTTTCCAAAGCTATTTGGTCTTGTAGTCGATGTTGATGATTGACCTGGATCAACCCATGATTTTGTGCATTTGGGATTCTCAAAATAAACCCACTTTTCATCGCCAGTCATAATTTGAAGCAAAAATGACTTTTTTCATGCTGTTGAAACAACATTTTATTGATGACTTCTCAGTCTTTCATTTGTCTTTCGTTCAGTTGATGTGGCACCCATTTTTCTTCCTTTAAAATCTTTCCCATTGCTTGTACATGATCAGAAATTGTTTGCTGAGCAACATTTAATTTTTCTGAAAGTTGTTTTTTAATTCCACATGCATCTTCATCCAATATTGCTTGTAATTGTTGGTCTTCAAACTTTTTCAGTTGACCTGGACATTCTTTGTCTTTCACATAGAAATCATCACTTTTAAAGTATTTAAACCAGCATTCACAAGTATCTTGAGATGGAGCATGTTCACTATAAGCTTCCTGGAGTATACAATAACTTCCAGCAGCAAAATAAAGTAATGAATTAAAACTTCCCATAAATGCTCTTTTTTTGGCATAAAGTTTGATATTTTTAAGTGTAATATATATATATAGTGTAATAAATATATATATATTTTAAGTGTAATATATATATATATATATATATATATATATATATATATATATATATGGTATTATCACCTTCAGCAAATTTGACATATAAAGTTCTGAAGCTTATTATAAATAAACAAAATAGCATACATATCAAATTGCATTCAGGTGTCAAATTGCATATATATCAACATATGTGTAATTCCATCTATTGAAAAAAAATCCACAATATTAACTGGTACACCTGGTCTATATACACATATATATTTGAAAACCTTGGCTCAAATATTAAAAACATAATGAAAAAATGTAAGATATCATTATTAGTAATAACAGATAAAACATTAATTGAGGGCCAGTTTCGTGACAAGAACTTTGCATAATCTGGAGGCTAACATTGTGTAAATCTGTTCATAGCTTTTTAGTCTTCCCTTTTTAGTGACTTTGGGTGAGTCACATGACTTCTGTTTCTTCATTTTCTATATTAGGATAAACTATACTATGGTGCAGTAACAACTCTCAATTCTCTCAGTGGTTTAACATGCTAACAGTTTTTCACTAGCTCTACATATCCATTATAGGCAAGCAGGCAGCTCTGCTCCATACATTCAGGGACCCAGCAGGGGATGGAAGCTCCATCATCCTTGTAGCCATGTCATCTGGAACACATGGATCCCCCAGTGCAATCACAGGTGAAGATAGTGGAAGTTCTCACACCAGCACTTACTGCCCAACACAGAAGTGACCTGTGTGACTTATAGCCACAGATAAAACCTCTGTGGGCCTGGGAAGTACAGCCTTCCAGGAACTCTGAAGGAGAAATGACCCAGACATCGGTGACCATTAGAAATGTCTGATGAAGATGATTCCTCTGTAGGACTCTTGGGAGAATTCAATGTAATAACCTCACCAAGCATATAGGACAGCCTTCAGCAATTGTTGGTGCCTTTCCCCTTTTCTTCCTGATGAACTGGGGCAAATTGAATATATATATATTGTTATTCCTTTTCCATTTAAAACTTATGTCTTTTCCCATAGTACTCAAGAAATATTTACTAAATGACTTTAGTAAGAAATGTGCAATTATTTTTATAAGCTATCTTAAATTCACAGGAACTGTATTTTCCTGGTTATAGATCAATAATCAATTGCAAGGCTCAGGTCACATTTTGGATAATTGTTATATCTGGAATCCATAGGCATCAAAGCACTTGCTTTTGTCTTGTTTTTGTTTCTTTACAAATATTTTCAGAATTCATAAAACTTATTCATAAGCTTATATTTCATCATCGTTATTAGAAGGCATCTTGTTAGCCCGATGATATTGGTTTTATACCGTCATCAACTTCTCTCTTCTTCCTGACTTGGTCACTGCCTTTTAGCCAGATGCCTGGAGCCAGCTGTGCCTGTCCCAGTTCCAGAGGGGGGCTGAAGGATTGCAAGGTGCTTCCTTTCTCATGTGCCCCAACCTGCTCCATGTAAAAAGAGGGAAGTGTGCTGGGTGGCTCGTGGGGAAGATTTTCTCACTCTGGAGAGAATTGCTGCCTATTTTTCCCATGACTGGGCTGGATGTGACTTGGGCTGAGGAGCAGAGAGACACAAGGTCAACCAGCCAGCCCTGGAGCTCACACTCCCTGTTTCATGACATGATAAACTGCTTATTTTTTTCAAGCTCATTTGAGTCAAGGTTTTTAATTATTTTTAGCTGAAAATAGTCTAATGAAAACCAATACCATAACATATTCAGATTTACTCATTCATGGAAGCAAAAACACTGAGAACCCACTGGGTAAGCTGTTTGGGGAACAGCAGTGAGAACGTGGAACCAGCAGCTACCTTCCTGCAGCCTGGAGGCCCAAAGGGAATGCACCATTCTCCAAAGGTCTCACCTTGGAGTTTTGCCCCATTCCATAATGGTAGCACCATCTTCCAGCTGAACTGCTTGTAAACCTTGGAGTCATCTCAGATTCCTCTCCATTTTACAATGTTTATTCAGCCTTTCACCAGGTGCAGTTGGCCACACCCTCAAAATCTATTCAGCCCTCACTGGTTTGGCTCAGTGGATAAAGTGTCGGCCTGTGGACTGAAGGGTCCCAGGTTCAATTCCTATCAAGGGCACATGCCCGGGTTGTGGGCTCAATTCCCAGTAGGGGGCATGCAGAAGGCAGTTAATCATGATTCCCTCTCATTATTGATGTTTCTATCTCCCTCTCCTTCTCCCTTTCTCTCTGAAATCAATAAAAATATTTTTTAAAAAATCTATCCAGAGTTACTCCACCTCTCTCGTGCCCTTCACTGTGACCTTCCTGGCTCAAGCTACTGTCATTTCTCCAATGGTGAACTGCAAACTAGATCTCCCTTTGAGTAGCAGTAACTGTTGTCTGCCATGACAGCCAAAGCTATGTCTTTAAAAGGTAGAGGCCTGCTGGAGAGCTTGAGGAGTGAACGGATACATGGAGGTATCAAAATGGAGACATTTGTGTCTAGAATTTTTGCTATGGAGAAAAAGAAAAATATAGTTACTTTGGGGAAATGGTGGTCTCAAGGGAGTCTTATTTGGTTTCAGTTTTAATAGAGTAACAACAGAGCCTGCTTGAAAATTATGGGGAATGACTCAGGAGAAAGGGGAGGGGTGGAGATCCAGAGAGTGTGAATAAGCAATGGCTCCCTGAGAGAGAGGCAAAGGGACAACATCCGGAATTGGTTTGGTGGCCTGGCCTTGCATCAGAGGAGGGCTGCACTCTCCTTTGTAATAAAAGCAAAGGAGCAGAGGCGGAGTGTGGAAGTTGGGAGGTTTGGGGACCTGGCAGGAGGGAAGAGTCTCCATTGGGAGTTTCTAATTTCTTTATGAAGGATGGGGGAGTGCATCCATGGAAAGGGGAGGAAACCATGAGAGGTTGTGGGGGAGCGGGAGATTTGAGGAGAGCAGAAAACTGAAGCAACCATTGACTAGAGAGACAGAGCCAGCTTCCTAGACGCCCCTGGGGACATTGCCAAGCCTTGTAAAGAGCTCCTTGTGGGGATGATGATAACAAACTGATGGTGAGGGGAGCTGCCCTATGATTCCTACTCTGGTGGTGAGTTTGTGCCCTGTTGGCAGCCTTGGTGCCAAACCCTGAAGGTACTTACGCTGGGAGCAGCAGGGGAGAGTAGTAGGCCTGCTTCATGAGGCCATGCTTAGTCATTCTGATAGAGTTGGCTAATTGATTTTGGTCCATCTAAGATCTACTTGGAAGCTCAATCTACAGGAACTGTCTGATCAGGACTGTCTAAAAAACCCATGTAGATCAGGGCCAACCATCCTGCGGAGATGAAACCTCACACTGGGTCCTGAGACTCTAGGATCTGTGCTCCTTTCTTGTTCCAACTTGAAAAACAAAAATGAAAGTATCTTTTAAAAATGATCCTGCAGGCAAATACATCAGAGAGAACACCTATTCTTTCATTTATACAATACTTATGGACCTCCTGCTATGTCCAGATGCTGCTGAATATTCCATGAGGAATAAGATGGGCTCCCTGTTCCTACAGGGCTACCTGCCAGAGGTGGGAGAGACACCTAGGCAAATTATCACTAGTACAAATACAGAAAGAGGTGAGAGCTATGAGAACATAGAGGACAAGAGATAAAGTCTGCAGGGAGGCAGAGAAGATGTGTGAGCTGGATGGGACATTGGGAACTATAGGGATTTGTATAAGGCTAGTCTTGCTGAAATTTTCTAAAACATTATCATGTTCCCGTATGTATATTTCTAGCTACCTCTCACCACCACACACGTATTCCTCTTTCCTCATGCTGATTTCACTTGCTGGAAATAGGGATCGTTTTTCAGCTTATCTTCTGCAGTTGGAAGGGAGTAGAGAGCAGGGGGAGTTCCTAGGGACCAAGAGTTGTGAAACCCAAGAAAGATATTTTGAGGAGTAAGAAACTCAGTCCAAGCCCCTGAAGGAAGCAGGACTGTCACCAGGAAATGCATTTGAAGAGACATAGCCTTGGGGGCTTCACTGTGAGGCCTCCTAGGAAGGGAGCAATACTCCAAGGCATTATTGCCTTATGTCCTCCCCTTCTACCTCCTCACCACTACCCCTACCCTCCCACCCCTGTGGCCTTTGTCCTTGTTGCCGCCCTCATTGGAGATGAGGAACCAGAGTCAAAGAGACTGGAGTGAGTGGTGTGATTGATGCCAGAGAAAGAGCAATGTGCAGACAGAATCCTGTCGCCAGCATTGCTGCGCCTGGTGGACGGGCCAGGAGCCTGATTGTCCCTCTGACCTAAGTATCACACACCCCCCAGTAGGCTCTCTGCAAGCCAACTGTCTCCAGCCATGGTTACAGCAGCAATGCAATGAGCAGCCCATATTCCAGGAAGTTGTGCTGTTTATCCCCACACTAACCCTCCATTTGTGTGTAAATGAGTTGCATGATTCATTTTCCATAAACAGCGGGGTGAACAGAAGGGGAAAAAATCCAAAGGCTGGGGACTGGCATTTCACTTTGTGGAAACGGCCAAGGAAAAGTTATTTTCTTCATTTTGGCATCTGTCTGAGAGGAGGCCAACTCTCTGAAACAAGAGGTCATCTGCAGCTGGGTCACATCACCCTGAATCTGGGTCTTCACGTGGACCCAGTAAGACTGTCCAGGCCCAGACACTAGCACAGATGAGAAGACGGGAAACATGAGATTGAAATGCAAACTCTGGCCAAACCAACACTTGAGGAGGAAACTCCTAGGAAGTTCTCTGCCCTGGCTTGGCTATTTGTCACTCTTAGATTTCACCTCCTTGGTCATGATCTTCCAGAATTTTACCCCCAGCATCCTTTTTCATTTGTTATTACCAGGAACAGTAAGCTACTGTAGCACAGTATCATATCAATTTATTTCTCACAGTTCAGGAGTCTGAGAAGTCCAAGATCAAGATTCTGGCAGGTTAGGTGACTGGGAAGGACCCCCTTCCTGGTTTCCAGGCAGCCAACTTTGGCTGTGTCTTCACCATGGCAGAAGGGGAACAAGATAACTCTCTGGGGTCTCTTTTATAAGGGCACTAATTCCATTCCTGAGGGCTCCACCCTCAAGCTCTAATCACCAAACCCCAGCCTCCAAATACCATACAATGGGTGTTAGGATTTAACATATGGATTTGGCGGCAGACATGAATATTCAGTCTATAGCATTAGCAAAAACAAACATGACTCTGGTTTTTAGTTGCATGCTTATGATGTTTTTGTGGCATCCTGGTAGTTTATATTGATTATCTATTTTGTCTGTTCTCTCCACTCTTTTGAAGCATAAGTGTTATTATCCTTTTTTACAAGTGAGAAAAATAGCTCTTCATGTGATGAAGTCCACTTAACTGCAGATCAGACTCTACTAGTAAACACAGCAGAACTTGGTTTCGAAACGACATCTGTCTGATTAGAAAGAATGTGTCCTGAATAGACCACGCCATGCCATTCCTTCATTTACTTTTTAACTTTAGGGAGAAGGGTATACCCTCATCCTCTCCAAAACTCCTGGTGCTTCCATCCTCCCACCCTGTCATTTATCTGATTCTTTGTTAGCATCTTAATTATCAAGATGCAGTGCTGGAAGAATGGGATCCAACAGATTCCAGAGAGCAGCAAACACGTGACCAACTCATTCAGACAGGAAAGGCAGGGCTCTGGAGGCCCCGAGGTCAGTGCTAGGTTAGTTGCAAGAGGTGACAGTGAGAAACAGGACACAGCGGCTGCCAGCTCAGGGTCCGGAGGCCAAGCCCAGGATGAGGGACCAGGTTGCTGCCGAGAAATTGGAGACAGGAGCATGGGGCACATCTGTTGGGACAAATGGTTTGGCCTGGCAGCTCCATCTGGGGTTTCTGGAGAGTGTGTGTGAGGGAGCACCTTCTCAGCTGGCCCCTGTCCCATTCGGTCTCAAAGGCACAACTCGACACCTAATACTACCGGCCTGGCAAGGCCCATGGCAGGAAGTTGGCCATAACCAGGCCAACGGAGAGGGACAGCTCCTTCCCCGAGCGCTTTATAGCCTCTGTGGCCTGCAGCAAGCTCTTGGCCAGTGCTGTGTGGTGTGGTGGGATTTCAGTCCCTGCCACTGTGAGGAAAGGTCCCCAGGGGCAGAGGCTGCCTTATTGCAGTTTACATAGTCAGCATCTAGCCCGGAACCTGTCCCGGAGCAAGAATCCCAATGACAAATGCTGATCAGCTTACTCCATCCATTTCCCGAAGCTTCCATCTGACCCCAAATAAAATCAGTGCAACAGGGGTCTTCACCAGAGCGGGCTGGGCAGAAGTCAGTGTCTGATCAGGAGCTCTAAGAACCCAGCTTTAGACTAGTGTCTCCCAGATTAGTGCACCTGTGAGTCTGTTCCCTGATATCCAGCTGTGCGCACTTTCGAGCTGCCACCTGGCTCTTTCTCCTGCTCACTCCTGCCTGTGGCCTTTGACTTTCTTATTCCCTTTGCTCAGAATCTAGTTCCCCCAGATATTGACTGGGCTCACTTCCTCGCCATTTGGAAGTCTTTGCATAACTATTGCCTTGTCCATGAGGCTTTCTTGGACCTTCCTACTACCCTACCTCACACTGTCCTCAGGGCTTTATAATCCCCCAGAGAACTCAACCCTTTCCAACTTGCCATGTTCTTCACTCTTTCCTCTAGATTGTAGATACCAGGAGGGCAAAGATCTTTGTTTTCCTTGTTGCTGTGTCTTCAGCATTCGGGACAATGCCTAGCATAAAGGTTATTCAATAGATATTAGGTGAATGAATGAATATATAAGAATGACCTGGGCCCCTGGCCAGTTTGGCTTACTGGTTATAGTGTCAACCATTGGACTGAAGGGTCACAGGTTCCATTCCAGTCAAGGGCACGTACCTCAGTTGTAGGCTTGATTTCAAGCCCCTAAGAGAGCTGCATGTGTTAGGCAACCAAACTATGTTTCTATGTATATCTCCCTCTCCCTTCCATTCTCTCTTAAAAATCAGTGGAGAAAAATATCCTCGGGTGAGGATTAACCAAAAAAGAAATAAAAAGAATGACGCAGAGAATGTAGAAATACAGATTTCTGGGACCCACTGCAGGTATTCTTATCCCAGATGTTAATGACCGGCTGACATTTTCCCCACCTGCCCCAAATGCTCCTTTTTCTCCAAAGTAGACTCCTTCCTTCCTCCCTTTCCTTATATACCTGAGTCCTGGGGAATAGCAGGTGAGCAAACCACTGTTTCTCTGTGCCACCTTCTAGATTCTCTGTGCCTGCCCTGCTCCCTGGCTCAGTTGCCATCTTCCAAGGATCCTTGGGGCAGCCTGACCTGTGGGCAGTGCATTGCAGGGAGGGAAGGGGACTACATTCCTTTCCTAGAGGTATATCTCTTTGCCTTTCTGGTCCACGTGACCACAGGCAGCCGGTCCTTCAAAGGCTTGGGTGCCCCTCCGCCCTCCAGGGACACTTGTCTGCGGAGCCTTCTGGCAGCTCAGCCAAGGGACGCTGGAGCTGACGCCACTTGGAATCCGAGCAGGTGTGCAGGGCAGTCACATTCTGGGACAGCAGGATTAGAGACAGGGAGGAGAGGCTGAGGTTGGCTTCCAGACTGCCTAAGGGAGTGATCCTGAGTGAATTGCTTGGAGCCTCTTTAGCTAGACTCATGCCCTTGTGTGCATCCCCCTCCTTGGGAGTGTCTCTGTGCCCTTGGGATGGCCTCTGCCCTTCTCATCATCATCTGTGGTGATTCATGGTCGCTTTCTGCCCTGTGGATCAGCTGTTCATTCCTATTAAGGGGCCTATAATTACACGGAGCACAAGACCTGCCACCCCTGGCTTAGATTTTGCCCAAAGGAGCCTCCAGGGGTGTTCAGATCCCTCCCAAATCTATTCATTTATTCCCAAATCAGAGAACAAGGATCAACAAAGATCGATCTCCCTGGTTGACTATCTCCTTTATCCTTCCCTGCCCCCAGACTGAATGTCCACATCTGAAAGCCTCGCTTAACCCTGGGGATTTAGCAGGTGGCGGCAGGAGCAGGTTGTACTCGGGTCGAAATAAGTCTGTAAAGACACATCAGCTCAAGTGGACCCTCTTTACTGTGACTATTAAGTGGGAGAGAGTTAGTTATCTCTCTGTGTGCCCCAGTTTCCTCTGCCAGGCCCCGACAGCCCAGCCTACCTCTTAGGGGGAGAGTCATGACAGAAAGAAAGGCTGTATCGCATTCATATTAAACAAGTATTTTCTGGTGTGCAGACCCAGACTTCTTTCTACCATTGTTTTCTAAGAAAAACTGAGGTCCCCTGCTGTCTGCAGGATTCTAGCTCCACGAGGAAAGATGTCAAAATCTGTGCTCCATCATTTCTTTGCCCTTCATCTTGTCATTTTAAGTCTGCCAAAGGTGCTAAAGATATGACAGGGAAGGAACTTTAAGTTTTTATTTTATAAGGAGGGAAGTTTAAAAAAACAACACGCCTGGATATAACTTGCTGGGAGTGAAGACACTGCCATTCATGACTGTTTGTGCGGTTAAATCCCCTGCCCGAACTTTGTGGTGTCAAGAAGATAAGTGGCTGTGAGTTGGGTGCTGTGCAGTGGAGGGTTGGTTTGTCTGGTTTGTTTGGGGATTCGCTGCACACATTGTCATGGGTCATCCTCAAGGACAGACAGCTCAGTCCATGACGTCACAGACAACTGGACCAGTAGGCAAGAGGCAAGGGTCAGAGTCCTATTGCACGCAACACCCTGTCACTGTCCACTTCCACCTTTCCCCACTCTCGGGCACCAGCTCCCGCCTCCCTCCCTCCTCCGGTCACTGGTCTCTGCCTGCTCCTGCTGCCCCAGCTGTAGAAGTTTCCAGCCCACGCGTTCAGTGATCAATCATCGGGGATCTCAGCTGCAATGGGGCTGGAGCGGACAAACCAGCCTTTCTTTATGCCAACAGGGAATGCCTGGAATAACCAGACACACAACTCTGATTGATGCAGCCCCGGCGCACACACCGCACTTCAGACAGTCTGCAAGGGCTGGGATTAATAGCCTATTATTAGATAGCATGTGGAGGTGGGGGTGGGGAGCCAGGAGAAGGAGAGGCGAGGAAATACCTTTTTATGATCTTCTCATTTAAATCCTTTTATTTGATTTTTGCAGGGTGTGATGTGACCGGGAGCGGGGGAGAGCACACATGGTTGGGTGTGTGAGTGGGAGGGGGGTTGTTCTTACCACCCTGCTGGGAGTCCCCTGGGGGGACTGTAGCCAGCTTGGCACCAACCCACCCACCACATTTTTTCTATAAATGATGCAAATCCGTGTGGTTGGACAGGGAGGGGTTAAAGAGAGCCGGAATGGGACAGAGGGAGGGGGAGTGGAGGTGGCTAGGCTCACTTGCTCCCATGCCAGGTCAGCTAGCCAGCTGCAGAAAGGGGAAGTGGAGTTTAAAACCCCTGGTAAGACATTTTTCCTTGGTCTGAACATTGTTTAAATTCCTGAAGTGGGTGATCCCTGCAATAAATACCTTGGATTTGCAAGACAGATATATTTATTCAAGTTTAAAGTTTGGATGTGATGGATGTGTGCTTGGGAATGCATGGGACTGCAGTGTTTGTTATATGCTGGAACCCATTCAACGGGCACAGGGCGTTAAGAGGACTCCATTTATAGCCGAGCAGAATGTCTTTTGTTAACATATGATAAAATTCTTTCAAAAAATGTTTTCCAATGACCACTGGCATCGATATTATATTAGTTATTATATTACAACATAATGATTAGATATTTATATAGCTTACAAGTAGTCGAGTACCCAGTTGACACTGTATACAGTCTTTACAATAATATTGACTACATTCCCTATGCTGTACTCTGCGTCCCCATGGCCAGTTTTCCTAACTGGCCATTTGCATGTCTTAATCCCCTCCCCTTTTGCACCACTTCCCCTAACCCCTCTCCAGTTTAATTAATTTATTTGCTGTATCTATGAGTTTCTGTTTTGTTTTTCATGTGTTTTGTGACTTAGATTCCACACTTAGTGAAAGTAGAATGTCTTAACCATTCTTTGTGGTCACTGTGTCAAAACCTGTGCTTCATCTCACATTTTAAACATCATTGTCCCTCAGAAAACATCACAGGGCAGGGATGAGGGAGCACTTTGGCCCAAGGTACCCAAAGCACTTCCTCAAGACTTGTGTGCTCATGAAGCCCTGAACTAGATCACCTCTCTTCTCTAAGGAGAAGATAGAGATCTCAGCAAAGTATAGAGATGGGCACAGAGCTGGGAAAACTTTGTGCTCAAACTCATGCCCTCTGTGCCCATAAGGTTACTGTCATTATACATATACTAGTAGTCCTGCACATGAATCTGTGGGCCAGTAGGTCGCTGCTGCCCTCCTGTAGCTCTCCACTGCCCACTTGTAGTTAGTTAGCTGCCCCACCCTCCTGCAGATCCGTGATTTGGTCCTTACGTCTCACAGCATAATAGATAATTACCATATTCCTCTCTGTATATGTCTCCTATCTTTGATATATGGATTTTCCCAGAGCACGCCTCTTACTCAGCATGGAATACTTGATATTCCCTTAAATAATACCTTCACAACCCTTCTACCCCTTGTGCAAAATGAGCAAGCCAAGTACTTCCAAGAAGATCAGCTAGGAGATCCAGGGAATTCAGGCCCTACTTGTGTCCTTTGCCCATAGGGAAGTACAGATTTGCCCCTGTCCCCAGGTGAAATGACCACCTGCCCTCCTCTCCCTGGTTAATGACATGTCATTCCAGAATGACAGCAGAGCCAAGAGCTAACAGGCCATGCTGGAGCCCACTCAGCAGTCTGGTTTGATTTTCCCAAAGGGATCTCCATCCCTCACAGACCTGAGCCAGAGCTTCATGACCTTGCTGACCTGATGGGACCCACATTCAAGGGAGCCTGATCCCGGGCCACTGTGTGCATTCTGCTGCTCCCCACAGCACAGCTGGGGTTGGGTTCCCCAACAAGGGAATGAGTTCCATCTTTTCATGGTGGGTATGTGTCCTGTGGAAAACCATTTCACCTGCGGTTTGACCTGGCCCCTCAGGAGCAAGAGCCAAGAGTAAGTTGGCGATCCCTGGGCCGTCTGCCCTGAGAAAGCAAGTTACAGAGGCGTGTTTTTTACCATCTGCCTACAATGAGTTTCCCTCTTTCAGCTGGTGCTCAAGCCCCAGGTACGGGTGATTTCCAACCTTGTGCCTGGACTTATTTGCTGCAATCAGAAACTGCCTCCCGAGATAAAAGTCCAATATAACAGTTGTTAAAAAAAATGCTTTTTATAGGCTGCAGTACAAAATGTTTGCAACAACAGGAATAAAGATGTGAAACTATTATTTTCTATGTTGGTGTTATTTTTGTCATTGCTTAAGCTCCTAATTTTAGCAGAGCTGCCAGTTCAGGTTATGTTCTTGCTTTTGTTTTTAAGCTGCTGAGAATTTTATTTTTTTGAAGGGGGGCGTATGTTATTACTATGTAAGTTACTTCCAAGGCAATAATTTCCAGTCAGATTCAAGATTTAGTTGTGATTTCATTGTCACTTAGGGAAAGTCACAGGGGGATTAATTATAAACCAAACAACTAGTAAAGAAACTCCCACTTCCAAATTTGCCTATATGTCAGTGTAACCAGCCCTTAGTATTAGCTGGTAACTGGTCTCTTGGGGATGACAGGTTGTCATCACAAGTCCCCTGCAGGTGCTCGCCCACTTTGTTGTAACTAAGTTACAAGATCAGAAAGGTTGTAGGTGTCTTCAAAGACTGAGGAGCCCTGGGCCTGAGTCCACTCTGCCCAGACAGAGCAGTCTACACACTCGGGCCTCAGATACCCTGGAATTGTCAAAGGCACCGAGAGAATCAGCAGAGCACCCTCAAAAAATGTACAGAAAGTTGTGGTTTGGAGGACAGTCATTTAAACATGCCCCACTATAACTGTGTCATCGGGGATATAAATCGCCAATGTCAGTAACTGACAGCAGACTCCAGTTTTGCTGGTGTAAACACCTTTACAGTGCCAACTTGAGGTTTGTCTCTTAATTCAGCATTTGGTTATTAGAATGACCTATAAGTTGCTTAAAATATATGCTTAAGAAGGTGCTTAAAATTCTCTGGACTTCTCCTAAATCACCCTCGCTGAGGATGGGGTTGGGGAGCTATGTATTTTTGGAACTCGACCTTGAAGGATAAGGAGGGGTATTATCCTCAGAGTTTGGTGGGAAAAGCAGTCCAGGGGCGGGGCGCTTGGTTTAGTTGGAAGGCTTGGGGTGAAGGGGATAATGTGATTTATTTGTGGTTTGCCTCAGAACTTCCCAAGCCTTTTATATGCTGATGAGGACCCTGCATCATTAGGGGGCGGGTGTAACTTCCGCACTTTGTGAGCTTAGTAACCAAGGGGAGTGGGAAGCAAACCCCTTGTGTTTCCTTAACCAGGAGCAGCAGGACAGACTTCTGCTGGCCAGAGCCCCTTTGCCCTCTGGGTGCTAGCTGAGGAGGCCATGGTCTAGTTGAAATGCTGCACTCGGTGGTCCTGGCAACTGTAAGGAGAGAAGCCAAGGCGAGGGGAGGGTGAGAAACAGGCAAAAATTGAGACAAGAGACATTTGCAGGGACAGTAGGATGGGCTTTGTTGTGCCACCACTACACCAGCTGGGAACACCCAGAATCCTGGGAGGAGCTGGAGGTGAAGAAGGGAGGCCCTCTGAGACTTGGGTTTTCATCTGCTCTGCCTCCACTCTGTGACCTTGGGCAAGTCACCTACCCAGCCTAATCTCAGTTGCTTCATCTGTAAAATCAAGTTACCTGCCTCCACAGGAATTCTCTAAGGAAAAACAAAACCACATTTGTAAGATGCCCAATTCAGAGACCAGTGCTCAGTGGAGGGAGACTTACTAAGTTCAGAGACAAGTCCTTCCTTTCTCCCCAGATCTAGAGATGACAGCAACTCCCCTGACTTGGCCTCAGTTCGAGCAGCACTCAGTGTGCTCTCTCATGTAAAAGCCAGTACATTGAGATCATCCCCATCGCGTGTTGCCTGACCAGAGAAGGCATCCAGTAAAGAAATAGTTTTGTGTGACTGAGTAGCTGTATATAATTGTTTTAAAAAGAGAGGGAACCATAATTCACAGTGGAAGAAGTGATTAATATAGGATTCATGCAATCTTCCATTCTTCTATCTGGAGTATTGGAGGGAATTGTTTTAGCCTCTCTACATCCCTTATTTGACCTTCCCCCAGAGGGGAAGGAGGACCCCTCTGATGGCTCTTTGGATCACCATTCCTAAGGGGTGTAGTCACTCCCCTCCTCTGACCTATAAGTAGAATAGGGCAGAGCTAACCTAGCACCACCATCTTGGGCCTGCCTGCGACTAGGTGAGCGAGCTCATCTGTGGTCCTCATCCCTGCTTATGGGGAAAGGAATTCATAGCCTCCTCTGTAACTGCACTCCTATCACCCCACAGAACCCCTATGTGCACACCCCATGATTCCAGGGAACCGTCAGGTCTGAGCCCCAGGCGTGCACAGGCAACTAAGCACTTAAAGAGAACTTCATTGTAGAGATGACACGTTTGAAAATAGCCAGAGAACAGTAGTTAGCATCTAATTTAGGAAATGAAACCATAGGTTCTCCCCGTATAGAGTGTTTTAGTTGGTAAAACAATTCTACTGTTTTCAATCCTTATTAACTCTCCTACCGGCAACATTCATTCGTATCCCCCATGACAACATAATTAGTATTCTAAGGATATTTTTCACCAGCTGCTTATGTCTTCAAGTTAAAAGTCAACAGCTAAATATATAGCATGGCAAGAGCATAAACAGTGAAATTGATGTTAGTACTCAAAACGACTTGATTATCTGTATTTATAGCTGTAATTAGAGAAAGGCTTAATGCCTGGTATAATCGGTTCTTTATTGAAAGTTTCACGACAGAGGACTTGATGCTAATTTACCTTGTAGCATCAAGGAACGCGCACCGGTTTTTAAGCCACACTATTGGCTTTGGCTTCTGGGTTCATTAACTACGAAATACGTGGCCCTACATTACATAGAGCACATTAAGGGCTCTTTATTGAGCAGCTTTCAAAGGAGTTTCTATTCCAATTTGCTAACATAATACATGCTTTCCCCCAGGGCCCGGTTGGTTATTTTAGTCTAGGGAACCAGAGATACTTTTTGTTGTTATTTAAAAATAATGCTAATTCTGTGTGAAGTCGCTAACCCCTACAGCATGACATCGCAAAGAATTTTCATCTTTTCTACGTGAATGTCTTTTTATCTGGAAAGTTTTAGACCCTATTTCTATTCTTTTGGTACCCTGGTCTCTGAAATAGAAGTTTTCTCAATGTTAAAAAAAATATATAGTTCCCATTAGAATAGTATAGTTACCAGTTATTGAGCTACTGGGTGCCAGGCTCTTTACAAAGTACTTTATATTTGATATCATTTCATCTTTGCCGCAACCTGAGGAGCAGACACTTATCTCCATTTCATAGATGCTGGAATTGAGACTGAGGGAGGGAGGTGAAATGACTCACCCAGGATGACACAGCAGTCAGCGGTAGCTCAGGTAGTCTGGCTCCTGAGAATGAACTCCTAATGCCCCTCATAGCTGCAGATGTATCCCATAGAACTCCCCTGTGTAGGCCATTGCCTGCTACCTTCCCATGGCTTCCCTTCTCTGTATATGCATTTAGATCATCTATATCACACATGTACATATGTAGGCATTCATATGCATACATGTATACTACATAAAAGAACCTAAACATGAAAATGCCTTTGGTTTGGGTATTCTAAACACCTCATTAGATGTGTAGCTATAATTACTGAGGGGATATACCCATGCTCCTTGGCACTTTTAGAAAGTTTTCAAACATTTTCATATAAAATGTTCTCATGATCCCCTTTGATGCTTAGATCAGTGCCAACAGGTTGGCAGATGCTGTGTGCTTTGTCTCAGTTTAGCAGTGAAATGGCCTGACCCCTGGTGAGTTTAGTAAAAGTAACGATCTTCCAGAAAGAAACGTCATTTGCATCTCAGACACCGTGTTTGCTTAGCAGAGTTCTGTGGGTGAACTTGTCTTGTTTTGGGGAACCGGCCACCTTTGTTTCCCTCAGTCCCTGTCTGGGCAATGAACCAGGTCTCCTTCGTACCTCTGCGGGGCCTGACCAGGGCTCTAATCCCAGTCATCACCCAGGGTGCTCTGTGGCACACACAAGTTGATGTGCGTGTTCACCTCTACCATCCAATTTTCACCACAGGGCCTGGCATGAGAAGGTGCCCACCTATTTAGCCCTTCATTTATTTGCTCTACATAAACATTTGCTGAATTTGCCATTGGCAATTGGGAAAGAGACAGAGAAAGAAAAGGGGGAGGGGGGAGCTGTAGAGACATAAATCCCAGTTTTAACTATTTTGCCACAGGATAGGGTCCCCTGCCCCAAATACCAATCTTTGGAAAAATTCCTGGGAGCTCCACCTTCCAAGAATCAGCCAGGGCTGAACTGGGAGTCCCAGAAATGGCCGACAAAGAAGTTCTTTGGGGACTTAACGTGCCCTCCAGGACAGCGGGGCCTATAAAAGTCGGAGGAGGGAATGCTAGGGAGGAGACCAGCGTGGCCAAGCTCACGGCTTCCTCCCAGTGCGGAGCTAAGAACAATGTCCGGCCTTTAGGTTGTGGCGAAGAGAATGGTGAACTCATTCTCTGTCTGGCACAAGTCGCAGACTATTAAGTCGTTTGGGAAATGTGGACTTGTACCAATCTACAAGATTGGCCATGGCCATTTTAATATGTTTTTGAAAATCAGCGAGTGCTTAAAAACTTGTAGTAAAAGCCCTAATAAACTAAATTAGACCAGGACCCTGCCAGAATTGTATTTACCTCTTGAAGTGGAGGGTTGGGAAACCACGTTAAAAATTAGAGTAAAAAAGAGAGAGAGAGAGAGAGAGAGAGAACGAAAAGAAAGGCCAATAGATCTGTGTGTTTAGGGAGTTTTTTGGGTAAAAGAATGAGCTGTGCCCTCTGCACAGCAGCTCATCCACAAAGTGACAGGTGAGTGCTTTCCAGGACACACAGTTCTCAGGACCAATGCCACCCGCCATCCCTGTCCTTGCTTTTGTTTTGTTTCACGAGTCTTATTTGTTTTTTTACGAGGGTATGTTTGGAGGGAGAGGGGTGTGTTATTACTGTAGCCAGAAGAAGAATAAATGCTTTGTGCATTGTGCATACCCACATAGTATACTGAACAAGTACTAATAAGAATAAAATTATTGGAGCGAATAAAATCACATATGCTTTTGAGTCACCTGGGAGAGGGGCCGTGCCAGCCTTTTGGAGCGCATAAACGTAATAATTCTTCACATCTGAATAGCATTATAGAATTTATAAAGCCCCTTCACATATATTATACGTTTGATCCTCAACAACCTGGTGAGTCAGGAATGATCTGTGCTATTATCCCATTTTACAGGTCAGGGGAGGTTAAGTGGTTGGTCCAAACTGTGGCGCTACTAGGAGTCAGCAGCACTTCCAACCACATTCTGGCTCCACAGCATTAGGCTTCGCCCACTAGGGCACGAGAGCGGTAGTACCAGTTTGAGCAAAAATCTCTCAGGTCACTGTGTAGAGGGAAAATAGTTGACACCAGAAATGGACATACAACTGGGTTCCCTAGACATCAGAAAAATGGTCCATGAGGGAAGCACAAAACTAGGGTCTCGTAAAACCCAGTTCTGACACAGCCTAGCTGTGAGTCCCCTTAAGACACATGCAAAATGAGGAACTGTGTGGCATTCTCCTTTCTGAAGGTGTCAGCAAGGACCCATGAAACTGATGTGACAGTGCCTTTTGAGACTTTCTAAGAACTCACTGGCTTTCAGACCTCCTTTTCTGCCCACGAGGAGCCTGGTGGTTATTACAAATAACCACAAACACAGTGACTTAAAACAATACAAATGTATTTGCTTACAGTTCTGGCGACCAGAAGTCTAAAATCATAGTGTCAGCAGGGTTGCCTATCTTCTGAAGACTGGCCTTTTCCAGCTTCTAGAGGCACCTTCATTCCTTGACGTGTGGCCCCTTCCTTGCATCACTCCCATGATCACATTTCCTACTATATCAGGGATGGGGAACCTTTTTTCTGCCAAGTGCCTTTTAGATTGTCTTTAAAACATCATTCGCAGGCCATACAAAATTATCAACTTAAAATTATCCTGCTGTATTTGGTCAAACATTTAATTAACTCACTCCTAATGCCTTGGCAGGGCCAGACTAAAGGATTTCACTGGCCTTATACAGCCCATGGGCCAGATGTTCCCTACCACTGTACTATATCCTCCTGCCTCCCTCTTATACAAACCCTTGTGATTCTACTGGGTCCACCTACACCAGCGGTTCTCAACCTGTGGGTCACGACCCCTTTGGGGGTCAACTGACCCTTTCACAGGGGTCGCCTAAGACCATTGGAAAATGCAGATATTTACATCACGATGCATAACAGTAGCAAAATTTCATGGTTGCGGGTCTCCACCACATGAGGAACTGTATGCAAGGGCTGCGGCCTTAGGAAGATTGAGAACCACTGACCTACACCATACAGCATGACTTAAAAAAGTCCCTTTGATGATGGAGAGTAACATATTCTCAGGTTCCAGGGATTTGAGCCTGGCTATTTTGGGGAGAGCCATTATTCAGCCAACTATCGCTAGAATTAACAAAGGCTGAGACTGAATTTGTATTTTCTACTCTGTCAGTCATAAGTAGAATGATGAAGCTCAGCAGAATAAACTAGGCACCCTTTCCCTCTTTCCTGTGGTCCCTGGTTGTTCTCTGTGAATACGGGTCATGCAGTCAGCTGATGACATTTCGTGAGAGAGAGGAGCGAGACAGAAGATGATTTAGGAGCTTAGAGGCAGGCACATGAGTTCCATCTCTTAGCCTCTCCTTTTGTATTGGAACGAATATTTAATCAGCGCATGTTAACAGCTTACTCTGAGGGTGCTATGCAGTACTCCTTTGCCTTTCAGATTCAGTCACTGAGGTCGGTGTCCTCCTTCCATGCTCCCATGCACTTTGCTCACAACAGAGATAGAGGACTTATCACTTTAAAAAACTGACTTCACTAGTCTCTGTGCTCATGAAAGGTCGTGTTTAGTTCATCTCTGTGTATTTAACAATTCACCTGTCTCTTATAGATAAGCCCTCAAAAAATGTCTGCAGAAGGAGAGGGGAGGAGGAGGGTTAGTGTTTTTGAGGACTTTGTTTTACATAGTCATGGCACTAGAAGAAAATTTAGTTCCTCTCACCTCCCCTTTCTTGGCCTCCTCCTTTAATTTCCTCATTTTAGCTGTGTCATTGTCTACTACCCTTTGCATCCTGGCAAACACCCAATCTTTACTCAAACAACTGTATGAAGACCCCAAAGGAAGCACACGCCTCTATGTTCAAAGCAAAAAGAGTAACTGAGCCTACTTCCTTCTCTCCACCAGGTAGACCGTAGGGTTTGTGACAGCAGCAGGCTCAGCGGGTTATTCTCATTGCTCAGTGAGTGCCTATAGCTTTTGGCGCATCTCTCTACTGGTGGATTATACATCTTGCTAAAGTGAGGGGGGTGGGGACAAAAACACTCAGATGTTGCCTACAAATAGTACGTAGATACATCACATTAGATTTTAATTAGTGCCTCCTCCATGTCTTACTAGCATAGAAAGGGATCCTTAACAAGAAAAACTGGCATTGAGTAGGCCATCCCAAGTGTGTTATGATTACTCCATGGAAGTGTAAAGAATGATTAGTCCCTCCATATATTCAATCAAGAAATTATTCTGTCCTCTCTGTTTTTATTCAGTGGACAGAGAGTCGGCCTGCGGACTGGAGGGTCCCAGGTTTTATTCCGGTCAAGGGCATGTACCTCAGTTGCAAGCTCAAGCCCCAGCCCTGGTCAGGGCTCATGTGGGAGGCAAGCAATTGATGTTTCTCTCTCGGTCTCTCCCTCTCCCTCCACTCTCTCAAAATAAATGGAAAACTATCCTCTGGTGAGGGTTAACAAAACAAAAGAAATTGTTCCAGGGAGTGAAGTGTGGGACCTTAAGGCTTATTTGATTTTGTATTGATTGATTTAAAAAAGAGAAAGAGAGATAAACTTTGGTTAGTTGTTCCACTTATTTATCCATTCATTTGGTTGATTCTTGCATGTGCCCTGACCTGGGATCGAACCCACAACCTCTCTGTGTCAGGATGATTCTCTAACCAACTGGGATACTCTGCCAGGGCCCAGGACCTTAAATTCAACCAAGTCATATCTAGTCTTACTGGTCCAAGTGCCTTTCAGTTTTGAGTGGGAGAGCCCTAATACCCGTTTTCATGTTGAGCCATTGCTGCTCCTAGATATTCAAGCCTCTGGCAGCCTATGCCAATGGTGATGGTCTCATAGACTGTTAAATACCTCAGGAAGAAGCAGTGGCCAATCAGCAGGGCCATGCATATTATGTCACACAAATTCCCCTTTCTAACCTGTCACTTTGAAATTCTGTAGTGAGCAGGTCACAGTGTGGCTTGATGGGAACTGTGAGGGTAGAAGTTCTGCCAGGGGTTGGCCAGCTACTCTGCCCTCGAAGGCCCGCGTGGCTGCTGGGTACTTCCTTGTCCTCCATAAGAAACACTCACATGTGTTTGTCCAAATGAAAGAAGATTTGTCTCCCAGGAAAACCACTTACACATGTAGTGACTACAATCTCATTTTTGAAGATCAGGTTTCATTTTATGGCCGATCGTGCTGTTTCGTGCTGCGCATCTATATTTAAAAGCACGAACAAGTCTGCCTTGTTCGGCCCCATTCCCGTCCCTCTCTAAGGTGCATTTATAAAAACACAGACAGATCTGATTCCACACACACGGTACAATATTTTATCGATTACAGTGAAATGGGTTTATATCGTATCGTATTTCCAGCAACTGAGTAAAGAAAACATAGCAAGTGGGAAACACTGAATCTGATTATGCTAGGCATGGAGTTTAAAAGACCTGAATTGTGGGGAGGTCTTGTATGTGGGAATAGTAAAATAGGTTTTATTAAAAAAAAAAACTACCTTTTTACAAACCATCTGACAGAGATACCTCTGGCATATTCCTTTGTGTCTAGACACATAGTATTCAGAGCACATTCCCAGGGAAGCTACTGTTAGTTTCTATATTCTTTTATAATCTCTCCCCACTGCCAAGCTTTAGTTAAACTCCTGAAATCTCTGGTCTGGATTATGCCGATGGTGATGGTCTAACTAGCCTCCAGGAGCTCTTTCCTCCCAGTTAGCAAACACTGTACAAAGGACAGACAGTCTGCATTTAAAACCCCTAGCGTCTTCCGATTGGCTGGATTTACTGGCTCCAAGTCCTTTAACCACATGGGGGAAATAATTAAAGCCCAAAGATCAGATACATATTTGCCCTCATTTTCTACTGTTTGGTTTAATTTTCACATGTAATTCTTTAATGCATCTGGAAATTACTGTTTCCAATGAGATGAAAATTATATTTTCCCCCAAATAGACATCCAAGCCTCTAGCACCTTTTCTTGAGCGATCCTCCTTTTTCCCTCTGATCTGTGTTTTCTCTCACGTCTTCTTGCAAGTAGGTGTTGGAGACACCAGTGTCTGTTTCTGGGAGCTCAGCTCCAATCTGTTGTCTTCTCTGCTTATTCCTTCCCCAAAATGCAACAGAGATGGAAGGAATGTAGCTTTTGGAATGTTTTAATGTCAGGTAAGGTTAGCTACCCCCTTTGTTAATACTTTCTCTGAAATTTCCCTAGCTGCTCCTTTAAAAAAAATAAAGTATGTTTATTGATTTTAGAGAGGAAGGGAGAGAGAGAGAGATAGAAACATCAATGATAGGAGAGAATCATTGATTGGCTGCCTCCTGCACGCACCCTGCAGGGGATCCAGCCCACAATAACCCTGGCATAAGCCCTGACCAGGAATCCAACAGTAACCTCCTGGTTCATAGGTCGAAGCTCAAACACTAAGCCATGCCAGCAGGGCCCTACCTGTTCTTATTAGTTTATTCTTTCAGCATCCTTTTGAAGTTTTATGCATATCCTATAGAGATCTTGGTTCCAATTTCATTCATCCTACGAATAAATTTTGAGAAAATTTACCTCTTTATACTATTATGTTTTCTCTTATAGGAACATGGCATGAGTCCCTGTCTTTTCGCCTGCTTTTATGTCTCTGATAGTGTTAACTTTGCTTTTTATGTAAGTCCAGCACATTTCATGGTTTTACAGTTGCTTCATCTTTTTGATGGTACTCCAAAGGCAATCTTTTCCCATTATATTTTCTAGCTGCTTATTGCTGTTACAGAAGGCTACTGACTTTTAATGTTTATTTCATATTTAATGATCTTACTGAACTCTCATCGATTCCAATATTTTTTTGGCTGATTCTTATGGGTTTTTTTTTAAGACAATATTTCCTGAAAATAGTAAAATTTTTTTCCCTTTTCCAATAGGCAGAGATCATTCTCCTCATTTCTGTTCTGGTTCTCATTACATTGGCTTTAACTTCCAGAAAAATGTGAACTCACAAATTCAGTTTTGATCCCCCAACTTTGATGCACCTCTTTCCATACCCTTACTTCCAAATATCCTCATTTGTTTCTGGCATTTTTGCTCAACTCTTCTTCTCAAACTCCAACATCTTCCTGATGCTTTGGTAACTTTCCTACACTGACTCCGAGGAACTTCATCTACTAATTACTTCCGGTGCACCCGCCAGGGTAACCAAACAAAATAGAGAATGCCAGTGAAATGTAAATTTCAGATAAACAACAAATACATTTTTAGTGTAAGTATGTCTCATGGAATATTTGAGATACACATATAGTAAAACAATTATTTATTGTTTACCTGAAATTCAGATTTAACCGGGTACCCTGTGTTTTTATTTGGTAAATCTCACAACTCAAGTGCCAGATCCAACGACTAAACCAACGAAGCCATGTTCACTTCTGTGATCCCACAGCTCTATACACATGCGTTCTTTAACATTCTGTTATAATTATGTGCTCACAAGGTCCTTCAGATCCCCAGAACCTAGTAGTGGCTGACATAGCAGAAGCATTTAATAGATGTTTTTCAAGGGAATTTAAAAAAAAATGAATGAATAATGGCTAGAAAATCATCAAGTATTTACTGAGCATGGACTGCGAACAGTTTTGAATTTAAGTAAAGGAATAAGCTCAGTGCTAAGCCTCCAGGGGAAAGAGAGTCGTTTGGCCATTTTTCCGGAGTTTCAGAACCGGAATGTTTCCACTCTAGCAGATAAGCAAACTTATCACTTTATTTTTGTTAGTAGGAAGAGCCACGGGTACTGACATGTAGTCAGGAGACCCTGGATCTAATTGTGACTCTGTCACAAAGTGGCTCTTTGACTGAGGTAAGTCACTCTCCTTTCCTGGGCCTCAGTTTCTTCATCTGTGAAATGACACAGTTGGGATAGAAGTGGTTGTCAAACTTCTTTAGTGATGAAGTCATTTAAAAAGGAAAGATTGCACAGAACCCCAATGTCTAATGCAGATAAAGGTGGAACTAATAAGGTTGAAGATATAGTAGGTCTAGTATACTCCAATTGAATTCCTCCTTGCCTTCTGAATGGCCCCTTAAGGAATCTTATAAAACCCTGAACACCATTGGGCTAGCCAGACTTCAAGGCCAACATCCCATCCTGCTTTAACTTCATATGCATGTGCTACTGTACTATAGTGTCCAGATACAGATTACCAGAGAAGGTATATGTGCACCATGTATAGGGAGCAACCTTGCAAGTAACTTGTGCTTGACTTCCACAACCTTCTCTGATGAAAAGGAGGAAAACTACTAACTTGAAGCCATCCCCGTCTTCCATAGTAGTGTATTCTATAGCTGCAGTCTCATCCAATGAGGATAGAAAGTCATGATGTGATCTGGGGTCATGAGCAGATTCTGAAAGATTAACCTCTGTGGTATAAGCTGTACTTCCGCTTGCACCTCTTCATAGTATCCTCGGTATGTGAAATGGACTGTGGCAATCACCTCCTAATGGGTCTACCTCACAATCCGATTTCCCAGCCTCCTCAAGAATACACACTTCCTAAATACTGTACATACCTGGTAATGTAACACATTCCAGCTTTCCCTCAACTACTGTTGCCAAATTGCCTTCAATGACTTCCCATTGTTCTTAGTACACTATGAACAGTTCTCAGTGAAACCTACCACATCCTGCCTATCATCCACTTTCTCTGTCTTCAAACCCACAGCCTTCCTCCCATCAGCAGGTCTTTGCACATGCTGATCCTCTGCACGAAGACTTTTCCTCCCCTCTTTCCCTAGTCAGCACGTGCTCATCTTTCAGATCTCTGCTTTCTCAGCTCCAAGGCCATCCCTCTGTCAGGAGCTGTCATAGAGTTCCATGCCCCCCTCTTCATCTCTCACCATCATTGCAAACCTACATGTGTGTGTGATTATTTGATCAATGTCTGTTTTCCTTACCAAATTGTAAACACCATGTAAGTTCTATGTCCAGCACAGGGCCAAACATATAATATACTTATAAACTAGAGGCCCGGTGCATGAAATCTGTGCATGGATTGGGGTGAGGAGTGTCCCTCAGCCCAAAGGGGAGTGACTTGCCCTGGTCAAAGAGCCACTTTGTGATGGGATGTTGGCCTTGAAGTCTGGCTAGGCCATGGGATAGGGCCAAAACAGGCAGTGGGACATCCTCCCCACAATCTAGGACTGCTGGCTCCTAACTGCTCACCTGCCTGCCTGCCTGGTTGCCCCTAACTGCCCTTCCCTACTGGCCCAATTGACCTTATCTGCCCTCCCCTGCCAGCCTGGTTGCCCTTAATTGTCCTTCCCTGCAGACTTGATTGCCCCCAACTGCCCTCCCCTGCCAGTCTGATCACCCCTAACTACCCTACCATGCCAGCCTGGTTGCCCCCAGCTATTCTCCCCTACTGGCCTGATCACCCAAAACTGCCCTCCCCTGCTGGCCATCTTGTGGTGGCCATCTTGTATCCACATGGGGGTGGCCATCTTGTGTGGGAGTGATGGTCAATTTGCATATTATATAGGATATTTGTTGATTAAATTACTAATAAACTAGGAAAATAAATGTCATATTTTTCACCAAAACTTGCCAAAAGAGTTAAGAATTTATGAGTGCTTTGGTTCATCAAAAGTTACTTGTGGAATACAAAAACTTAACTAATCAGGATATCCTATATAATCCTATATAATAAAAGGGTAATATACAAATAGACCGAATGACAGAATGAGCAGAATGCCTGTGGCCCCTTGCCCTGGGTGGCCTGGCCCCCCAGTGGGCACTGCCACCCTGTGTGGGAGCAGAGCTGGCTGGCAAACTGCCTGTGGCCCCTTGCCAGTTCAGCCCTGCCCCTGATTGGGCCAGCTGGACCTCACCAGTGCATGAATTTGTGCACCATGCCTCTAGTATATATATCTCTATACATCTCTGATAGTTGTGACGTGATGTTTTATTCCTATCAGCCAGGAATAGGGGGGAAACTACTCTAGGATTTTTGACACAAAGAATAGTGTAAGGGAATGGTTTTCACAGGGATAAAACCACTGAAACTAGAGCTAGTCACATGACCTCATTCATCCACAAAGAGCCAGGAAGGCAACCCTCTATGAGCTTAGGAGGTGGAGAGCAAAAAATATTTGATAAAGAGTGTGAGTAGGTACCATAAGATGCAATAAAAGCCCTGACCAGTGTAGCTCAGTTGGTTGAGCATCATCCCATGCACCAAAAGGTCACCAATTTGATTCCCAGTCAGGGCACATGCCCAGGTTGTGGGCTCAATCCCTGGCAGGAGTACATGCGGGAGGCAGCCAATCCATGTTTCTCTCCTACACCAATGTTTGTTTGTTTGTTTTCTCTCCCTCCCTCCTCTCTTTCTAAAAAAATCAATAAAAACATATTTTTAGAAAATGGATATTGGTTCCGAATACAAGATAAAAACAATTTCGCCAAGGATATTTATTTTTAAACAAAAGTATATCACTTGCAAAGGAATCGAATAGCTATACAAGGGAAGGGAAAAGGCCAAAACAATGGGTGAGCTTTCATACTTTGCCTGACTTCTTTTCTGAAATGATACCTAAGTTACCCCTCCCAGAAAAGCAGGCACTGTTTATGATCACACATAACTTATTGGAAACCCCTGCCATGGCCTAGACATTTCAAAGCCAGTGCCCAACACCCCATGTGAGCTTTGTCCCCTTCTCTCCTCCCTACCCACTGTCATAGCACCGCTTGTTTTGACAATTTAATATTATACCCTTTCTGGCTGCATTCTCCTGGACCAAGATGTCCTTGGCTGCAACAGGAGGCTCTCACAAACCACTGTATGTTTGTGACTGAATAAAGAGCTTATTTCTCCACGGTACAAAGGAGTGACTACCCAGCGGCTTATCCCTAAAAGCACCCTTAGGATGAAAGACCTTCGCTGAGCCACCAAAGTGTTAATTGGCCGAGCGCAATAGTCAAAAATTCGTTTCTATGGGAATCAATTAAAACAGGATAATTGGGCGTTGTCAGCACTTTTAAATATTTATACCAGTCGATGCAAATATTTATTTACATGTCATCTGTTTGCAATTTTTTATCATGTCTGCTTTCTGAAGAGCTGCTCAGACTCTGTTAGATTGTTTCTCGCGATGCTTAAATTAAAAGCTAAACTTATTCTAGTCGACTGACAGAAAGCTAAAATATTTTTGTTCAAATTCATGTGACATTGTGTATTTTTGACAATGTTTATATTCCTCATTTCCAATGGAAAGTGATACTGTAGCCATCCTTTCAAAGGGAAATTTCTGATTTTTTTTTATAGCTGATTCATTCTGTTTTCCCATGTGGTATTCATTAGAGCAATTCCCAGCTTTGTAAATTTTCATTTTACCTATAGAGTGTTAAAACTTTCACACTTCTGCAATCGGTTAGCAATATCAGCCCAGCTTTGCTCGACATCTTTTTTTATTACTGTACATCAAATATATGCTACTCTAGAAATATCAAAAATGTCAGTCTCTTGGCTAATGACTCCTCCCCTATGGAAGGAATAACCGCCCCCCTCCTTATTGTAAATTCTCTCTCCAGTCCCAAGTCTCTCAACCATCTCAAAGCACATCTCCACCCATACCATCACCATTTCCAAATTTGTTTACCTATCTGCTTTTCCTGTCTTTTAGAAATAAGGCTCTCCATGACTTTTTTATGGTAATAACATTTGCATTAAAAAACTTAAAACTGATAGTTTATGATTTGTGTTATATCTGATATTCAAGTTAGTCATGAAAAAGTTTGGAGAAAATTCCCACTGTTTAAGAACAGCCCCAGTGGATATTTTAATGCATTTCCAGCTAGTTTCATCTGTGTGTAGTACTTTACTTGTTTTTATGTTTTCATGTAATTGTGACAGTATATGCATCTTCACTTTGATTGTTTTATGTTCACTTACCACTTCATGATAAGCATTTCCTCCATGTAATTACAGTTCTTCATAAACTCTTTTTTTAATGGTTGCATGCTAGTCCCTTGTAGGTAATGGATCATGGTTTACTGGATTTGAGAAACATAGGATGGAGTTTGGTGCCTGAATCTGACTATTCAATTCCTCTTCCTCCTGATAGAAAATATGCACAGTGAACAATAAAGAGGCAGAGGGGATGCAAAGTGTCTAATCCCCATTGTGCTTATCAGCCATGGATCATAGCAGAGTGCTGAGTGTTACCTGGGGAAAAGGGCTGTCGGAAAAAGTTGGAGGGAAAAACAATGTTCTTTGTTTCAGCTTTGTAAGAATGGCTACCTAGGATCCATGAGGTGGGAGCATGAACAGTTGAGTGTAGAAAACTTGTGCCAAGAGATGTGAAGTTCACTGTAACCCTGTTCTTCTGTGTCCTTTGGGAATCTGTTTCCTCTCAGAGACTGGCATTTGAGACACTTGCTCTTGCAAAATTAAGACATGTCAATGCTGGTCCTCATCTTCTGATCTTCTTGTGGTTTGGTTCTATGCTGCATATTTTTTTTAATATATTTTATTGATTTTTTTACAGAGAGGAAAGGAGAGGGATAGAGAGTTAGAAACATCAATGAGAGAGAAACATCAATTCAGCTGCCTCTTGCACATTCCCTACTGGGGATGTGCCCGCAACCAAGGTACATGCACTTACCGGAATTGAACCTGGGACCCTTGAGTTCGCAAGCTGACGCTCTATCCACTGAACCAAACTGGTTAGGGCTATGCTGCATATTTTAATATTTTTCCACTTCTATTCTGCCATTTTGCCTGTCTCCCCAATGCTGAATCCTGATTGGGCTCATTTTTTATTTGTTGTTATTGTTAATCCTCACCTGAGGGTATTTTCCCCATTGATATTTAGAGAATGGAAGGAAGGAAGGGAGGAGGGGAGGGAGAGAGGGAGAGGGAGAGGGAGAGGGAGAGGGAGAGAGAAAGGGAGAGAGAGAGAGAGAGAGAGAGAGAGAGAGAGAGAGAGAGAGAGAGAGAGA
>JAAGEH010000016.1:19033736-19044106 GCA_011751065.1 Lasiurus cinereus | reverse complement strand
AGAGAGAGAGAGAGAGAGAGAGAGAGAGAGAGAGAGAGAGAGAGAGAATATAAGAGAGAAAGTGAGAGAGAAAGTGATTGAGAAAGTGAGAGAGACACATTGATTAGTTGCCTTCCGCATGCTCCCCAACTGAGGCTGGGGAATGAAACTGCAACCAAGGTACATGCCCTTGACTGGGAATAGAAACCATGACCCTTCGGGGCGAGGACCAATGCTTTAACACTGAGCCATACTGGCCAGGGCCTGGTGGGACTCTTTACTATGACTCAGCTTCCTCTCCTGCGTGGACCAGGAGCTGCCAAACTATCCACCATTCAAACAAATTTTGTCCATGTCTAGGTGTCCAAGTTGGATGATTCTCCATCAGGGTGCTTAGGAGGGCGAGCCACCTGTGCAAGCAAGATTCACACTCATGCCTTCCCCAGAGTCTCAATGTCTTGCTCTACATTTTTGTGTGTCTCCACCTGTCTCAGGATCCCAGGAGGCAGTATCTGATGTCTTTGCTTCCTACACTGGAATTCTGTAGACCAGACTTCCTCCAAATGTGGCAGCACCTGGGAGTTTAGTCAAAATGCAGATTCTTAAGCTCCACCCAGGTCTATTGCATCAGAAACCCTGGGGGTGGATCCGGGAATCTGGGTTCTGAGGGCTCCCTGGGTGAGTCTAATTAATGCTGGTGAGTTTGAGAAGCACTGCTGTCGACCTATTTCTAAGTGATAACGTTCCTTTGCTTGCATATTTAGCTCAGTGGGGTCCTGTCCTCAGCCGACCCTCACTCACTAAAGTTCTTGATAATGTAGCTGCAGCTTGCATGCTCAGTTGGGAAATGCATTTTTTACCTTGTGCTCTTCCCACCAAACTTGCCCTGCTTGATTTTGAAATCTCTAGACCTTGAGTGAATTATGCTACTTCATGGGTAGCAAGAACATTCATCTCTGCCACCTCCATCCCCTATTGCGTTAACAAAAGCCTCTAGTGTTCCCTTTGCCTCTCTTATTCTCTACTCTTTTCAAGCAAACGCAGCAGTTTTTGAAAGTATGCTCCACCTCCTGACTTGGCTCCCCTACCTTTTTCATATGTGGGCGCTAATCCCCTTGGCTGGATCCCAGAGTCTTCCTTCTTCTTCCTCTTTGCTTTCAGTCCCAGTGATTTGTTTTCTTCCTGATATTGTTCCAGATTTGGTCCTTTGAGATCCTCCTTAAGAAGAGATGTGAAGTCAGCAATTTCAGGAGCTGCCAAACTATCCACCATTCAAACAAATCTTGTCCATGTCTAGTTGTCCAAGTTGGATGATTCTCCATCTGGACTCAAATGTCATAGGCTTTTCCCTGAGGCAGTTTCTCAATCTCAGCACTATTAACATTTCAGACTGGATAGAGCTTTGTTGTGGGGGCTGACTTGTGCATTGTTGGATGTTTAGTAACCAGTAGCACCCGCTTCTCAAGTCATGATAATCAAAACATGTCTCTGGGCCTTTGCCTGTGTTCCCCAGGGGGGATGGGGTGCAGTTCACTTAGGTTGACTCTGTCATTCTCCCTGGGCTGTCCAAGGACTGACACATGCCATCCCTCATGGCAGTCCCCTGAGCCTGCTGCATTGCCACAATAACCATGTTATGTTGGCATTAGTGAAATAATCCCTGAAGGATTCTACCCTCAGCTTCCTATTCCTCCCTCATACTACAATCCAAATATCATGGAACCATCCAGTGTAGCTCTCCCATCCCTCCATTAGCACCTTCCTAATCGTCCCCACATCTGGGCATCCTATAGGGCAAGCATGTCAAACTCAAAGGCTAACATGGGCCAAATAAGCAAGGTTTAAGTTTATGTGGGCCACAAAAAAAATGAAAACCTCTATTTCATAGAAACTTAGGTTGATTGTGATAGAGACATGATGAATACAAAGGGCTCAGATAAATGAGTAATTGTTAACATAAGATAATAGAACATTTTAATAAAAATTAATATTTTTTCTTGAACATTATCATACCAGACACTGAGTAACTGCACAAATTAATAAGTGTAATGCAAATAAACCTATTTTTCTTGTTCTTCGAAAGTGAAATATTTCCTGTTGTGCCCACCAGACAAGTCAGTACAAGACTAATGACGTGGCCATTGGCTACTAAAACATTCGCTGCTAGTATTAGTGGAGAGAAATGGTGCACCAGTGCATAACTCGGGTAAGGGAAATGAATGCAACACGATTATAGTAATCAGTCATTAGCAAACATTGTAGTTCATTATTAATAATTATGTATAACAGGATATTGTAAAACTTAAGTTATGAAATTTTTATTAAAACACTTCTTACATACCATTACATTGGCTGAACCGGAAAATATTCGTTGTGGGCCGCATGCGGCCTGCGGGCTGTGAGTTTGACATACTTGCTCTAGGGCATTGGTCTCCTTGGTTTACTTCCTTTCATTTTGTTGAATTTTTAAAAGCCTCAGTCATGCCTTTTTTCAAACTTCAACTTCAAGAGCATTCAAACATTTTAAGTCCCTATCTGTCCAACCTCACCTCTCAAATCTCACCATTTCTCTGAAAGGAAGAAATTCTTTCCTTCTCCTAGCAAGCCCAGTGCCTAGAGATAATGAAACCATTCCTCTTTAACTGAAATCTGGGCCAGAGTTCCTTAAATCCATATCATGAATAGATATGGCTGTAAGAAATCATGTCTTATTGAAGAAATAAGCTTAATGGAAGAAAGCCCATTTGGGACCGTTGGCAGGGAGCCCCACGCCTGAGGGGCAGGCTATAGGAGTCAGGGATCTAGTCTTCCCACAGCCCCTTGGGTCTGTGCGACTCCAAACCAGATACAGTATCCCAGGTTGGAGCAGCTAAGCTAGAGTTCTCAGTGCCTGGCACTAAACCTGATGGCCAAACCCACTCACCCTCGTTCGCTCTACTCTGGATGGAATCTAGCGGGATTTTTTCTTTTTCTGGCTACTTAAAGTTCAAATTACCCAACGTTGGCCTCAGCAGCACATTTACGGCAAGCCAACGCCTCTGAAGCAAGTTAGAAACAAAGGTTGGCACTGCCCATTCCTGCTAATGCCAGTCACAATAACTGAACCAAACTCTACCATCCCCCATCTGAGTTCATTGCTCTCCAAATGTTTGCTTTTAACCTTAACATCTCCAGATAGTGCACTAACTTTTTGGGGATTGACATTCTAACTTTATGCCCCTCTTCTTCACTAAATGGTGTCAGCATGCCAATTTGATTGATAGCCGGGGCGTATCCAATAAATCCAAAATACAGGGCACCTGGGCAACTTCAGTGGCAAAGCCAAGCAAGGGCTTCCCACTACCCTCCTCTTAATTGAAGAGACCTGGCCCGGTGTCAGACTCGAATGACTCAGCTGTCCAATCTCAGCCAGGCCTGAGTGAGCAGACCCTTGACTTGCAGCATTAACATAGGAAACCTGCCCACTATGGAAAGATGGTCCAGTGGGTTTCTGCCTTCCCCGAGTCTAGGAAGTCAGCCTCTTCCTGGATACAGGAGAAAGTAAGGGAGTGGAAAGAGAGGACAGATATGCTTATTCCATACCGGTCACCTATGGGTGTAGGTGTAGATACTGCCTCCCTCAGGAAAACACGAAGACAGAGATACAGTGGTACCTCGAGATATGAGTTTAATTCGTTCTGTAACCTTGCTTGTATATCAAGTTGCTCGTATCTCAAAGCAAATTTCCTCATTGAAATCAATTGAAATGCTGTTAATCCGTTCCAGCCCCCAAAATGCCACCCCAGTTGTTCTTGTTATGTGTTTTTGAATAAGAAAAATGTATTTATAAATGACAAATATTGTATAAAAACATAATAAAAGAGAATGTAAAGGAATAAACTGGTTTTATAAAGTGTATTTACCTACTTGTTACACTCTTAATGCTACACTTTATCCCTAAACTGAATGTAACTTAACTAATCTTCACTGAACTTAATTGCTACTGGTCTTTGCATTTTTGGCCGATTTCAAAAAAAACACGTGTGCAACGAAGTTTGCCTCTTCCTCCCTTTCAGAATGTTTCTGAAATGGGTGAGATAAGTTTCATTGAAGAGCTCCGATTCACAACCAATAGCAACTTTTTCGGGGTGTTTCTTTTCCACGAAGTGTGACACCCTCTCCCACATTCCTAAGATCTCCTCTATCTCACTTGTAGAGATCTCCTCCACCTCTGGCTCCTCCTCCAAACCAATTTCTTGGAGAACCTCCGCATGTTGCTGAGACTGCAACTCTTGTAACTCCTCCGTGGTGAGTTCCAGAGAGTGCTCCTCGACGAGCTCATTCACGTCTCTCTCATCCACCTCCAGGTCCATGGATTTTTCCAGAGACACTATCTCCTCCTCCACTGGCACCTCGGGTTCGAATCCTTCGAAGGTCCTTTCAGCTACAGCCTCAGGCCACAGTTTCTTCCATGCAGAGGTCAAAGTCCTCGTTGTAACACCCAGCCAGGCCTGATCAATAATTCTGAGGCATATCACGATGTTAAAGTGGTTCTTCCAGAACTCTCAAAGGGTGAGGTTTGTGTTCTCCATCACCTCAAAGCAGCACCGGAACAGGTGCTTGATGTACAGCTTTTTAAAATTAGAAATCACCTCCTGATCCATGGGCTACAGGATAGGAGTGGTGTTGGGAGGTAGGTAGACAACCTTTATAAACTTGAACTCTTCGAGGAGTTCATCTTCGAGGTTCAGTGGGTGAGCAGGAGCATTGTCGAGGACGAGAAGGGCTTGCATGGTTAGGTTGTTTTCCTGTAGATATTTCTTAACAGAAGGGCAGAAAACCAGGTTTACCCACTCCACAAAGAACTGCCTGGCGACCCATGCCTTCGGGTTTGCCCTCCACAAAACTTGCAGTTTATCTTTTAAAATCTTATGTGACTTAAAGACTCTGGGGTTTTTCTGAATGGTATACGAGCAGAGGCTTGATCTTGCAGTTGCCACTCGCATTGGCTCACAGTTCAAGAGTTAGCCTATCCTTCATGGGTTTGTGGCCTGGCATCGCCTTCTCCTCTGCCGTTCTATAAGTCCTATTCGGCATCTTCTTCCACAAAAGCCCTGTCTCGTCACAGTTGAAGACTTGCTGGGGGATATATCCTTTGGCTTCTATCAGTTCAGAAAAAGTTTTGAGGTAATCCTCAGCTGCCTTCACATCCAAACTTGCTGCCTCACCATGCCTGACGATGGAGTGAATGCCGGACCTTTTCCTGAAGTTATCAAACCAGCCTCTACTGGCTTTAAATGAGTCTTTTGATGCTTCGTCCGTGGAAGTGCGCAGGGTCTGCTCCAGCAAATCACTGTAAATCGCTCGAGCCTTCTCGCATATAATGCCCTGTGTTAATGTATCTCCTTTAAGCTGCTTCTCCGTCACCCACACCATCAGTAGATTCTCCATCTTTTCATGGAGAGAGCTACGGAGCTTGGAAATTATTGTAACGCCCTTAGCTGGCGTTATACCCTTTATCGACTCCTTCTGTTTAAGCACAGTGCATATTTTGAAGTACTACGCCTGTACTGCCTCGCCAAGTCAGCCATTCGCACACCTTGCTCATATTTTTCTATGATTTCACGCTTTAATTCAATAAACATCATCCTCTTCTGAGCACTGACCTTTCTTTTCCACTCGCTTTCTTCGGACCCATGGTTATAAAAAGAAATGTGATAAAGTATGTAAATGGACAAAAGATGCTTGGACAATGAGGTAAACAAGCACACTGACTGAGGTGTGGGAAACTGAGATGCTCGAGTCGCGGTAAACTGGTGAGTTGTGTGCAGCCGGCCGATCCACACGATTACTCGTATCTCAAAGGTTGCTCGTATTTCAAAGCAAAAAATTGCTCGCTCAATGCCTCATATCTCAAAACTCTCGTATGTTAGGGCACTCGTATCTCAAGGTACCACTGTATTTCTGTCCTCCACAGTGACTGTGTAATTATCTATACCTTCTCTCTGTGTTAAGCAAGCTCTTAAGTGTTTCCCTGTGTGCCAGGAGCTATTTTAAATGCTCTCCGTACAGGAACATTTAATCTTTCCAACAATCCTAGGGGAAGGCTAATATAGTTGCTGATTTGCAGAGGAGGAAATTGAGGCTGAAATCAGTAAGTTAGGATTTAATCCCGGTAATTCATCTCATTGTATTCTTACCCAGTGGCTTTCTTTTAGGTCTTTAAACAAGGCACGCTCTTCTGTACCTGAGGATATTGGTACAAGCTGGGCCTTCTTGCCTACAATGATCTTCCCTCTCCCCTTTGATGAGTTGCTCCATCCCAGCTTTCAGTTTAAATAGTACTTCCTGGCAAATAGCCCTAATCTGGTGCCCTACATCAAATCCGTACCCTCTAGTTTTGTGGATAGGACTCATCACAAACTCCTCAAGGCTGGTGAGCTCAGTTTTAATTTTCTCTGCATAAAAAAAAAGACTAGAGGTGATGGTAAAACTGTAACAGAACTGTAGGGTTTTTCTGTTTGGTTGGTTGATTTGTGGTTATTTGTTTGCTTTTGCTTTTTATATTTTTCAAGCTGTCCAGTGGTTAGAATGTACATCTTATAAGTGGAGTAGTCCAGGTAGCAATGCCATTTGAAGTATGCCAGGGAGTGACGGGAGTGGAAATAAAGATCAATGGCTTTGTGGAGATCATTGTACTACAGGGTCAGAGCGCCAGAGCAGTCATCAGTGCAAATGTGACAATGACCAATAAAGGGAGGAGAGGAGAGGAAATCTGGGGGCTGCATGCCACAGGCAGAGGAAGGCAGAAGAGAGCCACGTGAGCAGTGGATGTGGAAAAGGAGATGCAATAAGTACATGAGCAAGAGCAACATAACAAATATTCTGGAAGGGTCCCTGGGACTCAAGGGCAGATAGATCCTGCCCCTTTATGTGGTTGTGTTTTGGAAGTAGATACAAAGTATCCTGGAGAGGACTGTGCAGATGAGAAAGCCACATCTTCACTCTGTAGGGAAGATGGACTGAGGAAGAGACAGAGGTGAGCTCTCTCCTTAGAACAGGGTCCAGAAAGCATAACAAAAGGGACAAAGACAAGGAGGATGGACAGGCATGGACCCACGAAGAAGGAGTCTGTCTGGTTGAGACAGGAAAGAAGTGGCCATGGACAGCTTAAGTATGGCTTTTTGGTTGGCACAGGCACAAATAGCATGCATCAAGGAATCAGAAGTCTAGAACACTGGCTGGACACAGACAGGACCAGTTCCATGGGCAGGTACCTGCTGCTTTCTCACAGGACCTTGTGCTTAGTTTCATGCTCTGTCGTCACTATCTTGAAGTTCTTAATAATTTCAGAGCAAGAGATCCCACCTTTTCATTATAGAATGTGCCCCACAAATTCCATAGCTGGTCTTGGACATGAGTATGGGTGATAGAGGCAGTATTGGTGTTGATAGCTGCTGAGTAGACAGACTCCAATTGCTGGAGAAAGCTGGAGGTTTATCTCTTTAATTGCCATCTGTTGGTAAGCCACTAGGTTGAGTATTCTGCTAGATGCTGCAGAGATAAATCCTATATAATAAAACCCTAATATGCAAATGGACCGAACTGTAGAACGACCCGTTGCTATGACACACACTGACCAGCTCAACATAGGAGCTACTCCCTGGTGGTCAGTGTGCTCCCACAGGGGGAGCAATGCTCAGCCAGAAGGTAGGCTCAAGGCTGGTGAGCTCAGAAGAGGTGGAAATCCGCCACACACACACACACACACACACACACACACACACACACACACCCTCCACTACCCAGTGCATAAATGTTGTGCACCAAGCCTCTAGTAGGTGAATAAGAAGTTGCCTGAGCTTAAACCGGTTTGGCTCAGTGGATAGAGTGTCAGCCTGCGGACTGAGGGGTCCCGGGTTCGATTCCGGGCAAGGGCATGTACCTTGGTTGTGGGCACATCTCATCGATGTTTCTGACTTTCTATCCCTCTCCCTTCCTCTCTGTGGAAAATCAATAAAATATATTTTTAAAAAAAGTTGCCTGAGCTCATGCTCTGATTATTGTAGAATTTGAGCCACTGCTCTTTTGTTGAAAGAGTTTTAGAGCAACATCAACTGAGGCCACTTTTTGTGAGATGGAACTTCAGTGTGATTTTCAGATTTTATGTATATGGACTTCATCAGTTTTTGTAAGTGACTTCAAAGGAAATGATTCATTAAAATTGATGGCTAGGTATATATAAGCACTGGCCATTGATCAGCTTTCATATTATCTGCAGCAGAAACATACTCTGTTTCTTGCCAAAACTCATCTCTTTGACATTTGAATAATTAATTCCTAGGAATCTATGATTTAATTATAAAGATTTGGACAATCGCCTATGAGGCATGAAAGGATTTTTTGAGTCTCTAGACAGATGATAGAAATTGGAAAAGAAATGTTTGGAAGTAGAAAATATTTTGAACCAGATAATATTTTAATGATGTTGTGGAAGAAAGTGTTGAGTATAAGTGAGGCCTTAAAATATCCTCAGAGTGAACCTTAGCTATGTAGCTTTATTTTATTTCAGTTATTTATTTATTTAATATATTTTTAAAATTTATTTCAGAGAGGAAGAGAGACGGAGAGAGAGATAGAAACATCAATAATAACAAAGAATCATTGATCAGCTGCCTCTTGCACACCCTCTACTGTGGATTGAGCCTGCAACCCAGGCATGTGCCGAGACCTGGAATTGAACCATGACCTCTTGGTTCCTGGATCAGTGCTCAACCACTGAGCCACACCAGCTATGCTGTAGTTTTTTTCTTTTCTTTTCCTTTTTAATTCCAGCAGGATTATTTCCTGAAAGCTGCTGGCACAGGAATCAGAGACCTTTCTGGATACTAGTGTCAGTTAATCAGAGAGAGGTGGTTTCCTTAGCAGCGCTCTGTTAGGAAAGCACAGAGCTAAGACCAAAAGGTCTAACTCTGCTCCTAGAACAAAGCACCATGGCCCTCAAGCCTCAGTTTACCTGACTGCAAACAAAGTTGTCAAGTGAGAAGGATGTTAATGATCAGAATGCTACCTAGTCTGGCCTAAAGTGCATTTCTGGCCTCTTACTACTTCAGAAATTCAGCATCCCACTGGGAAATTAAGCTTACTGGCAATTCCCATGCAAGAAATTAACTCCTCCCCTCCAAAAAAATGTTTTTATTACAGGATGTGAAAGGAAAGGGAAAAATAGGGACATATAAGAAAAAAAAAAGTGGGTGACAATGGTGAGGACAGTGACAAAGCTTTAAAATTTCTACAAAATCCTGGCAGATAACATTCCCACAGAAACATCTGGCTTGAGGTCCTCCTTTAGGACTTGAGGACAATGGAGGCGTCTTCTACTGCAGCCCAATAAATAGCTTAGGGTTCAATGTGGAGCTTCTAGTCAGAGGCCCCCTCCTCCCAGCCACCAGGAATCTCTCCTACCTTCCTTTCTGTAAGCATCACCTCCTTACTGCTCCACAAGCTCCCTTTGCTTTACTGAAGGAATTCACTTCCTCCTACAGCAGAATTTCTCTCACACCATGCACTCCCAATCCAGGCCATCTTTGCATTTCCAAATACTCATGATTATATCCTGCTAAATAAAAGGCCATCCCCTCTGGGTTCCACCCTTCGGTGGCACGAAGGAATTAACAGAGCTGTTCTAAATTCCACCATATGCCACATTATGTCAAAGGGAAAGCACAGAGCTATGACTCTCAATGGGGACAGGGGGGACAAAGTTGTTTGGGGGCGGGCAGAGGTGCACTCAGGGCAATGCCAGGGATGCTGCTAAACATCCTAGAATGCACAGGGCCGTCTGCACAACAAAGAATTATCTGATTCCAAATGTCCATAGTACCAAGACTGAGAAACCTTGACATAGAGATTTATTTTCCCACCAATGCACATAAGTTCATCCCCTTATAGAAGGCAGTCTGGATTTTAAATAATATTTTTTCACCATGTGATGTTTGTTTAAAATTAATCTATACGTATCTTTGTCAGTTGAAGGGGTTTGGATATAGAACTTCTAAATAGGATCTGTATTTCCTGAGGAATAATTACTCTGCTATTATCTCTAATAGATTTACCTGTTAGAGTCTTAACAGTTACACATTCTAACAGGTCTTTCAATTCAGTGTCTAAATGTCTTTTGGCTATAGCTTTGGATTAGGCCTGCATCCCTTCTTGACTGAATTCTACCCCCCTAGAGAGTCATTAGGTTCAATCCAAGCCTGCTACTCCTCGCATATTCCCATCTCTCTACGTAACTGTAGCACCCACTTAGTCCCCCACATCCAATTGGACACCTGTTTCTGCACTCTCCTTAGCCCCTCTTCTATCTGTCTATCTATCTATCTATCTATCTATCTATCTATCTATCTATC